>OX415250.1:21361024-21826024 GCA_948329865.1 Linaria vulgaris | reverse complement strand
AAATCATAGCATGTGGGAAAGAAGTATATTTTTTTTCGTGTGTTTGTTTGCCACATGTAATGTTATTATTGGGGGTACATACAAGGGTATATGAAAGGGGTAAAGAAAAATTTGACCGATACATCCATAACGCAGCTAACGTCTCCACCACACTCAGAGGCCATCAATGTCGTAAATCTACGTCGGATCCGTGCGCACACGGTTACATTGTTATTCCTTGCGATCACCCCAATACCCAAAACGAACTCCTTGCAAAGCATAGACCCATCGAAATTAACCTTGATGCCCAACCCCTTCGACGCCACCCACCCGACCTCCCTACCAGTCGATCATCTACTCGACAAGAAATATTTTCGGCCACCCAGTTATTTGCGAACCCCAAGCAAAAGTCGATATAACATTCAGACTCGTGACCTCCTCCCTCGTAAGTATTCTATTCCTACTACCCCAAAGTGCCCAACACACAACCACAATTTTACCAACTCCTCACTTCTATTCCTATAAATTCTTGGAACCGATAATAAGAAATCTTCCTCGTCTTGAATTAGGTTCGAACTCCGAAAATTAGATAACTCACACACTTGCCTCGCTACATGGCAAGAAAACATACATTGTTATTCATCTTCATGTCCACATGTGCACACCACTCATTCGTTCTCCGTTACAAGCCGCCGTCGCGCCAAGTTGGATCTCGTTGGAAGAATATCTAAGCAAGCATGCCACATGAAGATTTTCAGCTTATCCGGCAATTAATTTTCTAAATATTCTGCCACTCCTCGACCCGTTAACCGCTAGATAATGTTTGATCTTCGCTATTAAACAAGCCCAATAAAATAATAAGGCGATACACACTTCGAACTGAAAATACTTACATATTCATACTTCATCAATTATGCGTGTCATTTTTAATTAGATTTTCTAATATTTTAACTCAATAACTTTTTTTTTTTGTTAATTGTGTATAAACTTCAATTTGAGGTGGATAAAGTTGTTCTTTTCATTTAATATAAAACAAATTCCTTTTTTTAGTATTTTAGTATGATGAATTCCGGTTACTCCTTAAGCAAGCAAACTGTTGGTGGTGATTACCAGAATCTCCCCGAGTTCGAACCACGTGTCACACTCCCATTGGTTCAATAATCCACCGATTTCATAAACCCTAATCCCCAATACACCAGAAATAAACCAAGCAGGGTTTTACAAATCTCACCATTATCACTTTCGCCACTCCTTAAACCCTCAATGCCCGCATAAAAACCTCCATTGCCAATCGAACCTGTTAACAATGGCGGCTTCGAAGCTTCCTTCAGTGGCGGCGATGGTGGCGGCGGCCGCTGCGGCGTCGTATTCCGCCGGGAATCACCAGTCATACGCCGACGGGACAGGATTTAGGTTCTCGCCGTTCTCCTCTCCGGCGCCTCCGCCGCCCGAGGCTCCGGCAACGGAGGCTTCCGGTTCGGATGCTCAACCGGCGATTGAAGTGTCGAAGCGCGGATTCGATCCAGATTCGTTGGAGAGGGGTGCCAAAGCTTTGAGGAAAATTAACGATTCGCCGTATAAGAATCAGGTGTTCGATGTGATGAGGAAGCAGGAAGAGTCGCGGTTGCTGGAGTTGAATGCGGAGAAGGCGCATTTCGATGCGATTCAGTCTCAGGCTGATATTGTGAGTGCTTGGTTTGTCGATTGATTCGATGGAAATGTTTACTTGTCGAATGGTTTCATTTTTTGATTGATTATTGTTGACTTTGTAGGGCGAGGTCGAAATGTAGTTAACAGGAATTGAGATTTTAATTAAATTAACTAAAGGAGTAGCTTTTAGCTCTTCCGTGATAAATGATTGTAATGAGAGGATTGTGCTTACTTTACCGTCCTGTCCTATCTGGTTGTCCTGCAGTTGACCTTTCATAGCTGTCGAGTTTTAACCCAATATACGGCATTAGTCATGTCATGGATTCATCTTTTGCTCACAGCGGATTACAAGTTATCACATTTTCTTGGTTTTGCAAATGTTATGTTGAATTTCCTAGTATTCTCATGGTTTTTACCCACCCGGGTATTGGACTTCCGAGGAAAGATTCGATATTTATTTAGCATTTAACTTTTTGTTGCTAAAATGCTTCAAAAAATGTTTCCGCCACATTGATGATGGTACGTTTGCACTCTTTGCAAACAATCATCGGAATTACATGTAGAAAAAGAAAGGATTGTTTGATTTGGTCTTTATGAGGCGGAGCCACTTTTATATTTTGGCATGTGGTTATGTATAACTGCTTTTGGCTGTAAGGTTTTATTTATGTCTTTGCAAAGATGTTTAGCATGAAATTTGTGTTAGAAGTCCTATGCATGATCTAACATTCATTTGTCTGTGAGCATGGTGAAAGAGAATATGGTTTTATGGATTTTAGAACTGAATTACTTTGTTTAGTAGTCTCTATTATTTATTTTTTTACCTAAACAGAGGCATGTATGTGCAGGAGAAGCAAAGAAAGTGGGCGGAGGACCAGAGGAATCTATATCAGCAGCAAGCTCAAGCTAAGGCACAAATGCTGAGATATGAAGATGAATTAGCTCGGAAAAGGATGCAGGTGTGAGCAGTCCTTCAACTATTCAATCTAAATAGTGAATATGATTTCCCGAATAACCTAGAGTGTCTTAGAGTTATCAGTTAGCTGTGTGTATATATTTCCCATTGATATCGTTCTGTCTTTTGAATAAATGAGTAATGTGGCCTGAGTTTAACTTGAGAAACGCGAACTTGATTTTCGATAAGTTTTATCATTTCTGTTAACTATGTGCTACTAGTTCAGACAGATCATGAGGCTCAGAGAAGACATAATGTTGAACTGGTCCAACTGCAAGAACAATCATCCTTAAGAAAAGAACAGGCAAGACGAGCTACTGAAGAACAGATACAAGCTCAACAAAGACAGACTGAGAAAGAGAGAGCTGAAATAGAAAGAGAAACTATACGGGTGAAGGCTATGGCTGAAGCAGAAGGTCGGGCTCATGAAGCAAAATTGACAGAGGACCAGAATAGAAGGATGCTAGTAGATCGAATAACTGGTGAAAGAGACAAATGGCTTGCTGCCATAAATACAACTTTCAGTCATATTGAAGGTTTGTCTATGTTCAATATTTTACTGTAGAACAACAGTCTGGTAATGCCTTATATGCCACTATCATGTTTGTTGCATTCATGGCCCCACGGAGTGGATTTGATACTTAGATTGACTTGTTTGGTCTGGGTTAGGGTATAGTTTGTTGAAGGTAATCGTGTAAAAACCTAGATGAATACAACATATCCAGAAGAGAATAGCCTCCGGATGTACGCCACCAGCAAATGAGGGAGATGACTAACCAAATTATCTGTAGCCATATTTCTGGTTGTCCCCTGTCAATTTTGTATCAATAAGACCAATGATCTTTGCGGTCATTGTGGTTCTGTGAGTTGTGCTTTAGTAACCTGTACCTATCTTTTGAGAGATGTAAATGTGCAAGGGTAATATTTTCTCCTTTTGTTGGGTACAAGTACAACTTGCCCAGCCCAGTCAGTCTGCTTACCAAAGAGAAAGCGTTGATCCCGTCACGTGTTTAGAAAGGTTTCTAGTTATTATAGTTTAAAACCAAGGCATGAAAATGAAACTTTCACCCTGTACTCGATTTGATTGCTGTTTGCTGGAGTCGAAAGTAATTATGGTGTCAAAATAGCAATGCATTTGGTGACTGAGGGTCATATGTCTTTTGTGAAGTTAAACCTTGAAGCAAATTCGATGAGTGTTACGGGCACGAGTTGTGGGTGTCTTCTTTATTTTAGTATTTGACAGTGATTGTATTGAGTTTTCCTGCACACGATAATTAGGTGTTGGACTCCGGTCAGCATGCTTGTGGTTTTGAGTTATTGCTTTTCTTATGTAGCCATATGAAGTAACTTGGACATATTTATGGAGTTTATGCTTTAGCTAGTGTTTTCTCGTATAAAATTGATGCGAGTTAGTTGACGTGATTTATTAACTTATATTTCTTATCCGCAGGGGGCTTTCGGATTCTATTGACTGACAGAAGCAAATTGTTGATGACTGTTGGAGGAGCCACTGCATTAGCTGCTGGAGTTTATACCACAAGGTCCTTATTCTGTTGTTCCTTTTATTATTAGATGAACCCAATAAGAATCATCAATTTTTATCAGCTACATGTTTGCATATTCAGCATAATCATATGATAGTAGACCGTTCGTCTTGTGTGGCCATGTTAATGTGTTCTTCAACCATTCACAACTTGTATTATATTTTCAACGACCCTCTATGTACTCTCTACCTGAAAAATCGCTACGTAATTTGGAATCTTAGCAAGTTGCCATCTTGTCTTATTGCCACCACTATAAGCTAGAAGTACATCTCATTTTAAAACCCCCAGCTTATGCATAAAGTAGCTGTTCTCACCGTAATTCAACTTAAACTAACTTGTCCTCCCAATATTATTGTCTCTACAGGGAAGGTGCTAGAGTTACTTGGGGTTATATCAATAGAATCCTTGGCCAGCCATCTCTGATTCGAGAATCATCTATGGCAAAATATCCATGGTCAGGGTTAGGTTCTAGAGCTGCCAACAAGATGCTTCATTTTAGTACAGCAGCTGGGGCAGGAGCATCTTCACAAAGTAAACCTGCTCTTGGAGACATTGTTCTGCACCCTTCCCTGCAGAAGAGAATAGAGCAGCTTGCTCGGGCTACATCAAATACTAAGATCCACCAGGCACCATTTCGGAACATGCTCTTTTATGGGCCTCCCGGTACAGGCAAAACTATGGTTGCAAGGGAGATTGCGAGAAAATCGGTATAGAATATCTTTACATTTAACACCTTTATATGTTGAGTGAACATTCCATTATTTCTGAATAGATGCCAAAAATGTTTAGAACCTTTTGTATAGAGAAATTACTTCCTTGGCGCCGTGCTACGGTTCATCACCCCATACCGCGTTGCTTAACCCATATATGGGGGCATTAAGGAAAATCATTTTTACCATTAATGGTTATTATAGCATTCATTCTCATTAAATGGAATAGAGAATTTTGTATTCTGTTTCAGTGACTGAAGTCATGCTGCAGTCCAAAAACTGCTAATAACCTGTGATTTTAAAAGATGTTGCTGAATATCTAAAGAAGCTGGAATTTGCTTTTCTGAGATTGTGGTGATCACTTTTGGTAATTTCTAATCAAAAGAGTTTCTTGACAGGGTCTAGATTATGCCATGATGACTGGAGGAGATGTTGCACCATTGGGTCCCCAAGCTGTTACTAAAATTCATGAGATATTTGATTGGTCCAAAAAGTCGAAGAAAGGTTTACTTCTCTTTATTGATGAGGCTGATGCATTTCTGTGCGAGTAAGTATTTTGTTTTAATAGTTTTGTTTCTGTAGTTCTTGTCAGTTTGTGGCCAAAATGTGTTGCGGTTATCAGTAGCTTAGTGGCTCACATTCTTAGATCCCAATTCGTTAAAACCCACAATCTTGTTAAACAACCTTTGTCTTAAACTTCAGTTTCTAAAGTTTCTTGATCAGTAATAAATGCTTTTATCTCCATGCAGGCGTAACAGCGTTCACATGAGTGAAGCCCAGCGAAGTGCTCTAAACGCTCTGCTCTTCCGTACTGGAGACCAGTCGAGAGATGTTGTCCTCGTGTTGGCCACAAACAGGCCAGGAGATCTCGACAGTGCAATCACAGATCGTATTGATGAAGTGATTGAATTCCCCCTTCCCAGAGAAGACGAGCGTTTCAAACTATTGAAACTCTACATGACCAAATACCTTAATGGGGAAAGCGGCACAGAGTCCAAATTCGGCCACTTTTTTAAGAAGAGTCCACAAAAAATAACTATAAAAGATGTCTCAGATGATGTTATACGAGAAGCTGCCAAGAAGACTGAAGGATTTTCGGGTCGTGAGATTGCAAAACTCATGGCTAGTGTTCAGGCATCGGTATATGGACGTCCTGACTGTGCTCTGGACTCTGGTTTGTTCAGGGAGATTGTGGAATACAAAGTTGCCGAGCATCATCAGCGGCTAAAACTTGCGGCTGAAGGTAGCGTGGCTGCTTAGTCATATTTTTGTACCAAGAAGGAAACAGTAATTCAGCAATTAATAGAGAATAACGAGTGATCAATTTATGCCTGGCCTAGATGTGTATGTTAGCCTCAAAGAGTACATGCTCTTTTTCCAGTACTATAGCGCTGCTGTAATTTATTCTCCTTAAGTCAAACTGTTACGATTTTGGTTTTAGAAGAGTGGAGGAAATTTTGTATTTGAATGAACTGCTGTGAGTTTACAGTCAGTAACCAAAGAAATACTTAGTTATTTTCACTTGATAATATGTGCTTTGAGGTTAGAAATAATTTCATAAAACTGATTGAGGTGATTATTACATTGTAGATCCTTTTTATTGTTTATTTTTATTAACTTGTAGTATCTTTTATCAAATTATTCTTGTTTCCAACTTTTTAGATAGTATTGGATATTTTGTAATTCACTTGTACATGACCATGTTTGAAAAGGACCTCTCATCAAATAGAGAAAGGATTCAATAGCAAAAACATAAAATGCATGGTGACTACGCGGGTTTAAATTATATTCTTTCAAATGTTGTTTCATTGACTTATTATATACTAGCAACTTTGACACACGTAGGGACCACATGTAAATTGTATAAATTATTAAAAAAAAGTTAATATAATATAGTTTATAAAAATTAATGCAAATAATAAGGAAACTAAACCGTTCTACACACATTATGAATTGCGTAAAAATTTAAATTTATTAAATATGTAAAGGAATTTTAGGAGTGACGGTAGTTAGTTATTTTAATTTCTTATTCTTTTAATTGTTAAAAAAATAAAGCAGAAGAATTTTTGAAAACTTAAAATTTGGTAAAAAAAAACTGTTATTTTGTGAGTAACGAGTAAGAAGATTTGCTTTTAATATAGTAATAGATTGTAATGTAATATTTTTCACTAGAAATGTACCACCGTATGCATTATCAATGAAATAAAATGCAACATTTGCGCCATCAAATAATAATTCCTCGCTTTTCCAAAATCAAGTCGGCCAAGAGTAAACCCCGTTGAACAAAGAAAAATTATCCACACACACAAATAGATATTCTAACAAATTAAACAATACGTGTCCGTAGGACACGAGTCATTCCACCCCATGCCAGTTGACACGTTTCAAATGTTTAGCCCTCCAAAACCAACCAACCGTCCCCATCCTCAACTATATATCCAAATCCAATCATCAACTTCAACTTCAATCATAACAAAAACAAAACACTCTCAAACTTCGAAGATTATAACACAATTATTTGTACACTTCTAAAAACTATATTGCAAGACTCATTGTATGCTTTTAGTATAACACGTATTGAAAACATGGATGTGAAGAGAATGATATTGTTGGTTGTGTGCGTGGCGGCGGTGGTGGAGGTAGGGTGGTGTTGGGGCGAGGATGTGGAGGAGAAGGTGAAGTCGGCAGCGAAGGATGTCGGCGAAGAGGCCTCCGAGACCATGAAAGAAGTTAAGGATAGTGCTGATTCTTGGGCTGGCTGGGCCGCACACAAATTCTCCGAGTATAATTTCTAAATTTCATTGATCATTGTCTTTTTTTTCTCTCTTATTTAGCTTTAAGTTTTTTTAGCCGTTATTGTGATTATGTGTATTAAGTAGCTAGTTATTAGAAAATTCTCGTAAGAGTCTCCCAAGAGTTTCTAGGAGAATAAAGTGATTGAGAATTGTTTTTTCCATAAAACAAAGAAAAAAGTGTTTTATTCTAAAGCTTGTCTTATTACATAAAAATGTCCTACATGCGCGGTGGTGATAAGTGTTTCGGATCTTAACATGTGAAAAATGTGAGTTGGCCTTAAATGTAAGAATTTTTTGGCCTTAAAAAGTATCATGTTAAGTTATTGGCAGAGTTGGAAATAGAAATCATTTCATAGCAATTTGGATTTGATCAATGGTTAAAAGCTCGTTTCGAATTACTTGTGTGGTGTCATTATATATATGTTAAATTTATTTCAGAGGAATGGGAATGGATTCGGTTAATAAAGAAGAAAATGAAATTAACGCTGGTCAAAAATTCATGGACAAAGCCAAGGATGCTGCTTTAAAATCCACAGATGCCATGAATGATGCTGCATATGGTACGCTTTAGTTCCAAAAAATATTTTTGAGTATCCAATTTTGAGATTCTAATTCGATGAACTAACTCTTTTTCTTCCCTTATAGAAACATCTAGATATGCTTCTAGGAAAGTTAGCGACATGGCTGACACCACATCAGAGAAACTAGGCGAAGCCAAGACGTACGCTTCGGATAAAGCTAGTGACGCGATGAACATGGCATCCGATAAGGCTAATAGCGCGAAAGAAAGTGGAATGGATAACACTAACAGTGCAATGGGCGCGGCTTCGGATATTGCAGGCAAAGCAAAAGACAGCGCAAAAGATAAAGCAGGTGAGGCGTACGGATACGCGTCGGATAAAACAGTTCAAGCCGTGAACAGGGCTTCTGAAATGTCGAGCGATTCGAAGGACATGGCCAAGGATCAAATGTACAACGCCTATAACACGGCAGCCGGCATGGCGAGCATGGCTACGGACGCAATGAAAGATAAGGCCTCAGACGCGATTAAAATGGCGACAGACAAGGCTAGCGACGCGAAAGAGGCGATGAAGGATAAGGCTGGTGGTGCGAAAGATACAATGGCGGATGCAATGTCGGGTGGGAAAGACAAGGCATATGATGCATACGAGGATGTCCAGTCGAAGGCTCGAGATGCGTATATGTCGGCTAGGGATTCCATGTCAGAGAAGGCTAAGGAAACGTACGAGGGAGCTAAGGAAAGGGCTTCGGATGCAACGGGAGATTTGGGAGCGCGCATGCAAGCAGCTCAATGAAGTGGTTTCTGACAATAATAAACCCGAATGCTAGTTTTTCTTTTATTTGTTGGAATACTGACTTAGGTGTAAGATGTTTTTCTTTTGTGTGAAGCTCTCGGTACATGGGTTCCTTGTGTGTGTACTTGAGTACCCAATAAATGTATCTGCACGTAGCTTATAGTATAAATAAATTCGGAGGGCTATGATCATGGCCTATTTTCTCTACTAGGAATTTTGTATTCTTTTTCTAACTTAAGGTTATCCTAAGTTTGCTCTCAATGAATTTGAGGGATAAGAAAATCTAACGTGTTGTTTACCATAACCTTAATTACGATAGTATGGTGCAGCATTAGTCATATTCGTCTATAGTTTTTATACTAATACAAGTCATTAGTTGGTTCACTTACACTGGTAACTTCTTTGAGCCTTCACACCAACTACTGAATGACCGTACAGCTTCATTAAAATTCACATGTACCCAACATGATAATACATGTAATAAAGTTAATAAATAAAAATGTCTAGTGCTAAAGATAAAAAAAAATATCTACTCTTGAATTTATATCATTAAGGTTCTGCGCGCTGGAATATTTATATATTCTCAGGATGAAGAAGGCGGGTCATAAGTTATCGAAATATTTATAGGGTGAACGACGCAAACTCATATATAAATTATTAATTATACTGGAATTACAGAATTTCACTTGAATCTATATATTTAAATACAAGAGAGTCATGGCAACACAGATGATAGTACAAAAACGTGATAGGTTACAATGTGCGTGTCAATTGTCATGCAAGAAGAAAACACTAACTACAACTATTCTGTGAAGTCATTGATTGATTGTAGGAAGCGTGAGGAAATGGTGAAGTATTTATTAATTCATAAAAAAACAAAAAGGTATCTATTCACAATAAAATAAAGCTGTTTGACCGGGGCCTCGTTATGAACAGCAATAAGTCGGAAAGATACACAACAGTGCAAACAAGCTGGCATTTTGCATGTCGACAAGAGCTGCCCCTCAAAATTAAACCCCATTTTACCCCTTAAGAATATATGCCTATTAATGGCAAAACAGATGCGAAAGCTATATATAATCTTTCTTCCTTACAAGGTTAGCATGCCAGGACAAGAACCTATTAATTTCAGTGGTTTATGTTATTGTTTATTGATTTTCCTAAACAATATAAACCTTCAAAACCTGATCCCATCGAGCAAAGTGGAAAAAATCGAGCAATGATGTTAATGCGAAATCTTGGAAATTGTCTCTTAAGAGTTTAAAAAAAATATTAGTTATTGAACTATATGGAAAAATTCATGCATCCAATTCCACAATATGCACAAAGACAATTTTCCGCCACAAGGTAGATATAACTAAATGATATTACACATAAACTGCTCCCAAGGAAACCTTATAAGTAAACTGCGAATGCAAGTTCTTACTGATCACTAATATGCAGAAACCGCTAGCTAGTTAACATGCAACAAAAAAAAAAAAAAAAAACCCTACTAATTAACAAATAAAAACAAAAAGGGACGTATGTACTTAGCTTTACAAATAAATTTTGTTGCATTTACAGACAAAAAAAACTCTAGAAAAGGTGATGCTAATATGCCCCGGAAAAAAATGTTAATATAATCTTAATTGTAGAGAACCAATTCCCATTACTGTAAGTCATAGAGTACTGTAAGTAAATAGTGCACAACGTTTGGCCAAAAAAAAAAAAAAAAAAATCCCTCCCAAAACCAACAATACATTGACAGCCACTTATTTCACTGCATGTTAAAGCACAACAAATAGCTAAATTACAATCCCAAATTCCGTCCATACATGCATTATCGAATTAACAAACTCGTAATACAACAATCTCCTGATAACTAGACAATATGGACACGTACATAAGATATAAAACGTATAACTTATAAGCAAGCTTGATCTTGTCTATGAACGAACAATATTAAACACTACACGAGAGAGATTATTTACTAATCATTTTAATGTTGATTCACTAGATAATAATTACTGTTACACTAGAAAGTACGTACTAATTAACAAGGATTAGTTCATCAACTAAAGTCATACAATTAACCAGCTAAATCAGTCCACGTACACCTCTAAACAGCTTCTCTTCTTGCATCATATTACGTTGATAGACAAATTCCACTCCAAAAAAAAAAAGAAAAAAAGAAAACTTCATGATCATGCAAAGTAACACACACCTGATTAATTATATATCAACCGATTAGTCTCTTTTTCATTGCCTGTTTGTTGTTATGCATCCAAACCTTAAACACCTGTCTCTTCACACCAACCTCCTCGCAAAACCGCTGCACTTCCTCCTCGTCTTGCTTCTGCATTCTCCAATCCAACTTGGTCGCAAAATCGTGCATTCGGTCCTTCTGCTCCTGGCTAAACTTTGACCTAAACCTCTTATTCTTCGACCCCGACGTGGTCGTTTGATTGCCATTATTATTAAAGTCCTCGCTAGACGAATCCCCCGGCGCCATTGCCGCACCTCCAAAGTTCACCATAGCATGGGGTGGAAACGAATGCGACCCCAATTTGCGGTGATGATCACGTGGCGGTGGCAAAGCGGGCAATGGAGTGGAACGGTGAGTGGTGGCATTATTGTAATTATTATTAGGAGGGTAGTAGTGGTGAGTGGAACTTTCGCCAATGTTATTTTCTTTCCTGTGGAAGTTGCGGTGGCAATCGCATGCGGCGCACCTCATTGCTTCCAGTGTGCCGGCCTCTCCGCCAGGCATGAATTCCCCGCAACCGTCCACCACATGCCCCCCCATACTCGCCGCGTGGTTTTTGAGGCACTCTTTGTAACTAATTTGGACGGTTGCTGGCTTTGGTGTAGCTGCTGTGGTGGCCGAGGGCCCCGGATCCGGATCTGGATCTGTTACGACGATGTCGTTTGGTACATTTGGTGGTTCTTGTGGCGGTGGCGGTTGTTGTACGGAGGGGCTGAAAATGGAGCTACCGCGACGGTTTGAAATAAGTGTCGCATTTGCATTTGCATTTGCTGGTGATGTTCTGCGGTGGTCAGTTAGTGGGGTGGACACAATGGGTGCTAAGGGTAACTTTACCGGTGAGGACACTTGACTTATTTGGGGCGGATTGGGGATTAATCCGGTGTTGTTGTCCCTTTGTTGACCTCTGTGCTCCATGCTTGAAAATTGATTTTCTTTTTTTTTTCCAACAAAAATTCCTCACCCCTAGCTTTTTTCGGTGTAATTAATTAATATAGGAGGAGCTCAATGAACTAATGAGATGGTAATCGGCTGTTAAAATCTAGTGCAACAAGAAGTGCTGTGTGTTGCTGCTATTGCTAAGTACCGGCCCGTCCGTCCCGACCACACTCAGTGGCACCACTTTCTGTTGAACCCTACGCTAAGGGATTGTGTGTGTGACTTGTCCCCCCTACTTAACGGCTTAATTTCAAGTCAAGATTTTTATTAATCACAGAATCTTTGAAACTAAAACATTAGTTTTGTGGGGCCCCAATACACACCTTTTTACTTAAGACAGGAAGTAAACTAGGTTAACTTTTTTGTAATAAGAAAAGATTAATTAAATTACCTTCGGTAATGACAGAAGTTGTCAGAGCACCACCGTTGCTTGTGGCGAATGAGGTTTCAGGAAAGGCTGACTCAAGGGTTTTTGTTTAGATACACTGATTCAAGGAAAATGGAGGATTAAACTAATAAACTACTCTATAAAAATAGAATAAAAAAGGTGATTAATTTGATAATTGGGAGAAAGAGGGGAAATTAAACTTGTGTGTGTGGTCTCCTAACAGCAAGCTAGAGGATTCTAAGCCATACACAAAATTCAGGACAGATCAGAACATGTACCCGAAGGAAGGTAAATGGGTAATTGGGTCAAAGTGTTTGTTTGTGTGTGTGTTGTGGGGTGGGGGGGGGGGGGGGGGGGGAGTGGATTGGTGCTGTGGGGATTTAGAGATGATGAGCGAGAGTGATATGAGATATGTATCGGTAAGGTGATAAGTTGGGAATTGGTATGAGGGTTTTGATGAGAGAGAGGAAAGGGAGAGATTTTGATTTTACTCTACAAAACAACCGACAAGTTCATGTTGGTTCTCTTACACACCCTGCATACTGGTCCGTTCTCTCATTATTACACCTCTCCCACTATTCCCATTACAAACTATTACTACATATTCTTTCTTATTAATTACTAGTTAACAACACCACCATTACCTAACCTAATACACCATTTAATCATCTCTCAAACCCTAATTAACACTAGCTATTTATGGAGTACATAATTAGTATTTTGTGAGTATTATTAGGTATATGTATCTAGTGTACTATTGTAATATTCTTTTGGTTCTAATCATTATTAAGAATCTATATCATCGAGCAAGTACTACATGAAATGGGAAAGCCCCACATTTTTCTAATGTCGACCATGTAATTACGTACTAAGAAAGATATATAAATCTATTATTGATGTAGAATAGAGATGTGACTTTTTTGGGCTTTTGGGATGATGGAGAGAATAAAGAGTGAATAGTATTATTATGGTCCACAGCAACAGCATTTTGGTCCTCTTGTAGTGTAAATGTCATTTGTCAGATTCTTACATGCCCATCGTTATTAGTCCTTTCTCTTTAATTTCTCTCTCTTTGTGTGTGAACAGTGAACTGTGAAGCAATGGTTTATTAGGATACCCCATTATTGTTTTCTGGACTATATATGTGCAGTGGCAAATGGAAAACTCACACAACTTATAACTAATCGAAATTCGGGGGTTAATTAACCACATATAATAAACTCTTGAAAATTTGTCTTACATAAAAGCTTTTATATATGTTTTACTTTTTAGAGAATAGGGGTGTGCAGTAATACTTCTCAAACTTTTGAGAGTGTTTCTTTAATTATTCATATCTCATGAGAATTTAACTGTGTAGTGTCTTTTTTGAATTTTGAAAGATGAGTGGGGTTAATTAGGAGATATTCTGTAATATCATATGTTTTAGAGATCACATAACATTAAAATTACTTTATAACTTATTTAAAAAGAAAAAAAAAACACGACTTATAATTATACACGGCGTAGACTAGGAGTTGCATTTGACCTTTTCATTCCTTCTTTTTAATTAGCTCCAGCGTAGACTAGGATGTTGATGTATCAATTCAATGGGTTTGAAATTTCAAGTCTTATAAGCTTCCCCCCCCCCCCCCCCATTTTATTTTGTTTTATTTTATTAATTTTACGTCTTAGGCTTCGTTTAGTTGTCAAAAAATGAAAAAATGAAAAAAAATATATAATAAAAATAATAGAAACAAGTATTTTCTTGAAATCTTTCAAAAAACAAGATTTCTTTATTTGTCATGTGTTTTGCTGATTTTTAGTTAGCATTATTATCAAGATTAAAAACATTTCATACTTACTATTAACTTTTCGTTTTAAAATAGTGATTATATTTTGTAAGTAGTCTTTTTTTATTTTTGAATTATTTCATGAAATTATTTTGTGTACATTCTTTAAAACTTTCATACTTTGTTTAAGAAAGACTATGAAAACTAACTTCATTTATTTATATTAATATCACTAGTATTACCAATAAATTCGAGATCAAAGAACAAAATAATATAGTATCAATTAAAAATAAACTCGAGATCAAAGAACATGCATAAATAATAAAGATTCAATCAACCCGACCTAATTTGTGATGAGCCCACCAACTTTCTGGCAAAAAAATATTGTTCTTACAAGTTTTTCTTCTTCTTTATACTAGTAACGCTGACACGCGGGGTTTCCGCGTGATTAAGAATTGATTTTAAATATAATATAATTAATTTAAATGATAAAGATTACAACTTAAATATCTAGTGATTAAACATGTAAATATAGCAAGTCTATATATCTTAACCTTACTTTTATGTAAGAGAAATTAAGTAATGATCTTGTTTCTTTTAATGAGAAGACTTAAATAATATTAAAGCTAAAATAACTTACAGTTATATCCCTATTAATAACAAAGTTCAATAGTATAATGAGGGGTAAATAAGAAAATTAAAAGACTGGTGTAACATTGAGTTTTTTTATATAATAGTATATAGATATATAAAATTAACATTCGCATTTTTGGCACAACACTCCCATATAATGTGCAAAACATGCGCATTACCCTCCTATAAAACAAAATATGCATATTACTCCATTATAATCTTAAAATAGTGCAAACTACCATCTTATATAAGGAGGTGCAACTCACTTGCCAAAAGTTGAGGATTGAAATAAACTTTTTTATATATATATATTTCCCCTTAAAATTTAAGTGTTTTTTGTGCTATTTTCACTTTAAATGACAAAAGGATAGAAGAATATTAAATTAAATTATTAAATAAATTATTATAAAATTCAAATAATAAAATATGACAAAACAAAAGTTTCAAATACGTATAAAATACTTCATGGAGCAGAGTGCAACAATTTTAAGATTATGGAGAGGTAGTTTGCCACTTGTAATATAAGGCATCGGGAACAGGGGAGCGTGGAGTAATGTGGCTATTTCAAATATTACAGGGAAGGTATTTGGCATTTGTTTGATAAAACTCTCATTTTAACGTTGGCGCGAATATGCAAAGTTTTAAAATATATGGACAAGACTCTTTCACCTTTTTATAGGGGGAAAGATGAAATTTAAATATTTTAAGATAAGCTTTAATAATTCATATGGTTTTATATATGAGGAAATATATTTTCGATGTTTTTCGATATTTTTTCTTATGGGAATATCATGAGTTGCTAAACAAATGAAAAAAAAAGAAGAAAGATTTCCACCCCCACCCACCGCCCAACTCCCTCCTTTTCTTGGCAAGCAAACTAAACTTTAAAAAACTCTTCTTTAATTTTTTATTCTAGAATTCAACAACGACAATTATGTTATTTAAGCGTGCACATAATGGTAGTATTGTGCGCTTGGCTTACGTTAGTTATGTTCAGTGCATTTCTGGTAGTTTATAAAACAGAAAGAGCTCACTGTCTTTGATCACATTATTAATTCAATTCCTCTCCTAATGTTATTATTTTGGTCTTATTTCGTCACGGTAATAGAACACAGTAAAATGATACAATTGAGATATAAATAACCAAAATAATGCTATCCAACTTTATTATCGGACTAGCTTGGTCCGGAACACTTATTACAAGCTTACTAGGTTGAATAAACTAATTACAAGACTATTGTAGCGTGTCGAATCCTATCCGTTCGATGATGACGTGTCGAATGCCTTGTTCGATATAAAATGTATTACAGGGGTTCGATGCTGAACTCAAGGGTATCGAATTCAATAGATTCAATGTCACAACCGTATCGAATTCGATGCGTATTTCGTCGTATCGAATGAGGTAAATTCGGTTCGATCACGTGTCGAATGGAAACCGTTCGATCCGATGCGTCTCGAATGAACAGTGATTCGATGCTGACTGTGCTGAAGTGATTCTCCAATCAAAACGTGCACGGATTACAAGGGGATGGGCTATTTATAGCTGCCGTCCCGTGGGTCCCAATGACCAATATGGAAAGGCACATCGAATCTAGTCAATTCGATGCGCACATCGAACATCACACGTTCGATGCGCTTATGGGCCGGCCCAGTAACGAAGTATTGGGCCAATCTTAAATCACACCCATCATATAGTCCCCCTAGTTTGGGAGACGATGTCAATGTGGAGATCGTTTTCCAAACTTAAAGAATAAATTTGGAATTGCTCTGAACGGTCTGCGTCGTACCACTTTAATAAATCTTTTTCACATTTTATCAATATTTTTCATATGTTACTTCGGAGCGGATCACAATTGTTATATGAAAATTAATTAAACGCATCGAACAACATTGGTTCGATGCGTCAGTTAGATCGCATCGAACGAAGTGCATTCGATGCGCTTGTTCAATGCGTTTACTGAAATGGGCCTGGTGGGCCTTTCGTTCCCTATATAAAGGCAGGGGTGCTGTGAGGAGCTCATTCTGCTCCTCACACATTCCGCTTCTTAGGTAAAGCGCATCGAATGGTGCCAATTCGATGTGATATGCATCGAACAATACCGATTCGATGCGAGTGACATCGAATCGTGAGTGTTCGATGCGATATCATATATTTGTAGTTGTTGTGTCCCGATACTTTAATATTTGTTTGGGCTTTTTTTAACTTGTTTATTTGTTCTGCTTAGGATATAAATTAATCAAGCAAAAGTTCTCTCTTCTGGAAATTCAGTTAAGGTAAATAACTTGTCCTCATTTTGCTAGATTTTTCTTTTTAATAAGTTAATTTTATGTATGTTTGAGAGATATGTGAGAGCCTAGAGTGACGTGTTCGTCCTTAGTCAACCTCCATTTCTTTTTAATTTATTTTAGTTCGTTCTCGTCAAATATGGTGAGCAGTGAGTCAACGTCTGGCAGTGAGTCGAGTAGTGGCTCGAGCGCCAGTTCGATTACTATGGGGAGCCAACCTAATGCTCAAGCGGGTTTGGGCACAGTCGCAGTAGATGAAGTTGAGTTAATAGATATAGAAACTATTAGTTCACCCGTGGGTAACAATCCCGACTCAAATACTGAACAAACAACACCTGAGTTTGAAAGTGATAATTCACCTGTGTCATCCTACCGGGATAATCGTGCTCCCAGCGAGGGCAAAGAAGACGTAGATTATATCAATAAGGAGTTTGACGATCATGTTGAGGTCCCAAGAATGGCCTATGACCAGTACGTTTCCCGTCTTCAACATAGTCGTAAGGGGCTCCGCAAAAAAATCGATATACCTGATAAGTATAAAATCGTACTCCCCGGACCAAATGATCGGATGCATACCCCACCACCGGGGCATATGACTGTGTTTGTCGGTCAACTCTTGAATGGTCTTCGCTTTCCAATCTTCTTCGAATTAAGATGGCTTCTGAGGAAGATTAATCTTGTACCTGCCCAACTCACGCCAAATTCTTATGGGAACTTGATTGGCTTTATCATTGTCATGAAAGCTTTGCGTCAACCACAAAGTCCCAACAAATTCTACGCACTGTTCGAGATTGCAAGAAGGGATGAGGGGTTTTATCATATCAAGGCACAAACGCATCGTAAGTTCTTGAATGGTGGGGCGACCGGATATGGGAAAGATTGGAAGAGACGATATTTTTATATCGAGAAGAGTTATGAAGGCGAGTTTAGGTATTATCGGCGTGAATGGTATAACGGTGCAAGGGTAACAATACCCGCTGGCATCTCTACGACATCATGGGATTGCGAGTTTATCCCAAATTTAGTTCGTAAATATCAACTTGATGTCAAAAAATTAGTTGAAAGTCGAGTCCTCTCGTTAGCTGGCTTGTCCCCAGTGAAATATAACGGGAGGACGACCCTTGGTATAACTGCGTAACTCCTTTGATATTTTTGATTTATGCATGTTGAATATTCTAATGATATAATTTTCTTGCAGTCAATTATATTATGGACCGCCATGCGAGGATAAATCGAGTCGTTGCTGCTGATCAGGCCAGCTCACAAACCAACACTGCCACTGATATTCCTCCCCCACGAAAAAGAAAGAGTAAGGGCAAGAAAATCCTTCCCGGTCCTTCTACTGTTGCTGCTGCTGATTCAGCAGTCGATCCTTTCTAGGATATTTTGGGGGGAAACCGTGACACTGTGCAAGGTGGTGTTGAGGCTTCAGAGAGCCTGGCAGCTGGTCTAGGCGACAATATCGAAGGCGTCGTCCAGACTAAAAAAAGAAAAATGCCTCAAACTCGGTCACAAACCGGAGGGGCTGCTCCACCTGTCGCCCGAACAGGTAGGCCAAGTGCTGCCAACATCCCGGACCATGCGACTGGACCAATTGCAGGGATTGGGTCTAGCCAAGGCCCTCGTGCTCGGGTTGGTGAGTACGAAATCTCAGAGGCCGAAGCTATCGACCACCTGAAGTCTCTCTTGCCTGGTCTTGCTGTTTCTCTTCCGGTATCTGCTGAAGAGAGGAGAATGGTGGAGCAGAACACGCTTCATTTGTTGACAGCGGTAATTATTTCTTTTCTTTGAGCTAATTTTCGTTTGATCTGAATTTTAAATGTTGATTTGATTGCTCATTAATTGCTAGGCGGGCGGTTTCGTGGACACTATGTTCGCGGCGCTGATGCAAGTCCGGGAAATGGCCACTGGTGGTGATTCGGCTGCCTTGAAGACTGCACTTGATGAGAAAGAAAATGCAATGCAAATGGTCAAAGATTATGCTGCGAGGGCGCTTGCCGATAAGGAGGCGGCAAAATAGGCGCGGGAAGAGGCTGATCAGCTTAAAGAGGAGCTGAGCAAACAAATCACCGAGCTCAAACAAGAAGTTGCGATTTCTAGAGAAGCGGCTTATAATGCTGATAACGCTGGATATCAACGCGGCCTTGGCGAGGTAAAATATCCCAACTCTAGTGTTTTGTGTTCCTTTTATATTTTGTCGTATTAATAACCTTCGTGTCCCTATAGGTTTCTGCTCAGCAGAAAGTGGAGACCGCTGAAGAATTTCTTCGGAGCAACACCTTCCGAGAAATTTGCAGTCGCCGAGGCGATCTCGAAGCTCGCAAAGCACAAGTTTTGACTGTTCGTCAGTTTTACGCGACACAGTACGTCCGTGGCGGTTTTAGGCCAGATTGGTTGAACCTGTCTCTGGGGCCCAATCGAGAACCTCTACCGCCTCGAACAACTTCTGAGCCTGCAGATCCTGATGAGTTCGCCTCTTTGCTGGAGAATGACAATCTTGTCCTCCAAGGACTCTCATCTCCGCCTCCAATGCCTGAGCCGTATCCCTCCTCTGAGGATAAGAAAGAAATTTGAAGTTGCAGTCCGAAGGCTTTTCTTTTCTTTATACGTTTATGAACAATTTTTATTTAGTTTTATTTGTGGCGTTGCGTCGCTTTTATTTGTCTGAACAATTTGATAACTGGCAGTATCACGTTTTTGAATTCTCGTCTTGAATTTCTTAATTATCTACGCTCATATTAGTTGCCTTTTATTTCAATTTCCTGTAATGGTTCTTTACTTTATTTTGACAACCTATCGGTTCTTTATTGTTCATTTTGCTATGAAGAGTTGAATAAAATTTTTCCTACAGGGTTATAATCATCCTGTCTGTTATTATTCCATCTAGGAGAACAGTGGCGGAGCCACGGGGGGTGCGTGTGGGGGCAACCGCACCCCCAACATTTTGCAAATTGTTTTTTTAATACTACTGTTAGTACTTCTATATAGATATAATTATATATAGTATATGTATGCTGATTGCTGAAGAGGTGAAAAGGAGTAAAGGAGAGTGGACATATTATATATGTATGCTGATTGCTGATTGTTGTTTTCAGTGTATACATAATAGGAATGAGACATCACGCAAGGAGAGAAAATAATGTTCTAAATTATAGTTTCGTGCAAAAGGGATCATGTTGTTTATCAATTGTCAAATTCATGTTTAATTAATAATATAATATAATAATATGACTAGTGATATTTTCTAAATGACAAAATAATTAAATGAAATTAAAAGGTAACAGGCTTTCGGTTTGAAAGAAACTGCGCTAGGAAGGAAATAAAAGAGAAAAAGAATACCAGAAAATAAAAATGACTATTGAGTTCTCCACTTTTACAGTTCAAATTATGATAGAAAATGAATAATATTAATTAATGGTTACATGAAAACTTGAAAAGAGAAATTATATAGGAACTAAATAATTCAAGGGGCGTTTCTATCTTTTAACGTATAATGTATTAAAATATTAATGTTAGACTATAGATGTTTAAGAAATTGAAGTACAATATGCAATGAACTTTGACAAGAAATTGAAGTACACTTTAAAGTGTCTAAGTGAACTTTGGTTTTCGAATATTTATTTTGAAGTTTGTATGTTTATTTTTAACACTTATATTGTGATGAATAGTTTATTATTTTTATTTATGCCATGATATTCTATTGATTGTTTCATTAACTTGTTCAATTATCTATTGTGTATGCAGTTTTTCTTGAACTTCATATTATAATTATATAGTTTTTAACTAAGCTGGAAAAAAAATATAGCACAATCTCGCCCCCCCCCCCCTTGTTTCGAATCCTGGCTCCGTCCCTGTAGGAGAAGGTTTTGCTTGTCGTTTTAGACATAGTACTTCCTTTCCTTATGTTTTTGTTCTGTCATTGTTACCCACCTTTTGGGAGTTTTGTTCATGTTTTTCCGAACTATGAGTTTAAAATAACATTTCCAGTTTTATATGTAGTGTTTGTTCCTTGCTTGTTTTTCCAAGCAGTCGTGGTAATAGTTGTCACTCCGGAGAGGACCGTTCTTCCCTCTTCGTCATTTTTGTGAGATTCTGAGTGTCTTGTGGTACAATAGATGGAATCTTCATCCCCTTTGTCCTTTAAAATTGTGGTAACTCGTATCACATTGGGTAGAGTCTTCGTCTTCTCGTTCCTCTAGGGATTTTTGGTATCTCGTGCCACGATGGACAGAGTCTCCGTCCCTTTCGTTGCCTCTGGCTTTTTTCGGTATCTCGTGCCACGATGGACAGAGTCTCCGTCCCTTTCGTTGCCTCTGGCTTTTTTCGGTATCTTGTGCCACGATGGACATAGTTTCTGTTCTTTTCGTTTCTCTAAGGATTTTTGGTATCTCGTGCCACCATGGACAGAGTCTCCGTCCCTTTCGTTGCCTCTGGCTTTTTTCGGTATCTTGTGCCACGATGGAGAGAGTTTCCGTTCTTCTAGTTTCTCTAAGGATTTTCGGTATCTCGTGCCACGATGGACAGAGTCTCCGTCCCTTTCGTTGCCTTTGGCTTTTTTCGGTATCTCGTGCCACGATGGACAGAGTATCTGTTCTTCTCGTTTCTGTAGGGATTTTCGGTATCTCGTGCCACGATGGACAGAGTCTTCGTCCCTTTTGTTGCCTCTATTTTTTTCGGTATCTCGTGCCACGATGGACAGAGTATCCGTTCTTCTGGTTACCTCTTGGATGTTATGTCTTGCACACAGTTTTATCATATGCATATTAGATGATTTTTACATAATTCGAGTGATTAAGAGGGATCTGATTATGTGAGCCGATCGGAGCTTGAGTTACAGCTCGTTCACCCTGATTTCCTATGTCGCCCTCCAGACTCACGTTCTGGGTGTCCATGTTTCAAGTTTGTACATGTTTGCCCCTCATGCTTGTCATAGCAGAGGGGACGAATAAGTATTGTTCAAAATATTCAAAATACCTATAAACTGAAATGAAATTTTTATTCTATGTGCTCCATTTGTCCAGGAGCCAATGCCCTTGCTGCGTCTTCTTTCTGTTGTGGCCGCGTCCAGGGCGAAGTTACATAGCACTTTCAGCCTTCGATATGGTCTGCTATGACTTCGCATGTACCGGCAAGGGTTGGAAATTTTACCATTTGATGATAGGTTGACGGTAACGCTCTGAATGCATTCAGCACCGATCTTCCTATGATTCCGTTGTATGCGAAATGCATGTCAACGATCACATAGTTCTCCAGAATTGTCTTTCTCTGTGGAGTTGTACCCAATGATGTTGGGAGCTTAAGCATTCCTAATGGTACTATTTCTGGCCCTTCAAATCCATGAAGAGATGTTCTCACTGGTTCCAGTATCTGGTTATTCAAGCCCATTTTAGCCAATGTAGAACTGAACAACGCATTTACAGAGATTCCGTGGTCCACTAACATCTTGGTGACTCCATAGTTAGCTATATCCACAATTATTACCAGAGGGCAATTTAGATTTGACATTTGTATAGCCTGTGCGCTCAGTTTCCGTAGGTCTGTTGTAGAGAATGTGACTTTCTCATGTGGCATGTCTTCAATTCTCAGTATACTGGCCATATTGACAAACTTATCCGACTCTATCAGCCTCGTGATCCTTCTCCGCCCGTTGGTGGAATCTGCTCCAACCGGTCCTCCTGATATCATATTGATCATCCCTTTCCTAGCGTTTCCATCTTCAATCTGAGGATACTCGAATAGATGTGGTTCGTCGATCATCCTTTGTTTATCCTTCCTGTGAGATGGAGTTCTCTTTCTATTGAAATTGTTTTCTTGTTCTTGAACCTTCTTAACAAATTCCACAAGTTTGCCATCCTTTACTAATCTTTCAATTTCATCCTTCAAGTTTGTGCACTCTTCCGTATCATGGCCTTTCTGATTGTGATACTTGCAAAATTGATTTGAATACCTTGTAGCTTTAGATTCCTTCATTGGTCTAGGATCTTTTAACCAACCTTTCCTCTTTGCTGCCCCAAAGATAGTCATGATGTGAGCATTTAGCGGCGTGTATCGTCTAGGCGAACTCTCCCGGTGTTTGTAATTCTTGCTCTTATTATTGTAGTTATTACGGTTGTGATCCTCTCTGCCCCTTTCTCTCTCTTTCATGGGCGCAATTACGGGTACTTTAGTTGCCATCATTTCTTCAAAATGAACCACCTCCTGTGCTATTCTATTAATTTCTTCAATGTTGGTGGGCTTGCGTCTGAGTAAGTCCCCACTGAACATTGTGTTGGTGGTTGCTCAGAATAGTATGCTCACGATCATCTCTCCAGACGGGCTATCAATCCTTAGCAGCTCCGTATTGAAACATTTCATAAAGTCCTTCAGACTTTCATTGGTTTCTTATTTCATCGTATAGAGATGGGGGTGATCCAAAACCAATCTAGCTTGACTGAAGAATTGATCTTCAAACATCTTTCTCAATTGGTTGTAGCTTTTGATCAGTCCTGGAGAAATCCGATTAAACCAATCCACAGCTACTCCTGACAGAGTTGTTGCAAATATCCTGGCTTGGATATTGTCTTTAAAGCCGTAAAGGGACAGTTTCCTATCCAATTGAAAAAGATGATCTCGGGGATCAGTCTTACCATCGTAAGTTTTCAGGTCCGAGATCTTTTCCCCTTGTCCCAAGATCTCTGATTCTATTTCTTGACAAAATGTACTACGGTTAGAAGTATTGTCCTCCTGTACCATCTGAGCTTCAACTGTTGCTTTCTCTTTATCCAGCCTTTCTATTTTTCTGGCCATTTTATCACGCTCGCTCCGTGAGTCATGACCGTCCATATGTCTTCTGTCATCTCTATCTTTTCTCCTTTTCAGTTCTTCTCCTCGGTTTCTTCCTCATTATGTTCCCTTCTGGAATCATGACTCTCCGAACGTCTCCTATCTTCTCTTCTTCTCTGTTCAGTAATGCGGTCTTCCTCCTTTTCTTTTTCTCTCCTCTCACGGTGTCTTTAAGACTGTACCTCGATTGACACTAAATTCTTTCCCTGATCATCACGAGTAGATTTTCCCTTACTTTTCATTTCCTCTGATGCATGTTTACTTCTTCTATCATCCTATCGGGATTTTTCTTTCTCCTTTCCTTTCAGTACTCGGGCAACGGAACCTTGTTCCCTTAATACCTCTGGATGTTCAATAGGTGATGGTATCAATACTGGCTGTTCTGGAGTCAGTACTTCGGCCAACACAGCTTTTACCATCGCCGTGAGTTCATTCTTCATATTGTCTAAAATCGAAGCACTCGTCCCCGCTGCTCCAGTCGCACCTGCTTCAGTGCCCGACGCCGCCACATCTTGAGGTCCTTGATTTTCCCTTCTTGCAGGTGTTGGTACTGTCGCGGGTACTGCTGACGGTCCCGCATTATCTAGTGTTATCTGTCCAGGCGTTATTCGTTCAACCTCTCCCATAGTTCCCTCTAGAGCTCTACTGCGGGATCGGGTAACTCTAGACATGATGCCTAATAAACTAATAAAACTTAGTGTTCCCACAGACGACGCCAATATTTTGGTCTTATTTCGTCACGGTAATAGAACACAGTAAAATGATACAATTGAGATATAAATAATCAAAATAATGCTATCCAACTTTATTATTGGACTAGCTTGGTCCGGAACACTTATTACAAGCTTACTAGGTTGAATAAACTAATTACAAGACTACTGTAGCGTGTCGAATCCTAGGTGTTCGATGATGACGTGTCGAATACCTTGTTCGATATGAAATGTATTACAGGGGTTCGATGCTGAACTCAAGTGTATCGAATTCAATAGATTCGATGTCACAACCGTATCGAATTCGATGCGTATTTCGTCGTATCGAATGAGGTAAATTTGGTTCGATCACGTGTCGAATGAAAACCGTTCGATCCGATGCGTCTCAAATGAACAGTGATTCGATGTTGACTGTGCTGAAGTGATTCTCCAATCAAAACGTGCATGGATTACAAGGGGACGGGCTATTTATAACTGTCGTCCCGTGGGTCCCAATGACCAATATGGAAAGGCGCATCGAACATCACACGTTCGATGCGCTTATGGGCCGGCCCAGTAACGAAGTATTGGGCAAATCTTAAATCACACCCATGAGTTATGAAATTTAAATCGCTAATAGATCTTTTTCCTGGTATGTAAGTCAAATCACATATTGTGATCGCTATCGAACCAGGTAGAACCGCGTGTGGCCTTGTTAATTTGTGTATGTTTGTTGCTCGATCTGCTCTGAATGGCGTGATATGCCCGTGTTGTATTCATAATTACATTGATAATCTTCTCTTCAAACATTACATTTATTTTGAAATATTCACAACAAGGCATGTCAATTTGTTTCAAGTGATATGAACTCAAATCCTTTCTGTAGCAAATAATTTAGATCTTAGATTTAATAAGATCGACTGTTAAATCCAGCGGACTGGACAATAATTTTAATCTAATAAACCGTACTGCGGATGATTAGTAATTAACTTGTAATTGGCGGAGTATTACAGTAATTAAAATATGTTAATGTACGGTAAAGATCACATATACTTTTTAAATATCTAATACTTTGAATTTTACTCCATTTTCTAATGATTAATACTAGTACTCCATTTTGGCAATGATTAATACTTGGATTTGTTTCGCGTAAACTTAGGAATTGCATGTTCTCTTGTAGCAACTGTATGCAACATAAGTCTCCATTCTCCAAACAACCCTGTCCATATATATCTTTGTATAGCGTGTGAAATGTGAGGCAAAGATTACATTGCTCAAAATGATGAATGGGTTTAGATTTTTTTACAAGCTATCATTAGCAAATTGTCCAACTGTATTGACACAAACAATTTTACAGAAATTGGTCTGATCATAGACCTATAACAATCTCACTACGTACAGTAGTGGCGGTACTATGACATATATAAAATGACAATTGCAATATTAATGGACCCTTTATTTCATAGAATTGTGGATATATATATATATATGGTCTTCAATTAGTTAGCAATATTAATCTCTTTACTTCATATAAATATATTACTTGACAAATGACATTTGACACGTGTTTGAAGCTAAAAATAACTTTAAAGGCCAAAAAATTTTGTAAATCGTAGGCTTACTCAACGCATTTTAGACTTCACATTGCTAAAAAAGAAATTTTGATCTCGTTTAATTTCTCCTTTGCACATACGATACATTTTTACTGAACAGAGCTCCTTGTTAGAACTTAGAATGTTCGAATATAAATTGATATTATTACAACTCTACTTTCGCTGACCAAAAGAAAAAGAAAACGACAACTCTACTTTCTTAAATACAAACAATATAAACTTTGATACAAAAAAAGAAGAAGTTTATGCTGCTGCACGCGGGTTGCAAGTTACAAATATATAATCTGTTGTACAAAAAAAAATGTTAAAAAAAAAGTGCTAGTCCTCTAATTAATGAGTCTTTCCAATTGGGAAGATATTATCATGAAATTCATGATTTTGTGTCCAGTGGAGGACTTCAGTGGAATGTTTTTTTTTCGTAGCCAGGTGGCTACCACTCACATCCCTTGATGTCGAGAAATTAATTGGCATCCGTTGCGAAAATATTGCATATTGCATTTTTATATAAGTTTTCTTAATTTATTTTAAGATTACTAAGAGGAATTAATAATTGGGTGCGTATTGGATGGCGTGGCGAGTTTAAAATAGATATAAAAAATTGGAAATAATTGATCGACATCAAAATAGATTACTTCGAAATTTAATATAACCGTTAATTATAAATTAAAATAAAATACAAATGATGTTGAAATCTAGAATAAAACTCAAATTTAATCTAATTTCAAGAGATCGTATAACAGGAAAAAACAATTGTGGTACATCAACTTGTTTAGTTATTGTGATATAACTATTTACATTGCATGACCTATATATGCATAACTTGAAAATGTGAAAAAACAAAATATGAAATAATTTAATATAACACTAGATATGTCCAAATTAAACTTTATTCATTGGTAGAATTAGTGATTTGCCAATTCAACCAATTCAACCAGAGGCAATCAGGATTATGAATACACCAATCTTACTTAAAATAATAATGATATCCAAATCTAATTACATAAACATAGTTACTATTGCATAAAAGAATTATGATCAATGCCAAAATAGACCCAACTCACCAATAAATCTTGATAACTTCCGTTTACGAAACACGGTTTAGAATTTTATTTTTCGTATATGTATATAGCTTTAATGTTGGTAGGGTTGGAATTACCACAATGACAAAGTTAGGGTTTAGTCCGTTGGAATATATAGTAAATTAAAAAGCAGTTGTGGACAAAGTGGTTTGGTGATTGAGGGAACAAGTTCCAAACCCTGATTAATGTGATTTAAGTAATACCAAATTAGAGAGCAGTGATTTTACTATTAGGGCAATGGTGTCTGTTTTCAAATCAATATAATATGCAGAAACTAGAAGCTGATGTTCATCCACGTGGTCAAAATCCCATCATAGCTTTCCATTAACTTCCAAACACGCGTGTGTTTTCTTCTTTTTCTTTTTCTTTGGGTCACTCACAAAATATTTACTTTTCAACTGTTCTTTTATTGCTATTTCATTTCTTATTATTAACTTAAAATAATATTATATTCAAATTTTAAAACCCGTGAAACTGAATACCTTTAATTTTTCAAACTTTTAAAAACAAAATCTGGTGATGTTGAAGATGTTGGGCGACAATTGATCAGGCGTCTCCTCAAAGGCTTGGGCATAAATGGCACAAATTTCGATAGTTCTTTGAAGATGTATATTAACAATAAAAATAAAAATAAAAATAAAAATAAAAATTTAAAAGTATCACTTAATATGTTTATTTAAAAAAGATGTACTGATATAAAATGGAAATTTGAACTTTGTAGTACTTTATAGTAACCACGTTTCAAACACTACAACAGAAAAGCCTTTTTTCGACGGCACGAAAACCGTCGGAAAAAGGCCATTTCCCGTCGGAAAAAGGCCTTTTCCGACGGCATTACCCGTCGGAAAAGACCGTCGGAAAAAGCCTCGTCGGAAAAGAGCTTTTCCGACGGCCAAATGTCGTCGGAAAAGCTCTTTTCCGACGGGCGTATGCCGTCGGAAAAAAAAAAACTCTTTTCCGACGGCGGCATTCCGTCGGAAATAACCGCATTTCCGACGGCGTTATTCCGTCGGAAAAGGGTCTTTTCCGACGGAATTATGCCGTCGGAAAAGAACATTTCCGACGGCATAATTCCGTCGGAAAAGACCCTTTTCCGACGGAATAACGCCGTCGGAAATGCGGTTATTTTTGTATTTTATTTTTTTTACTTTTTAATTATACCGTATTTTTAAAACGAAATACGTATTTATTTTTTAGAATACATATTCATTATTTTTAAATAATAATTAAAATGTCATTTCCGACGGAGATATGCCGTCGGAAATAAAATTGCCGTCGGAAATAAAATTTAATTATTATTTAAATATTATTTCCGACGGCAATATGCCGTCGGAAATAATATTCATAAAAATAAAAAAAAAAAAATTTAGTTTTTCACGATAAAAAACTATTTTTTGTTCAATTTTCTCTCAATATCGTCCGAATATTTGGAAAAAACAATAAAAATAGTTTTTATTTGTTGCATATATATATATATATATATAGTAACAAAATAAAAACAACTAATTTATTTATTACGAAAAAACAAAAATATAAATTAATTTGTAATATATATCGATAAATAAGAATGGGTTATGAATGTAATAATATATATGTGAAATTAAGAAAGAATAAAATATAGAATGTAGAAAATGTAAGTAAGAAAAATATAGGAGTGTAACAAAATATAAGTAAGAAAATGTAACAAAAAATATATATAATAAAATACGAAATATATAGAAAATGTAAGTAAGAAAAAAAATTCAAGAAAGAATTGGGAGAAGAATGTAGTTATAGGAGTGTTTGTGAATGAATGAATGAATTTTTGGTGTTAAATTTGAGGGTATTTATAGATGGGGGAGGGGAAAATGTGCCATGTCACCGATCCGGGTGAAAAATCACCCGGAAAGGGTCTTTTCCGACGGCACCATGCCGTCGGAAAAGACTCTTTTCCGACGGCATGGTGCCGTCGGAAAAGACCCTTTCCGGGTGATTTTTCACACTCTTTTCCGACGGCATGGTGCCGTCGGAAAAGACCCTTTCCGGGTGATTTTTCACCCGGATCGGCTATAAATAGTCGATATCGACTTATAATTTCAAGTCATCACAATATTTTCGTTTCAAAAATTAAGGTTCGTATTTATATTTAATTATTATTTTACGTAGTATTTTTATACATTTTATGCTATATATATGTTAATAATCTAATTAATTAACTTAAGTTCTTTTTGTTTTTCAAATTGAAGAATAGCAACGAGGCGGGGTGTTAGAGATTCTTTCGAGCGTTGTTTGCGGAGTTATTTTCTACAAGAGGTACGTACGCGTTTATATATAGACTGTCATGTCTTTTAATTGTAGACACGAAATGTAATTTTGTCGTATTGATAATGGTAAAAACTATTAATTTTATAGATAATAATGTATCAAAATGAAGATAGAAATTGGATGTACGATCGTTTGGCCGAGAAGGGTCGAGTGAAAGAAAGATTTGCGGAAGGTGTATTCAATTTTTTGCAGTTTGCGTTAGCTCAGGAACGTTATATAGACGATAGTCGAAATCTAAAATGTCCGTGTAGAAAGTGCACCAATAGAAAATATTTGAAAGCTGACGAAGTAGCTGCTCACCTGCATCGATGGGGTTTTGTAGAGGGGTATCGTGTATGGGTGTTTCACGGGGAAAATTATAACGAGCATAATAGCCTCTTAGGGGCGTCGTCGTCAAGTCACGCAGTTAGAAACGATCCGATAGCTGTTCAAGACGACAATTCTTTTGGAGCTTTAGTTGATGATTACCGATGGCAATTTCAAAATGTCGATTGCGATGAGGAGCCTAACACCGAAGCAAAAGGATTTTTGGAACTGGTGAAATGGTCTGAGATTAAGATGCGCGGCCCGCAAAACATGTCTGTTTTGGAGTGGGTGTCTGACTTTTTTACTACCAAGCTAGAGTTTAACTCTAGCAGAGCTGAGTGTGCAAAGTATTACAAATTATCACGCGAGTGTTTGGGGCCAGAAGATAGCCATTGTTTGCCCGCAGATCTGAATGCTGCCGAGAAGTTAATGAAGGGTTTGGGGTTAGGATACGAAACAATCGATGTTTGTGATAACAATTGTTTCTTGTTCTACGGGGAATTTGCATCTGCCGATTACACAGTGTGTCCTGAATGTGGGGAATATAGGTATGAAACTGTGGGAAGAAAAAAGCCTGTGGCAAAGAAAAAATTATGGTACTTCCCGTTGGCCCCACGGCTTAAACGACTCTTCATGACTCCAACAACTGCTAAGCACATGTCGTGGCACTTAAAGTGTAGGTCTTCGAACGATGTTATGATTCACCCAGCATCAGGGGAAGCGTGGAAACATTTCGACAGGACACACCCTGAATTTGCTGCTGAGCCACGAAACGTTCGCCTAGGTCTTTGTACAGACGGTTTCACACCATTTGGAAACTTCGGATCCCAATACTCATGTTGGCCCGTGTTCGTGACTCCTTATAACCTTCCCCCAGATCTTTGCATGCGAGAGGAGTTTATTTTCTTGAGCTTGATCATATCGGGTCCGCGTAGCCCAGGACAAAACATTAACGTTTTGCTTCGCCCCATAATCGACGAGTTGAAGGTTTTGTGGCACGATGGTGTTCGTGCTTACGACAGATTCAGGAGTCAGAATTTCCAGTTGAGGGCTGCATTAATGTGGACTATTAGCGATTTTCCAGCGTACGGGATGTTGTCACAATGGAGCACACATGGAAAGTTATCGTGCCCTTATTGCATGGAGAACACAAAGTCCTTCCCGTTACCCCACGGTAACAAACCTACGTGGTGGGGGTGTCATCGTCGTTTCTTACCAGAGGGCCATGAATTCCGCCATGACATGACGGGATTCAATGGAAACACAGAATACGATGGGCCTGCACAACGGAGGACCGGTGCTCAAATGGCATCAATTGTTGAACAACTACCACCAAGGTCAACGAATCCAGACTCACCAAAAATAATAGGATATGGGGTAGAGCACAATTGGTCGTACAAGAGCATCTTTTGGGAATTACCCTATTGGAGTACGAACCTGATCCGCCACAATCTGGATGTCATGCACTGCGAGAAGAATTTCTTCGACAACATCAAGAACACAGTGATGGACGAACCGGGTAAGACAAAAGACAACTTAAAAGCTAGGAGAGATTTAGCGGAGTTGACCACTCGGGCAGAGCTTTTTGTCACCGATCTCGCTGATGGTAGAACGGTAAAGCCAAAGGCCAAGTATTGTCTTGATAGAGCACAAAAGAAACTAGTGTGTAAGTGGCTGGTTGGTTTGCGATTTCCGGATGGGTATGCTTCAAATATTAAACGTTGTGTGCAAAGACAACAATTGAGGTTGATTGGGATGAAGAGTCACGATTGTCACGTTTTTATGCAAAGGTTAATACCTATTGCATTTCGTGATTTGCTGCCTGATCCGATATGGGGGGCCCTCGTAGAGATTAGTATCTTCTTTCGAGCATTGTGCGCCACAGAGATTAAAGCCTCGGACATGGCATCATTGGAGGAATCTATTGTGGTAACAATTTGCAAATTAGAGAAGATATTTCCCCCTGGATTTTTTGATTCTATGGAACATTTGGCGATACATCTTCCCTACGAAGCCAAAGTTGGTGGACCGGTTCAATATCGTTGGATGTACCCGTTTGAGAGGTAAACCATTTTTTATTTCCAAAATTATTTGTCATATATATACTTATGTTAAACTATTATTGAGTTACTTGTTGGTTTATAGGCGAATGCTTGGGTTGAAGAAATCTGTGTTGAACAAAGCTCGCGTTGAAGGTTCAATTGCAACATCTTATATATTGTCCGAGAGCACCCACTTATGTTCGCGCTATTTCGAAAAAAGTGTTGAAACGAGATACAACAGGCTCAGTCGAAATGAGGCCGAATTATGTGGTGATTTCACAGGGCAGCTTTCTATTTTCCATCGAAGAGGGAAAAGTCTAAATCCAGATAAAAAACAACGGCATCTAACTTCCGAGGAGCTAATGCTAGTTGAGCTTTACACGCTGATGAATTGTCCAGAAGTCGACGGCTGGTTCACGTATGTATATAACAATTAATATTTTTACATATCTCGATTATCTATTTAATATGTTGATGAGAATTATGTTACGCACATATGATAGGTTGTTTGAGGACTTGTTTTGTGGCGGACTTACTCAACAACAAATTCAAAGAAAGAAGAGAGCTGAGTTCGTGCCATGGTTTAAAGAAACTGTTTGCTCTAGAAAGTACGAAGTAGATCAACGTTTGTACGCCCTCGCCTTAGGGGCGAGCACACTAATAAAAATGTACGCAGGTTACAAAGTGAACGGGTTTAGATTCCGTACGGACTCGTTCAATGAGGGCAAAGAAACAAATTGTAGTGGGGTTTATGTGAAGGGCAGCGGCGATGGGGTCGAGGGCACAAATTTTTACGGGACGCTAGAGGACATCATTGAGGTTATCTGGTGTGGCGGCAACGATAAAGTCCAATCAATTGTATTTTTTAGATGTGTGTGGTACGATATTACTCGTCGTGGTACGGCAATACACCCGACGTACGGAATGGTTGATATCAACCCTACGCGTTCTCTCACAACCAATGAACCATTCATATTTGCAAATCAAGCTCTCCAAGTGTACTACACTCCATATCCAGCACAACATGTGTCACGGAGGAAAGGATGGTGGGCAGTTTGCCCTATTCGTGCAAGGAACATAGTCGACATGTCGTCAATGCAAGAGGAAGAAGAAGCCGAAGAACTCTTTCAAGATGATGAGTCACCCGGACTTAACTTATGCGCAGATTTGAATAACTTTAACGTGGAAGGACAATTGGCAGATGACGTGTACGAGTTGGTTGAAGACGACATGGACGATAACAATTGATACCAATGTACTCGAGTTCAATATTGTATTTGTTGTAACTTTTTAATTTTTTAAACACATATTTAGTATTCATCAGGTTTTAATATTGGTTAAGTCTAGTAAGAGATAAATCACATCAATTACTTAACATACATAAATTTATTACAAACAACATAACTGGTAATTAAAAAAACCTCTTACAAACTTGTAATTTAAACATACAACACTTAAGGATCAAACCTACAACACTTAAGGATCAAACCTACAACACTTAAGGATCAAACCATCCACATGTTGAGTAGTCAGTATCAGGGAGAGGCAGACTTGCTAAATCAGCTAAAGTAGAGTCCTCTTGTGTAACATGTGGCGATACAGTATACAATGACGAGCTTGGACGATCCCTACTAACGTAGGCACGTTGAGCATCATTCGGACGTGATAATTGGGTATCATTATTAGACCGCAACAGGTAGTCCAAATCACCCCGAACACTATTGTTGGGCATTGTGGCTTGCTCCCATGAATTGTTCGTGTTGGCGTTATGTTGGTTCCACGTACGTGGTTGACTCATGGCGTTATTGTGCCACGAATTGGGCTGCCACGACGTGTTAGTACCCTGATTTCCTTGCTCCCACGACGTGTTTGTACCCTGGTTTCCTTGCTCTCACGACGTGTTAGTACCCTGATTTCCTTGCCCCCACGACGTGTTTGTACCCTGGTTTCCTTGCCCCCACGACGTGTTTGTACCCTGATTTCCTTGCCCCCACGACGTGTTTGTACCCTGGTTTCCTTGCCCCCATGACGTGTTTGTACCCTGGTTTCCTTGTGTCTGGTTTTGATACCAATAATCATACGACTGACTTTGCGTTCCATGAAACTGATTTGGAGGAAAATGGCTTGAATTATAGTTGTTTGGGTTGTTGTTCCATTGATAACGACGCTCCCACTCTTCTCGGTCACGAGTTCGCTCCCGCTCCCTCTCATCTCGCTCACGAATTCGATCCTGCCTCTGCTCCTCCAGGACCCTCGTCACGTCCGACCGCACATCGTGAATTTCTTTTTCCAACCCTGCAACGGTTGCTTGCAACCCAGCAGTAGCCACATTGACCGCTTTAGCAGTTCTTATCGCCTCAGCAGGGTTCGGATTTGCGCCCTGCGACTTACCATAATCTGCGAGGGTACTGTGCCTATTTTTGCCTCGAATCCTCCCATGTGTGCCATTATTATCTGCAATGGCCCCGATATCTACGTCAAAATGAAGCGGCCATTTCTCTTGGGGACCATAATTTTCCTCGAGCGCTTCAAAATAGCGTTCCTACAATGTTCAAAGTACATAAATGAAAAAGATATAGGCACAAACCAATCATGTACATGTTAAAGATAACTTACATAATACCCTTCTGACTGTGGGGGGTCCCAATAGATTATTTGTCCACGAGGATCCGCTATTGCGTGGTACATCACGTATTGTTGGTCGAAGCGTATCACATGCGGAGTACCATACTATAACAACATTTTGTTAAACAATATTAATGGTAAACAGTAACTCAATATCACAAAATATATTTTGCAAATGAAGAAATCGTAACGTATCGTACCGTTTCATAGCTCCTCTCGTGTGTACTCACAGATCCACCATGGTACGTAGCTAAGGAACCCTTACCGTCGACGCTCTTTGTCTTATTGGATTCTCGATTCTGCTTTGCTTTTTGTGCGAGTTCCATCGTCCTTTCCATCTCCCAATGATCACAGTACGTCGACTCAAAGCCTCGGGGTAGCCAAGTCTTTTGGTACCATTCGGGGTCTTTATCTCGGTTCTTGTACATATTTTTGCACTCGTATATGGAATCCCTCCATGAGGATTGTGCCACCCGATGGAATGCCTTTGTGATTTTAGGCGTTTCCTCGTCATTCCATATGTATATACTCTTCGAAATATAATAACATATAAGAATAAGGACAAAATTATAATATAAATAAATAATGCGAAATGTGTTAAAATAAGTTAAAAGAACATACCCTGAAGTAGTTTATAAATACTTGTTTTTGTGCTTCTGATAATTGAGAGTAAAATATCGCCGGTTCGGTCACCATAGACTTTATCGTAAAGCCAATTGATCGCGTTATTTTTTTCGTAAGCTCTTCACATAAATCTTGATCAAAGATGAAATTGTCGTTCACCCCAATTTTGAGCTTTTCATCGTCGGTGTCTGTAGCAGCTCGACCCTTCCCCCGTCCCCTAGGCGGCCTAAGGCTAGTAGAAGCAGATTCAGAATGAACAGATGCTGGCGAGGGTTGCAATCCCGACAAACCTCCTTCGTTGTTAACTTGTGGAACTTCGCCCGTCAAGCCATGCGGAATGATTGACCTTGGAGGAGTAATTTCAGGTGGCAAGACTGGATCTGGGTCCCTTAGGCGAGGAGCAGGGGCTCGGTTCCGAGTGGTAGTGGGGCGTTGTGGTTGTTCGTCCGCCGGAGTAGGGGCCTGGGTCCGAGTTGCAGTTGGACGTTGTTGGGAAGCAACTGGAGTATGTTGAGTTTGTGGCGGAGGTTCCTCAACGTGTTGGGTAACTTCGTCGGGACTACTTGTTTCAATGTTGCCATCGCGCCGAGATTTAAAACGACTAGCAAAATTAAGAATCCCCAGGGTTTTCGGTAACCCTATATTGGAAATATATGTTGGGACTTTTTTCTGTTTCTCTTTTCCTTTATCGAGAAACTTTTTGCGATTATTTTTATCGGCCATTTATAAAAATGACGATTTTTCGAAAGAAAAAAAAATATTTGAAGAGTGATTGAGATGATGAAGAGTGATTGTGATGTTGAAGAGTGATTCTCATGGCCCTATTTATAGATTTTTTTTTTTGAATTAAAAATATTTTTTTTAATTAAAAATATTTTTTTTGAATTTTTTTTTTTTTTAATCAAGTTGGCCGGTGGCCCGCCACCTTTTCCGTCGGCCATGTGCCGACGGAAAAGGCGGCGGGCCACCGGTTTATATTTTTTTTTTTTTTTTTTTAATATTAATTTAGTGTCTTTTCCGACGGGTTAAGCCGTCGGAAAAGACGTTTTCCGACGGCCAAGTGCCGTCGGAAAAAGTTTTCGCCATTTCCGACGGCCGATTCGGTCGGAGGCCGTCGGAAATGGCGCGATTTCTTGTAGTGAAAATTAGTCATTTATAGTATTTCGGGCCGTTTTTGGTCCTCTAAAGTAACCATCATTTTATTTTTGGTCCTTTATAGTGTTCTGCTGGTCCTTTTTGCTGTGAAATTGCGAAGTTACCCTTATTTTTTGGCATTTGACTTGCACATGATTTCTAATTTCGATTTTTTTCTATAATTTTGGTACAAATCTTTGAGTTATTATACTTACACTCCCACAATTTTATAATAACTATTTTTTGATAGTTATGTAATAATCATATTTAACATATTAAAAAGATAAGCCTAAACATTTATTATTGTGTCATTCTTTTTAGTTATACAAAATGTGTACATTAGCAACTTAATAATTTTCAATAATTTGTTTTTTCTTTATATAACTTTATCTAAGTTTTTTAAAAACCCTATAATTAATATTAAACAAAAAAATCTGAAATTATAAATAGTAATATTTTCCTCAATTCAAAATATCATTCATGTTTATCTATGTAAATTGTGAGATTTTATTCGCAAGTTTGATTTAATTAAGCGTAATTCCTAAATAAATCACATTTATTTTTATTTTTAAAGGAAAAAAGGGAGTTGTTCAAACGATCATCAGCTTAACCTATCATTTTGGGGGGAAAAAAATAACAACTTGAAAAATTACACTTTATTTAAAATTACAAGTATATAATAATAAAATTTACTATGTGTTTAAATTGTGAAGTATATTTGCCATTCTTTTTTAGTTTTTAGGTTATATTAATGTTAATTTTTTACCTTCAAAATTAATAAAAATGTTCTAGGATACAACTGTTAATACAAATAATAATTAATAAAACTATAAAATTTCACAGTTGAAGAAATATATTGTTTTAATTATTTCAAGATTTTCCTTTTATTAAATTTCTGGAGGTAAAATTATTCTCATTATTATTATTATTATTATTAGTGTGTTGTTAATGTGCAAATTTTGTACAACTAAAAAAGAATTGAAACAATAATGAATTTTTAGGGCTTATGTTTTAAGATGTTAAATATTATTATTACAAAATTATGAAAAAATGGCTATTACTAAAAAGATTTAATTGTAAATTGATGGAGAAAAATTGAATTGGAGGTCATGTGCACATCACATGCTAAAATTAATGGCAAAATAGTAATTTTACTGCAAAAGGACCAAAAACGAAACAAGGTACTATAAATGACCAATTTTGAAAGTTGGTTACTATAAAGGACCAACTTTGCAAAATTATCGATATAAAATATGAATAGAGAGTATTCAGTATTCACATGTTTTATCTATAACTCGGCACGGCGTAAGGATATTCTTTGGGACTTATCGTACATTCTATAGTATTATAAAATTAATTACTAATTTTACAAATTTGTTTTCATGAGAAAGAAAACAATGTTCAAGAGTTTTTATCTGTTCCAGAGAAAGCGAAAGAATACAGGTCCAGTGAAGGAAATTTGTTGGAAGAAACCAAATCAGGGTTGGTGCAAGCTTAATGTTGATGGTGGTCTTAATCTAAGCAGTAACTTTGGAATGTCAGCTGGTATTCTGAGATCAGATGAAGGTAAGTGGTTGTGGGGCTTTAGTACTGTTTTGCATTCCTCAACAGTTGATGAAGTATAATTAATTGCGTTACAAAAAGGTTTGGAGTTAGCGTGGAATAAAGGAATTCACAAAATAGAAGTTGAGACTGATTCTATGATTGTGTTCAAATTGGTGAAGGGGAAATGGAACCTCAACAGGAATACAAAGCACTGGTAGATGATTGCCGTAGACTACTCCATATGCCATGGAATGCTAGCTTCAAATGGATCCCTAATCCGCGAACAAAGTAGCCGATGCTTTGACAAGTTTTAGTGGAAATAGTTATGTAAGAGATATCATTTGGATAGACCTCTATCTTCCTCTATTACTAGCTTGATAGCTAAAGACATGAAGTAGTTACTTCTTGTTTTCCTTATTTTATATATATAAAAAAAAAACATAACACTTTGCTTGTTATGCCAACTATTTTTTTTCGGCTAAAATCTAATATGCACACTCAAAAGTTGCACTTTTCACAGTTTGCACCTCTAATTTTTTTTAAACAAGTTTACACTCTCAAATGTTAGTCAATTATCACTTTGCACCCCTTTATTAATTTCAGCAATTGACCAACGTTTTTTGAGGGGTAAAACAGTCACTCTACTTTTCATTATTCTTACTCCTCCAAATACTTATTAAATTTTCATTTCCCCCAAATCAAAATCGAGATTGCTCTTCCCTAAAACAGAATTTCCCCAAATTGGCGTGCCATGGTTCTCAATTTCGAAAAAATCATCTTCAATTCACATAATATTGAGAGCATCTAGCTTGTTCGAGTCCGTTTGGAATTTTGGGAAAAGAATTCCAATTGTTAAGTGTGATTGTGGCACGATTTTGGAGCTCAAAAAACATGTTGGAAGAACGATAGTTCGGGCCGGAGATTCTATCAATGTGCAAATGGTAAGGTTCGTATAATTCTAGTATTGTAACTATTTTGTGACTATCAATGTCACCCACCTTCTGGGTAGCCCGCGGAGCGCTACCCTTGTCAGCCTTCCTCTTCAATTTCTTTGATTTTCCGGCACCACCACTGCCGCTCGCCCCTACCGCCGCAACACTCCTTTTCCGTGAACTTTGGAGCGCTGCCCCCGCCGATCCTCCGGTACCGGAAGCGGCCGAAACCAGGTTAGTGTTGGATTGAGACGCCATGGTAGAGAATTAGTAAGAGATTAAGAATTACTTTCGCAGAAGAATTTTTGCAGGGAGAATTTTGTTCGCTCGAAATTTGCAAGTAATGATAATGGGTAAAGAAGAGGGTTTTTAAACCCTACACCCACTAAATGCCTTAAATGACCACTAAGCCCACCCACGCCCCACGATTGAAAATCGTGCCTAGGGCTATTAAATGTCACGTCTCCTCGGTTAACGAAAGTATAACGGTCAAGACGCTTCGATTCCCGCACTAAACATAAACGTGGCATTAAAATCGCCACTAACTGCATTTAAATCGCAGCTAATTAAATTATAATTAATGCCCCTTATAATTAATGCCCCAATAAATGACCTAACGAGGGCACATTTCAGAATACAACGGGAAACACTCGGAGAGAGTATCACGATACCCCTCGCCTTTTTAAAGCTAATGCCAAGAACAAGGGAAATGTCGAACAAAACATAAATATCACTGACAAGTGTTTACGACACCCCTGAAGAGTTCTACGAGGCCTTGTGAAATTTTCCCAGCGTACGTGATAAAGTCTACGATACCAGAACTCTCGTACCCTTTAAACTATTAAGTTTCTAGTGCAGTAATAATAATTAACTGCACTACAAACTTGGGGGGGGGGGGGGGGGTTTGTTAACAGGATGATAATTCACCTGCTTGAAATAAACAATGAATCAATTACTGGAATTACCAAATATATTATTATATGATTATGCGACCTGCCTCCACAATACAGGTATCACGCCTCAAAATATCCCTCGGAGCACATCTCCAACACAACAAATGCTGGAGCGAAAGCAACAGGAGGAATACAAGACCAAGGCAGAGTCTCACAGACTAACTGCTATCGGAACTCCTTCAGTATTGGGCGAATACTCCGCCAAGCCCACGAGAGCCATCGGAACCCAACAGAGTCCCAGGACCTTGACAAAAACACTTCCTTACTATACACTCCTAACACAAACGCTCTCGGAACATTACTCCTGTCGACCAACCCAGAGGTCGGAACTTCACAATGACGCAACAACTACAGAACGACACTCTCCGGGCACTCGGAAAAAGAAAGAACCTACCCACGATAGCTAAAAACCTCTCGGAGATCAACCCATGAACGAACACCCCCTCGGAGAATACCCTGAAGCAAACACTCCAGAATACACACCTCTCGGAGAAGCACTATCACTAAGAGAACACTCAGACTCGGCCCTCGAGTCACCATATGAAGCAATGAGCTCTCGGAAGCAAAGAAAACAATCTACCCCTTATCATAAAGAAGACAAAAGCTCTCGGAAGAAGATAAAATGATACAGTCAGCAAGATAGACGTTATCTTATTGGTTAAAAGACCATTGTAACGCGTGTAAAGCACCACCACATGCATAACGACACCTATAAACACATGCATAGCGACACATGTCCCTAAAAAACTCTATATAAACAAAAGAAGAAGGGAAAGAAAAAGAGGTCGGACAATTGGGAAAAAATACACCTATAGACTCGGAGAATACGAGGAAAGACTCGGAAAAGAGAGTGGAATATAGTTAATAAAATGAAGGAAGGTTCTTGTCAATTTTTCTCTCTTGTTAGCATAGCATTTAGTTTTTGAACCACGGGCAAAGGCGTTCCAATCCAAATAAATAATTCAGTTAATAGGAAATAACTCAAAACCCGTTAACAAAATGGCGCCGTCTGTGGGAACTACTATTGAATTTTTGAGCAAGCTCGAGGAGACCGATGACACAACCAAAAAGGAAAGCAGGTGCTACAACAATAAGACAATACGCATCAAAGATAAGTATCCTTATTTCAGTATAGTTCGGTCAGATTTGGGCTACCTTTGTGAAAAATCATAGGATTCTATAATTTACGCTTTAAATACTTGAAGAGAAGAGAGAAGGGTATGAACAATTCTACTAGGAATGACTCTTTCAAAGAACGTGAAAATACTCACTAAACTCTAAGCATCTATGCATACTTACGACCATTTCCTCGAACGATTGAATTAAGATTGAGCTGCCTAAAGCATACTGTAATAGGCTACGAGGGCGTGCCAGGGGATACTTCTATTTAGGAAAGTATATTCCCCCAAACTTGCACTGCAAATAGACACGATATGCTAAGAAAGTTGCTTGGCCAGTAAGAATGAGATGCTCTCTCATTTCTGTAAACTTAATCTCAAAGTTCTACGATTAAATGAAAGGAACCAAGTATCCATAATATGCTGAAAAGTTGTGTGACTATGAACACGGGAAAAAAGCTTTGTTCCAAATGAGAAATGTTTCATTCCAAATAAAACTAAGTACCATTACATAAAAATATAAAAAGTACAATGATAGAAAAACGAATTAAAAACCCCTAAGGCTGGGGGGGGGGGTTGAGCACTCGAAGAATCAGGGGTTGGCTCGGTGGTAGGAGGAGTAAGAGCACCCGCAGGAGAAGGAACACCAGAGGAGGTAGCCTGGACCCCAACTTGGAGAGGGGAGTGCGCTGAGGACCGTGGAAGGATAGCAGTAAAAGGCACCCGAGTCGGGGAAGAGGAGGAGGGAGGAAGTCGGGAGCTGCTCTTTTTGAAGAGGTCGTAGGCTTCCTCCAAAGTTGGCCTCTTCATCTCCGCGATATTAATCACCCGCATGTCTAAGTTGCGATCCACCTTCTGTCGTACCTGCCCGAAGCACTGAAGGAATCCCCACATAGCAGATCCTGCTAAGTACCCTGGATGCTTGCTGAGGTACAGATCCCTTACCTGAACAGTAGTTTCCTATCGAGCCTGCTTAACAGCAGCATCCACCCTTTACTGCACTTCCTCGGGGAGAATACCTCCCGGAGCCTTGGCTCGTGCCAACTCCTCGTTAAGAACATCCACCTGGCCAGGTGCTTGGTATAAATCCCTCTCCAATGTCTTTTGCCTGGCCTCCCAAGCAACCTTCTCTCCTTCGAGGGAATTCACCTTGTCCTTCAGCACGACCCCGGAAGCCTCCATCTCCTTTACAGAAGAGAGGAGCTGCTTATTCTCCTCCCTCAAATCGTAGTTTTGTTTCGAAATACTGGCCCACGCCTCGTTATACTTCCCCATTCTCTCCCGCATATCCTTGTTCTCATCCTCTAGCTTCCGAGACTTCTCTTCCGCCGCACTCGTCAGTTTTTGCAGCTTCTCGACCTTGAGTAACAGAAGAGGAAGCATTTTAGGTGCCTAAGAAAGCAAAACAAAAGAATAAAGATCCCGACGTAGGATCTTAAACGAATTAGATAAATAAAAACTTACCAACATAGCCACGTTGTTGGTACAAGCTCGGACGAATTGCCACCCGTCCGTTGGTAGAGAATTGGCGGCCGACAAGTATCGGGTGACCGTCTCAAGTGCCGCCTGGGCATCTTCCGAGCTGGGCTCCCCCTCTGAAACGGGAGCTTTAGAAGAGAAAGGCCTCTCAGGAGGTACCACCCCCGGCAGTGGAACCTGGGTGACTATAGGGCTATCAGACTGGATAGCCACGAAAGGTCTCGGGGAAGGAGCACTCGTAAGCGGGGGACCCGCGGCCAAAATCTCGTCCAGCAAACTCATGGTATCGAATGCTGGAGGGTGAGCAGGGTCTGAAGGAAGTGATTCCCCTTCTAGACCAAAAAAGTCATCACCTCCTGTGAAATCAGAAATTTAGCTAAGTAAAGTTGTCCCTTCGGCTATCTAGAACATATTCCTATACTAATAGAAAAAGTATATACTGCTTCCATGCTGTTTAAAGCTTAGGAACACATTACCTTTCGGAGGAGTTGCCAGTAGGGCGTAAGCAGAATCCCCCGATAACTCTGAGGAGGAAAGAATGTTGATAACGCCGGGGGGTGGTAGAGTCATCCCCTCTATCCCAACCTCCTCTTCCCCACCTCCTATGACAAATGCCCCCCTAGGACCGGCATTTGCGGAAGTCACGCCTACCCCCACTTCCTCAGGGTTATCGGAAGTCCCGCTAGACGACCGGGAGGTAGCTGTAGCAACCTTTGAAGGAATCCCCACTGGTCGTCCACGCCCTCCGCAGCACCAAAATTTCCACCCTCTCCTAGGGAAGACTTCCCCTTCTTAGTAACCACGTCCTCGTTCTTCACCATGAACGGACGCAGAACATTCACTGCCATAAACAGTTACAAGTTAGACAAGATAGAAGTAACCACAAATGCTAAAACCACCTACAATACGAGGGAAATAAGAGCTCAAGCTATGATCGTACCCGGATAGAGATGATGGTCTTCCTCTGATGTCTTCAAGCCGGCCAAAGGTATCGAAAAGTTTCTCGGGGACAGCCAAAGGAGTCTCAATCTTGTCTATCGGAAAAATATGCCTCAATCCTGCAGTCCGATAGAGGCGGATAAAATCCTTTAACTCCACGAGAGGCTTCGCAGAGAACACCGGTGAGAACGACAAGGTATCGTCCATCACTCTCTCGGGAAAGATGGGCTTCCTCCAAGTCAGGGGAATGTCCCACTCTCCCACAGCAGGACATATGAAGAAAAACTTGTTTTTCCATGAACTGTGGGAGGTGACCATGCCCTCGGAGATCCTGTCACCCTTCTCCCGGTGAGTGAAGCAGTAGAAAGAACCTCCCCCGGGAGATGGCTTCAACTCGAAGATGGCAAAAAATCTATCCCTCGTGCACTCGATGCCTCTCACCAGGCACCAAAACACGAACAGAGCCAACGACGTGAAAGAGTTAGGAGTAAGTTGGCTTGGGCAGAGATTGCAATAATTGAAAATATCGCAATAAAAGCGCGGGAAGAAAGAGCGCAATCCCACCTTTATAAAGGGATAGTACACCGTCAAGTGCCTCGGCGGAGGAGAATCACCTCGGTGGTGGGCCTCCGGCACCATCACCTCCACATTACGGCCGGAGGCGCCGTGTTCAAGAAAAAGATTTTTAATTTCCTCCTCTGTGGCGGTGCTAACCATGTCACCCACCTTCTGGGTAGCCCGCGAAGCGCTACCCTTGTCAGCCTTCCTCTTCAATTTCTTCGATTTTCCGGCACCACCACTGCCGCTCGCCCCCATCGCCGCAACACTCCTTTTCAGTGAACTTTGGAGCGCTGCTACCGGAAGCGGCCGAAATCAGGTTAGTGTTGGATTGAGACGCCATGGTAGAGAATTAGTAAGAGATTAAGAATTACTTTCGCAGAAGAATTTTGCAGAGAGAATTCTGTTCGCTCGAAATTTGCAAGTAATGATAATGGGTAAAGAAGAGGGTTTTTAAACCCTACACCCACTAAATGCCTTAAATGACCACTAAGCCCACCCACGCCCCACGATTGAAAATCGTGCCTAGGGCTATTAAATGTCACGTCTCCTCAGTTAACGAAAGTATAACGGTCAAGACGTTTCGATTCCCGCACTAAACAAAAACGTGGCATTAAAATCGCCACTAACTGCATTTAAATCGCAGTTAATTAAATTATAATTAATGTCCCTTATAATTAATGCCCCAATAAATGACCTAACGAGGGCACATTTCAGAATACAACGGGAAACACTCGGAGAGAGTATCACGATACCCCTCGCCTTTTTAAAGGTAATGCCAAGAACGAGGGAAATGTCGAACAAAACATAAATATCATTGACAAGTGTTTACGACACCCCTGAAGAGTTCTACGAGGCCTTGTGAAATATTCCCAGCGTACGTGATAAAGTCTACGATACCAGAACTCTCGTACCCTTTAAACTATTAAGTTTCTAGTGCAGTAATAATAATTAACTGCACTACAAACTTGGGGGGGTTTGTTAACAGGATGATAATTCACCTGCTTGAAATAAACAATGAATCAATTACTTGAATTACCAAATATATTATTATATGATTATGCGACCTGCCTCCACAATACAGGTATCACGCCTCAAAATATCCCTCGGAGCACATCTCCAACACAACAAATACTAGAGCGAAAGCAACAGGAGGAATACAAGACCAAGGCAGAGTCTCACAGACTAACTGCTATCGGAACTCCTTCAGTATTGGGCGAATACTCCGCCAAGCCCACGAGAGCCATCGGAACCCAACAGAGTCCCAGGACCTTGACAAAAACACTTCCTTACTATACACTCCTAGCACAAACGCTCTCAGAACATTACTCCTGTCGACCAACCCAGAGGTCGGAACTTCACAATGACGCAACAACTACAGAACGACACTCTCCGGGCACTCGGAAAAAGAAAGCACCTACCCACGATAGCTAAAAACCTCTCGGAGATCAACCCATGAACGAACACCCCCTCGGAGAATACCCTGAAGCAAACACTCCAGAATACACACCTCTCGGAGAAGCACTATCACTAAGAGAACACTCAGACTCGACCCTCGAGTCACCATATGAAGCAATGAGCTCTCGGAAGCAAAGAAGACAATCTACCCCTTATCATAAAGAAGACAAAAGCTCTCGGAAGAAGATAAAATGATACAGTCAGCAAGATAGACGTTATCTTATTGGTTAAAAGACCATTGTAACGCGTGTAAAGCACCACCACATGCATAACGACACCTGTAAACACATGCATAGCGACACATGTCCCTAAAAAACTCTATATAAACAAAAGAAGAAGGGAAAGAAAAATAGGTCGGACAATTGGGAAAAAATACACCTATAGACTCGGAGAATACGAGGAAAGACTCGGAAAAGAGAGTGGAATATAGTTAATAAAAGGAAGGAAGGTTCTTGTCAATTTTTCTCTCTTGTTAGCATAGCATTTAGTTTTTGAACCACGGGCAAAGGCGTTCCAATCCAAATAAATAATTTAGTTAATAGGAAATAACTCAAAACCCGTTAACATATATAATGATGAAGCTAGAATGAATTTTCCTCCTCTATTATCTCTCCACTGTGGCATGTGGTAAGTTACATTTTTGTTTGATTTTAATTTTTCTGTATAGTTATAGTTGTGGATTAAGGTTATAAAATATTGAATAAATGCAATGTAATCAATCATTCAACAAACTTATTCAAAGAGAAAGTTCTTTATTACTTTACAAATATAATGTCTTGTTGTAATTGACTAAATTTTGTAATTCACAGAATGCAGGAGATTGTGGTTTCTTTAAATGGTTTGATCCTGAAATATGTGATCGAGCTAAAAAAATAATCCTCGGATTATTGAACAAACTAAATATGTATGAGAAAGAACAAAGAAAGAAAGAAGAGTTGGTGTTGAAGTATGAGGAGAACATGGAAAAAATGAAGGAGGAAGTTCGAACATATAAGCTCCATCCCACTGATACAAAGAATGATGATAAACTAGTGAAGATGGAGGAATAAAGGGATATGCTTATGGAGAAAGCTCGACTTCATAAGCGTCAAGTTAGAATTCTGAAAAAGAAACGGCACCAGTATAGTCTCACATGCAAGGTGTTAGGTCTTGTTTCATTTGTGGCTTTGATCATGTTGTGGCTTTCTTGATGTTGTGTTTGTCCGTCAATGTTCTTCACTTGAAATGTATGATCTATCTTGGATACAAACGATGCATATTGTTCAAATCTTAACATAAAAAAGCAAAATAGAAGGGCAGAGGCATTTGGTGTCCCTTCCAGTCAAGAATTGGGGCCTCACAATCACTAGCCAATAGGCTTTTCTCTCATGCCTTTCTTCGTTCATGGTTCGATATTCTGGTGTCCTAGGCATAGAGGAACCACACCAATCCATTCGAACTTGGTGGTTAAACTCTACTGCGGTGACGATACTGTAGGGACCTAAAACCCAATCACATTTGTTGCAGATCATTTTTATCTTATCAGTGTTGTTCTTCTTGAACCTTACAGGTTTACCTTGATGGTTTGAATACTTCCTCATTGCATCTCTGAATTCCGATGCACTCTTGAACTTCATCCCCACCTCAAATTCAAATTCAGAGTCTGATGCATTACCTTTATAGACCACAGAATCCCTAAACTTGGGCTTTCTTTTAGATTTAGTAGACGCAATAGGTTGCTTTGGCATACTATTTTGAGTAGAGTTTACTTCAATAGCTGGTTGTTGAGTAAAACCAGCCCACTCAACTTCCTTATCAATATATTCTGCATACAACTCATCATCATACTCAAAATCAGATTCCTCAAAATCAACCCCAACTCCATAATCACTATCATCAACCTCTTCACTGCCACTGTCAACAATGCCACTGTCATCATCAGACTCATTTGCATCATCAAGTTGGATCACGTCTACATGTCTTCTTGGATGAGGCATTTCTTCTGTTTCAGAAGGTGCTCTTTCCCCAACACTTTTCCTCCCTTGCCTTCCATTAGTTCATCTTTGCTTTCTCACTAATTCACCATTAGCATCAGCATCATATCCCATCATTTCATCAGTTGATTCAACAACATGAGGAGGAGGCCTAACATCAGATTCCATGTTGAAATTAGCACCAACTTGGCTCAGCCCTTAAGTCTCAAATGTCAAATCATCAATATCCTCAACATAAACACACACTAATCGATTATTTTTCATATATTTCAAAACCTCACTTACATCCTTATCAATTGTTATACATTTCACCTCACCAAAAGCATCAAGACCTAATGGACTATAAAAAAATATTAACCAGTTCAACAAACCTACCTGCCTACTAATTAGATGAAGTAAGGGCATCTTCAATGCATACTCGTCGCAATTATCAATAAACGCGCAATCACCTTCCACAAAATACTTTCTGCCGTTACTAGCCTTATACCGACCGGAATGGCGAAGCATTATTGTGAACAAATTTGACCTAGACCCTATGAAATTGACACAAAATAACCAGTCAATATTGTAATGAACATAGAGAAACAACAGCTAAAAAAATCTAAAGGTACACTGCTGTTAATCAATAGTTGAAAAAAGCATAAAAAAGTAAAACCAAATTGAGACTTCATAAGCAATTTGTATTTAAAGGTCAATCATTGAAGTCCTATTTTTTTTTCTTCATAATGCACCACAATCAGACTTCAGAACTTCAAATTAAAATGTAAACTACATGGCTTTTTTTTAAATCAAACAATAAGACGATATAATTAAACTGGAATAAACAGTACACAATTGTTAAGACAACAACCAAATTGAACTTGGTGAATTTTTGCTGGACCAATAGAAATATAATTAAATTCATAATCATTACAAGTCTTGCATGATGCTTTAATATATATGTAACAGCGTCTATTACTTCATATTTCCATTTCAATTAGTTTACTCCCAAAGTCTTGCATGATTCTTTAATGTTAAAAGACCAATCTTTCAAAACTTCATGAAGATTGATATATGTAGGCATCTTTTGGCAACAACTTTTAATGGATTTCAGTAGTTGAGGAAAATTAAATGGAATTGGATGAACTGAATTCATCAACATTTCTTCTTCATAAACTCAAAAATTCGCTGCACTAAACTGAAAAAACAGAGCATCACGATTTAGTGCAAAGTGAAGGTAAAACTTACCATATATCGGGCCGATTTCATTATCCGCTCGGATCTGCCACACCATTCTCGATTATGGGTGTTGAATTTGGTTCATTGAGAAGAAATTCGAGTGAAAGACAAAACCCTCGATTTTGATTTGGGGGAAATGATAAGTATTTGGAGGAGTAAGACTAATGAATAGTTGAGTGACTATTTTACCCCTAAAAAAGTGTTGGTCAATGGCTGAAATTGATAAAATGGTGTAAAGTGATAATTAACTAACATTTAAGAGTGTAAACTTGTTTAAATTTTTTTGGGGGTGTAAACTGTAAAAAGTACATCTTTTAAGGGTGCATAGTGAATGTGAGCCATTTTTTTTTCTTCTGAAAGTTAAGGAAAAAATGAGTGTGAATGTACTAAAATTTTAAAGCGAAAAGTTCAACCGGGTGAGCTCCAACCATTTGATTGCATATGCGCGGAAAAAGTTAATAACTTAAAACCAAGAAGGTTTGGTTACAAAATATTTTGGGCTTTAGTCCAACGACATCTGCAAATAAACAGAACTGAAACACATCAGGAAAAAAAATAATCTCGCATACCATTTAGCCAATACTACTGTTTCGTGTTATAAATATGGTTGGTAGAATATGCCTTGTGGCCATTGTTGAAAATTATGTACAAATACTATTTTATAATAATAGTAGTTGTTGTAAATAATGTAAGATATTGAGAATTCTTGCCTATATAAGGAGTCATCAAGATGAAGAGAAAAACACTCATTCACAAGTAATATACTCCTTATTTGCTCTTCTTTTCCTATGTTCTTTTAATATATTGTTATAATTCTCAAATAGTTTTAGTTATTCTATAACACGTTATCAGCACGATAGTGCTCGATTCGAAAGAATTTAGTTCCTTCGTTAGAGAAAACGTTCAACGTTAAAAGGTACGAAAGTTTTATATTTACTTGTTCATCTATCTATATTATTATAGACAAGGTGGATTACCGTCAATCTATAACTTTATGATTAGATGAATATGTGTTTATAATTTTGTTGTTAAAGTTTAATATTTACGTGTTCATCTATCTACATTATTATAGACAAAGCGGACTACCGCCTATCTATAATTTTAAGATTAGATAAAAAAAAATCTCCTTATATTTTACTGTCATCTAACACTAACACTATAGCTAATTTTAACTTTCATTGATGCTTGAGTTAACCCCAAGTTAGAAACGACTACTGATAATTTATTATTGCTTATTTTATTCCATAAGCCTGTGAAAGTTTTTACATAATAATGTGGCGGAAATTATTTACGCACTTAATTCATTGCAATTATTTTACTTGTTTACATTATTCCATAAGCCCATTAAAGTTTTTACATAGTAATGTGGCGAAATTTATTTACGCACTTAATTCATTGCAATTATTTTACTTGTTTACATTATTCCATAAGCCCATGAAAGTTTTTACATAGAAATGTGGCAGAAATTATTTACGCACTTAATTCATTGCAATTATTTTACTTGTTTACATTATTCCTTAAGCCTATGAAAGTTTTTACGTAGTAATGTGGCAGAAAAAATATATGTATTTACTTATTGTAATATTATTCCATATGCCTGTTAAAATATCATTAATGCGGCGAAAATTATTTTACATGTTATTACAATTAATTTTTGTTGCTAAATTATTAAAGACATTACCGTTCATAAAACATGCAAAAATAAAAAAAAAAATTGTTTTTCTAACGATTATAATCGGCTACTTACAGATATTTTTCCTCTATAAATACACAAATTTCATAACACAAACTCCACATAAATCTTCACCTTATTTCTCTCATCTTGCAAAATGATCTCTACGACAACAATGATCTTGATCATCATTGACCTTTCAATTTTTATTTTTATGCTAGTAGATGAAGACACTCCTATGTTTGTCCCTATGATATTCCTTTATTTTATCGTAATAATGTTGAGTTCAAGATTTGGCTAGAGATGAGATAATTACATTGTATTATTGTAATAATTGTGCTTCTATGATTATGTGTTAAATAAAACATTTCAATCCTAATTATCTTTTTTGGTTATGTATTTAGCTTGAAAAATGTCTAACCTCATGAGTACAATTAGTTGTATACTCAATAACACTGGCAAGAATTATAGACAATGGAAATCAGATATAAAATTGTACCTCAGATCAAAGAGTATCGTTGAAACTCTTGCTGCAGTAAATACAAATACGGATCCAGAAAAATGTGAGGCTGCGATCTATATGAGAAAACACTTTCTATTTTCTATGTGTCCATGATAAATGTCCAAAAACAATACAGATTGCTGAATATGTCAAAATATCACGACTTGCAACAAAGGTTGTTAATTGCAGAAAGTCTCAATAACTTATTGATGAAAAATCATCAATCTCGTCCTCCTGGAGAACATGCATTACCTGAGGCAAATGCCATTAATTCTTCAAACTCCTATGGACGAGGTAACAATGATAAGCCAATCGTGGTCGTGGACGTGGTCGAGGTAGTTATCACAACCCTTCGACATCAAACTCCTTATGTATCTTAATGAAACTATTTTCCTTTTCTCAAATATATACTTCGTTTATCGTTATATCATGTTTAACTCAACTTGTTTGACATGAAGCCAATATGGAGCATACTGGTGGTTTTTTGCATCATTGATAGCGGCATAACTCAAACAATTCTCACAAGTAAGAAATATTTTACATATCTAAAACCAACAAAGGCAAAAATCAATATGATATCAGGTCCTACTGACCTGATTGTAGGATTTGGTAAAGCTAGATTGTTTTACCAAATGGAACTTTATTTATCATCAGCGATGCCTTATTTGCTCCAAAATCCAGAAGAAATTTACTGAGTTTTAATGATATATATCGTCATGGATATGATACCAACTCAAAACTGAGAATAAAACTAAATATCTTTTCATGATTAAGTGTATATCAAGAAAGCAACATATATTTGAAAAACTACCAAAACTCTCATTGGGATTGCATTATACATATATTAATGCTATCGAGTCAAATATGGTAGTCAATGAAAATCCTGAATTATTAACTTTATGGCATGATCAACTAGGTCATCCTGGTTCAACAATGATGCGAAGAATAATTGAAACTACACATGGACATTCATTAAAAGGATCAAAACTCAATTTAATCAATAATAGTCCATGTGAAGCATGTTCTCTTGGAAAACTAATTATAAAGCATTCATCAGTTAAAATTAAGACATAATTACCCACATTTCTTGAAAGAATTCAAGGTGATATATGTGGACCTATTCATCCATCATGTGGACCATTTCAATATTTTATGGTACTAATTGATGCCTCAAGTTGATGGTCACATGTCTGTCTATTGTCTACTCGCAATATGGCATTTGCGAGATTTTTGGCTCAAATAATTAAAATAAGAGCTCAATTTTCTGACTATACGATCAAGAAAGTCAAACTTGACAATGATGGTGATTCACATCTCAAGCTTTCAATGATTATTGTATGTCAACTGGAATTACGGTTGAACATAGTGTTGCACATGTACATACTCAAAATGGTTTAGCTGAATCATTAATTAAACGTCTTCAATTAATTGCTAGACCATTGTTGATGAAAGCTAAATTGCCAAGTTCTCTATGGGGTCATGCGATTCTACATGTTGCATCAGTAATTCGCATTAGACCAAGCTCGTATCATGAATACTCCCCATTACAACTTACTTTTGGTCATTAACATAATATTTCCCATATAAAGATTTTTTGTTGTGCGGTTTACATTCCAATTGCACCACCAAAGCGAACAAAAATGAGACCATAAAGAAGGTTGGGAATATATGTTGGATTTGACTCACCATCAATAATCAGATATCTTGAGCCTCTAACACGTGATGTCTTTACGACATGTTTTGCCGATTGCCATTTTAGTGATGCAAATTTTCCAACCTTAGGGGAAGAAAAGAAGCAGTTGGAAAATGATATATCATGGTATAATCCATCTTTGACAAGCTTTGATATGATAACAAAACAATGTGATTTGGAAGTAAAGAAAATTTTGCATTTACAAGCTATTGCAAATCAATTACCCGATGCATTTACTTACATAAGCAGGGTCACAAAATCACATATACCAGCTGCAAATGCACCTGCTCATATTGTAATTCCAAAAGAAACATCAAAGGATGATATCTTTGATATAACTAAGAAATGTGGGCGTCCTACTGGCTCAAAGGACAAAAATCCTCGAAAAAAGAAATTGAGCATCAAAACCTAATGATCCTATTATTGAGAAATCTATGCCTGATGAGTCGCAAAATGTGACATATGAGATACCTCAAGAAGTTATCCAATCAGATCCTATAAATAAAGAGAACGTTGAAATCTCTATAAATTATATCAATACAGGAATAGTATTGGATCGAAATGAGATGGAAAATATGGATGAAATATTTTCATATTTAGTCGCTTATGAATTTGTGAATGAAAATGATGATCCTGAACCCAAATAGAAAGGATTGGGATAACTGGAAAGATGCTATGCAAGCTGAATTAGATTCGCTTAATAAGCGAAATGTATTTGGACCCATTGTTCTCACACCGAAAAGTGTGAAACCCGTAGGGTTCAAATGGGTCTTCATTTGCAAACGAAATGAGAAAAATGAAATTGTAAGGTACAAAGCTCGCCTTATCGCACAAGGTTTTTCTCAAAGACCTGGAATCAATTATGAAGAAACGTATTCTCCTGTAGTGGATACAATTACATTTCGATTCTTGATCAGTCTAGCGGTCTATGAAAATCTAAACATGCATCTCATGGATGTTGTCACTGCTTATCTCTATGGATCACTTGATAATGATATTTACATGAAGGTCCCAGATGGACTTAAAATACCCGCAACATCAAGTTCCAAACCTAGAGAAATGTACTCAATTAAAATTGCAAAGATCATTATATGGGTTAAAGCAATCAGGTCGCATGTGATACAATCGTTTGAGTGAATATTTATTAAAAGAAAGATATATAAATAATTCTTTGTGTCCATGCGTTATTATTAAGAAAACATCATCTGGTTTTGCAATTATTGCGATTTATGTAGATGATTTAAATATCATTGGCAATGACAAAGAAAGTCATTCAACAATGAATTATTTAGATGATGAATTTGAAATGAAAGATATTGGAAAGACTAAATATTTTCTTGGTTTGCAAATTGAGCATGTTAAAAATGGAATACTTGTGCATCAATCTAACTATACTAAAAAGATATTAAAACGTTTTAACATGGATAAAGCAACACCTTTGAACCATCCTATGATTGCAAGATCATTAACTATAGATAAAGATCCATTTCATCCTTGTGAAGAAAATGAAGAAAATCTTGGTTCTGAAGTTCCATATTTAAGTGTCATTGGAGCTTTAATGTATCTAGTTAATTGTACTAGACCTGGTATATCATTTACTGTGAATTTATTAGCCAGGTTTAGCTCATCACCCACAAAAAGGCACTGGAAATGAATTAAACATTTATTCCGTTATCTTCAAGGAACTGTGGATCTTGGTCTATTTTATCCTAATAATGCGGTACAAGAATTGATTGGTTATGCAAATGCAGGTTTTCTATCAGACCCACATAAATCCAGATCTCAAACAAGATATGTGTATTCACGTATGGAGGCATTGCTATTTCATGGCGTTCTCAGAAACGGACACTTGTTGCAACATCATCGAATCATGCTGAGATTATTGCACTCCATGAAGCAAGCAGGTAATGTGTATGACTACGATCAATGACACATCATATAAGAAGTACATCTGGCTTACCTATTAGAGAGGGTCCTACAACATTATACGAAGACAATTCTGCATGTATTACACAGATGAAAGAAGGCTATATCAAGAGTGATCGAACCAAACACATACCCCCAAGATATTTTGCCTACACTCAGGAACTCGAGAAGAACAAATAAATTAATATCCAATATGTTCAATTATGTGACAATATGACAGATCTTTTTACAAAGGCACTCCCTACTGTAACTTTTAAGAAACATGTTCAAAGTATTGGGATGCGTCACCTACGAGACTTATGAAGGATTGGAGATGCCAACTTGAGGGGGAGTTCACACGGCTGCACTCTTTTTTTCTTATTAAGGTTTTTATCCCACTGGGTTTTTCCTTATAAGGTTTTTAACGAGGCAGCATAAGACATGTGTAGAAGACGGATCATGTACATAACAAAATCTTCAAATGGCCAAGAGGGAGTGTTATAAATATGGTGGGTAGAATATGCCTTGTGGCCATTGTTGAAAATTATGTACAAATACTATTTTATAATAATAGTAGTTGTTGTAAATAATGTAAGATATTGGAAATTCTTGCCTATACAAGGAACCATCAAAATGAAAAGAAAAACACACATTTACAAATAATATACTTCTTATTTGCTCTTCTTTTCCTATGTTCTATTAATATATTGTTATAATTTCCAAATAATTTTAGTTATTCTATAACATTTTGAACATTCTGATTCCTTATATCATTTCTTTCAAAATTTATCAGTACATTTTAGAGCAATGGAATTAAAGTAGATAACAACTAACATTATATTATTATATCTTCAAAGATGCTAGGATAAAGTTGATTATCGAATTTGCAATAATTAATGGTGGGGTCTGTCAATTTGTACAACTACCATCTTCTCATGGCAATCAAAACTGCTACGTACTCACCGAAAATGTGGGAACAAATCTTTTAACATATTATTATTTAATTAGCTTCCCATATCTCTTATCTTTTTGTTTATATAAAGAATAATATAGTGACCAATAGTTGCTAAATTATTGTTTCAGATATATGCGCTATTGGTTTGGACTTTGGTCCTAACATTATTCTACACCAGGTAATATAGTACTGCGAAAATCGTCAAAATCTGATGACAAATGTAACAAGTAACAACAATGACAATTCAAAAAAAAAAAAAAAAAATAGTAACAACAATGACCAAAGCATGCACCTACTAACTGCTTGGCGTCCGTCCCTGAATCTTATTGCAGAAGGGCGAAGGCAAAAAACAACACTTTGCTGAAAATCAGTAAACCTTAATTCTTGTCGCAAGGTAATAATTTCTAACGAGGTTACTGATGACCTTATGCACAACACAAGAAATTACTAAAATGGGAACGTCGAACATATTCCGGCGCGCAACCAACGATTAGATGATACAACACATTAGTCGAGAAATGATCAGAACTCAGAAGTGCCTAAAAGCTTTAGCAACAATTTTTTTCGACACTAGACATCCTCTAGCCCTTCTACCAATAAATTCAGAATGGTATCTTATATGAAATTTATCACTTGCTGCACCAACATGATATATTGCAATATTACAAAATGTGTCACAAATTCAGTCATAAAAAACAGGATTACTGAAAGTTGTAAATTTATCCAGTTTCCAGCATAAACGTTACAGCTTTATTTTGTTCTTGGTTTTTTCTTTTGCTAGAAAATCACCCCTTCTGCATCAAAAAAGCAGAAATTAGCGTGCTTAAATTGTGACCAAAAGCTTCATGGTAAAACCAAAAACCAAGAGCTTGAGCAAGCCACAGGGCAACCTTCTGCACAACTGATTTAAAGACAGAAAGTGCTACGAAGAAAAACACGTTTTCATTGGCCACATAGGAAAAAAAAAAAATACTCACAATATTTCAAATGTCTCAAATCCAATATTCAAATTCTGCTACATTCCTGTGCTGCTTAAAATCCAACAAATTCAAGATTCCTAACTACTCAAGGCATGATTTGAAGTCCTTGAGCTTAGCTTCCTTTCATTCTAAGAAAGCTAATAAACCTGAGCAGAAGTAACTGACACTTAAAAATAAAAGAGACACAGCAGGAGGTATACTTAACCCTGGGAATACAGGAACTAACTTTGTGCACCGAATGATATCTGTCCAATGAGTATTGATCCGCCAAGGGGAGTAAAGAAACTTCTCTAACAATGAAGTCAGCAGTAGAGACTACTATTCCTGATCATTGATTCCAAATACATTCCCTACAACAGAAATACACAACAAAGTAAATCAAAACTTAGTGAGGGTTACTAAAAGCTAATCCATGGATATTACGGCAGTAAAAGGAGAAGAAGCTGACAGAAGCACAGTAATGAGTTATAGGAACAGAATGACGTGCTCGCCAAAAGCAATATAAAGAGTGCAGCAAATAATAACAAATTACTCAGCAAGTCATTAACGTACTAAATCCTCCACATAAGTGGATCCCTGGTTCCCTTAAACAACATCACTAAATGATATACCAGCAGATGCTTCTGCTGAACTCATAGTATGGTTGACGGTGAACTTCATTTCACATTACAATATTAGAGCTTTCACATTAAGTTTCTCCGCAGAACAACAAAGACAAACCAGGGTACCGATTTCTTCCATGTGGTGCGAAAAGAAAGGAAGCTGCATCATACACTTCAGGTATTTTCTGTGCTTGTCATGAAGAGGTTGCTCAAACTTCTTTTTTTATTTATGTTGACATTCCATTCCATAACCATATTACACTACTCCAAAACCAGGTAATTAGAGACTATACTAACTTGTATAGTTTACTGGACCAGAGCCCTCATAGTTTGTCATAGTTTTCCATTTTGGTTAAAGCCAACTATAGGAGAACTTTTCTCCAAGATTTTCATAGGCCTGAGTGCAAATTAGAAATAAATTTGTGAAGTTAAACTCTCTAGGAAACTATACTAAAAAATTGTCGAATCATGAGTCTACACTTGACAAACAATCAACTAGGAATAACTGCAGCATTCCATATATTTGTATCCTCAACCATCTAAAATTCAGTTACTTCTTATTACGGTTGCTAAAGCAGAGTTACATTCTCTAGACCAAAGCATGCAATCTACGGGCCTTTAGAGGTGCACAATACCTCGAAGGAACAACTTTTCTATTTCATTTATTGTATAAAGCAGTGTATGCCCTTTTTCACATTATTTCTTTCAATGAAGGAGGAAAAAGTATGACCCCATGATTTAATCACTCGGTTAGTTCACCTAGAGCACCATAATAACCAGCTTAATTAACAAAACTAAATACATGGACCAAACATTCTCCAAAGCAGAAATTCCACAGAAAATATATGTGCGTGCTATTATTACTTAAGGAACATTGTTTTTGCTCTGTGGAACTTGCGACTAGCTATATTAAGCCTCTGATCAGGTACATTCTTTAAGAGTTTATTGATCTGAAAGACAGCTCAAACTTTTCTTATGGTTCATACTTCCTCATGGTTGACTAACTTTTTTTGATAGACGATGATTGACTAACTGATGAAGGTAAGACAATAGAGTAAGTTGAAACTTAACCATAAGCCTAACGGATCTAGTTGTCTCCCTTCTCATGGCTGTATCATTGATAACTTAAAATCTGTATGTTGCCCTTAACATAACACGGATAAGAAAAAATATATGCAAGACATCAATCACGGCTGAGTGAAAATCAACAGATGTGCATTAAGACAGCCATACGACATGTACCCTTTACTTGAATCAAACAATTTAAACAACCAGTTTGGACCAATATAATATAACTGCAGCTACATATACCCCATCTCCGAATCTTCCCACGGTAAGAGTTCGACAATAGCAGGAATTGTAGACATACTTCATCATTATCTAACCGCGAATTTTTCTAAGTCCTAAATGTCACGCATTGCGCGATGAAATGTGACTATTTTCCATAGCAATGAGAATATTAGAGGCAAAATGCATTAAATCTACTCAGTGCATAATTTGTAAAAGCCAGAAACTCTGAAGACTACAACCAGAGGGAAAACTACCCGAGATTTCCAATGCCATTAACTGACTCAACGAACTGCAGCTGATGCTGTTGACCATCCTGCTGTACCTCAATCTGTTGCAATGGTTGCACATGACTATCGCCCAGACCTGCTCCAGAAGCTGCAATAGAAGCTGCGACAGGGCCTTCCTTCCCCTCCACCAACCGCCACATATACCAAGCCCCAACAGACCTGTAGGGTCTCCACTTTTCACAAATTTGCTCCATTTGTGAAGGCCTAGGCAAATCATCCAAACCATACAACAATTGCACCCCTTTCCTAACCCCCAAATCACTGACTGGCAAAACATCCGGTCTATGCAGGTTAAATATCATGAACATATGAACCGACCACGACCCAATACCCTTCACCATACTCAGCATCATGAACAACGACCTATCGTCCATCTTCACAATCGTCTCATCCGACAAAATCCCCGAATTATACTTATTGGCAAGGTCAGACAAATAAGTCGCCTTCCTCCCAGAAACCCCAATCTGCTTAAGTTGCTGCGACGACAACCCCAGAACCGTATCCGGACGAACAGCGTCCACGCCACCGCAAAGCGCCACAAACCGATTGTAAATCGAAGTCCCAGCTTTATACGCAAGCTGCTGATACAGAATGCTCTTGGCTAACGCATGGAACGGGCGATAATCGTTGTCAAACTGAAGCGGCCCGTGCGCATCAATCAGCGGAACGAGTAAAGGGTCAATCGCGCGGAGGTGGCGGATGGCGAATTCCATCTCGCCTTCCGCGGATAAGAGCTTGATTACTTGCGGGGCAGCTCTGGCAGCTTGCGAGGCACTCCGCCTCCGATTTCTGACCGGAGGAGTTGCGTTCGCAGCCGCAGCCGGCGTAGGGGTGATGGTAGTTAGCGTTAAGGACGATGCGGTAGCACCAGCGGAAGAATCGGTGGTCTGAGGAGTAGAGGATTGGTGGTCATCAGTATTGGAACTCGGGGTGGGGGTGGACAATTTGCGAATTTTTTGGGGTCGAATTGGGATTTTGGAAGGGTTGTGGGGGGTTTCTGTCAGAGTGGGGGGTGGTTCGTTGGTGGGGGGGGAGGGGGAGGGGGAGGGGCATTAGGGTTGCATTGGAATTAGGGGGAGATTGGGGTTTAGGGTTGTTAATTTCAGTGGGTTGAGAATTGGGGGAATCGGGTTGGGTTAGGGTTTCGGGTTGTGATTGGGTTTGTTCACCCATGAGGAGAGGAGGAGGAGGTGCGGCGGCGTGAGGGTGGCCGTAGCGGCGGTGAAGGTGGTGACGGGATTAGGGGTTTGATTTGAAGAAGGGTGAGCTGAAATGGGTGGGAGTGGGAGGTTCTAGAAGGAGAAGAGAAGAGTGGAGAGTGACGACTGAACTGTTTCTTGCACGGAGGTGATGACGGCCCTTGCTTATGCTATCACGACTGGCTCTTTTTGTTGTGGAAAAATGATTTGATTATACACCTATTCTTTTTGGGAAAATTACACAAATAATCAGTTAATGCGTTCACATTTTTTTTTAGTCCGTTATTGGTATCTTTACAAAAATAATCTAGTATTGTAGATATTTTTACGATTTAGTGTTAAATTGATTTTTTTCTCCGTAAATGGCACATGAGTCACGTGACCATCAAAATCATCTAAAATTAAACACATACGTGCAAATTCACACGTTAGTATAGAAGATATTTAAAGATTAAAGATAAACCAAGAAGACTCTCGTAACATTTTTATTACATCATGCCTAAACGTGTACAAGAACAAGTGTAGATTCGCACGTGTGTGTTTAATTTTCGTCGATTTTGGTTGTCACCTACCTCGCATTCTATTTGCGGCGATATTTTTTTGCCTTAGGACTAAAATCGCATAAATATATACAATACCGGACTATTCTTGTAAAGGTACACAATAACGGTCTAAAAACGCTATGTGACCACATTATCGGACTATTTTTACAATTTTTCCTATTTTTTAACATCACTATATTATAATATTAAATCCCAACTCTCAGATTATATAGTATATACACAATGGCAAATATAATTTTGCTATGATATTCTTGCTATAGTTTAAATTCTAGTTATTTTGTGTGAGTATAATTTACAAATTATATATATACTAATGAGGCATGTTGAAAAGATCACCCATTAATAACGGTGAAAGAACGAACCAATCAAGCAAGGAAAACTTCTCCAACTCATGTAGCCTCGAACAGCAAGTGTGAGCCTTCCTCTGAACACTTGGCAAATAACATAAGTTAAATACCCTCCACCCCCAACCCCGCCTTCCCCTCACAAAAAAAAAAAAAAAAAAAAACATCTCATCTACACTCATATCCATAATCTCATTTTGCTTGGGTAACACAAAGTCTCTAGGCAGTAGCTCACTCGAGAAAGTGAATCCTTTCTTTGCATCCCTTCTTTGGTAGCCAACAATATATAGACCTAGATGCATTTTAAAATATTTGTCGGTTACTTAAATACTCATGACTTTTCCCCTTAACAATCGACTCATCCTCAATATCACATAAATTTTCTGCCCTAAACACTCTACGTGGTGAAGCTTTTCCTACATATGTCCATTTTTGTCTCATACAATCATTGAATCCTCCATATCACCATGACATTCTCTTCCACTATCGAAACGCTAAAGCTCTAGCCTTTGTCACGAGCCCTTCCCCCGTGTACTTGATAAAGTTAGCATTCAGACGTGTCTACCAACAAAGGATGAACATCGATTACAAAATAAGTCTCCCCTATATTCTAATTTGGCCTTCGAGGTTTTGGATATGTACAACTAAGTTCGTAGAAATATTGCTCCCTTCAAATCCAAGCATCAATAATGTTTGTGAAGGACAATTTGTTGGAGTGCGGATTTTTTATATACAAAATTTTGAATCATAGCTTTTCGATCGACATCTCGTACGCTCCATAGACCCCCCGACACCCCCCCTCCCCTCTCCTAGATTTCAATTTTATTGTGGTTTGTATTCAACTTGATTGTAATACATGTTTTTTTGCCTCAATTATGTATTCCCATATTGCAACAACAAGAATTAAATGGTTGTTTATCATTGATATATAAGCAGCAGAATTACATACATAGGTATACATAAGCGCATAACATATGGGATTTGGTTATGATGTGGGATTGAACCATATTGGTTGACGAATCGTTTATTATAAGATTTTATTACAACTTCAAATTGAGAGTTCAATGGAGTAGTGTTAACGGGTTTGGAATTATGACCTAATTAACTGAATTATTTATTTGGGTTGGAACGCCTTTGTCCGTGGTTCAAAAACTAAATGCTATTTAACGGGAGAGAAACTGACAAAAACATTCCTTCCTTTTATCAATATGATCCACTCTCTTTTCCGAGTCGATATGCGTATTTCCGAGTCTATGTGTGTTTTTCCTTAATTCTCCGACCTCCCCTACCTCTCCCTTCTTCCTCTGTTTATATAGAGTTTTCAGGGACATGTGTCGTTATGCATGTTTTTACAGGTGTCGCTATGCATGTGGTGGTGTTCTACACATGTTACAATGTTCATTTAACCAATAAGATAACGTGTTTATCTGAAGTGTTGACTGTATTATTTCTTCTTCCGAGGGCTTTGGTCTTCTTTATGATAAGGGGTAGACTGATTTCTTTGCTTCCGAGAGCTCATTGCTTCAAATGGTGACTCGAGGGCCGAGTCTGAGTGTTCTCTTAGTGACACTGCTTCTCCGAGAGGTGTGTATTCTGGAGTGTTTGCTTCAGGATATTCTCCGAGGGGGTGTTCGTTCATGGGTTGATCTCTGAGAGGGTTTTAGCTATCGTGGGTAGGTGTTTTCTTTCTCTGAGTGCTCGGAGAGTGTTGTTCTATAGTTATTGCGTTATTGTGAAGTTTCGACCTATGGGTTGGTCAACAGGAATAATGTTCCGAGAGCATTTGTGCTGGGAGTACGTAGCAGGGAAGTGCTGGGGTAGTGTTCCGAGAGCGTTTGTGTTGGGAGTGCATAGCAAGGAAGTGTTTTTGTCAAGGTTCTGGGACTCTGTTGGTTTCCGATAGCTCCAGTGGGCTTTGATAGATTGGTTCTTTTAGCTCATCCTTTTTGAGAGTTCATATCTCTTGGAGAGGCAGAATGAGTGGGGCGGAGTGCTTGTCCGATGCTGAAGTAGTTCCGATAGCGGTTAGTCTATGAGACTCTTTGGAAGTGTATCCGATAGGTGTCTGCCTTGGTCTCGTATTCCTCCTGTTGACTTTGCTCCAGTATTTGATGTTTTGGAGATGTGCTCCGAGGGATACTTGAGGCGTGATACCTGTATCGTGAATGCAGGTTGCATAATAATATACCTGATAATTCCAGTAATTCATTTATTGTTTATTTCAAGCAGGTGAATTATCATCATGTTAACAACCCCCCCCCCCAGTTTTTAGTGCAGTTGGTCATTATTACTGCACTAGAAACTTAATAGGTTAAAGGGTACGAGGGCTCTGGTATCGTAAATTTTATCAGGTATACTGGGAATGTTTCACAAGGCCTCGTAGAACTCTTCAGGGATGTCGTAAACACTCGTCAGTGACATTTATGTTTTGTTCGACGTTTCCCTCGTTCTTGGCATTACCTTTAAAAAGGCGAGGAGTATCGTGGTTACTCTCTCCGAGTGATTCCCGTCGTATTCTGAAATGTGCCCTCGTTAGATCATTATCGGGGCATTAATTATAATTTAAAGTTATGGCATTTACTTAACTGCGATTTAAATGCAGTTAATGGTGATTTTAATGCCACGTTTATGTATTGTGCGGGAATCGAAGCGTCTTGACCGTTGTGTTTCCGTTAATCGAGGAGACGTGACATTGAATAGCACTAAGCACGACTTTTAATCGTGGGGCGTGAGTGGGTTTAGTGGTCATTTAAGCCACTTAGTGGGTGTAGGGTTTATAAACCCTCTTCTTTCCTCATTAGCCTCACTTGCAATTTTTGAGCGAAAAACATTCTCTTCTCTGCAAAAAAGATTTATGCAAAAGTACTCTCTAATTTTTTAAGAATTCTCTACAATGGCGTCACAATCCAATACTAATCTGGTGTCGGCTGCTTCCGGTACCGGAGGAGCAGCGGGGGCAAAGTTTCAGGGTTCACGAAAGAGGAGTGCAGCGGCAACAGGGGCGAGCGGCAGTGGTGGTGCCAGAAAAGCGAAGAAAATAAAGAAGAAGGCCGATAAGGGTGGTGTTCCGCGGGCTACCCAGAAGGTGGGTGACACGGCTAGCACCTCCACGGAGAAGGAAGTCCGAAATCTTTTTATTGAGTACGGCGCGTCTGGCCGTAACGTGGAGGTGATGGTGCCGGAGGCCCACCACCGGGGTGACTCTCCTCCGCCGGGGCACCTGACGGTGTACTGTCCACAAATAAAGGTGGGACTGCGCTCTTTTTTCCCGCTCTTTTACTGCGATATTTTCAACTATTGTAATCTCTGCCCTAGCCAACTCACCCCCAACTCTTTCACTGCATTGGCGTTGTTTGTGTTTTGGTGTCTGGTGAGAGGCATTGAGTGCACGAGGGATAGATTTTTCGCTGTTTTTGAGTTGAAGCCATCTCCGGGGGGGTCCTTTCTACTGTTTCACCCATCGGGATAAGGACGACCGGATCTCCGAGGGCATGGTCACCTCCCACAGTCCATGGAAAAGCAAGTTTTTCTTCATATGTCCTGCTGAGGGAGAGTGGGACATACCCCTGACTTGGAGGGAGCCCACCTTTCCCGAGAGAGTGATGGACGATACTCTGATGTTCTCGCCGGTTTTCTCCGCGAAGCCCCTGGTGGAGTCGAAGGATTTTATTCGCCTCTATCGGACCACAGGACTGAGGCACATTTATCCCTTAGACAAAATCGAGACTCCCCTGGCCATCCCCGAGGAGCTCTTCGATACATTCGGTGAGTATTTACATCTCTTATAGCATACGTGTTTTTTTTTCTATCTTATCTAACTTGTAATCGTCTTTGTAGTGATTGTTATGCGACCGTTCATGGTGGAGAACGAGGACGTAGTAACCAAGAAGGGGAAGTCTACCCTAGGAGAGGGTGAAGCCTTTGGTGCTGGTGAGGACGAGCAAGGGGGGACTCCTTTGAAGGTTGCTACAGTTACGTCCCGGTCGTCTAGTGGGACTTCCGATACCCATGAGGAAGCGGGGTTAGGCGTGACTTCTGCAGATGCAGGCCCTGCGGGGGTATTTGTCATAGGGGGTGGGGAGGAGGAGGTTGGGATAAAGGGGATGACTTTACCACCCCCCGGTGTTATCAGTATACCCTCCTCCTCGGAGTTATCGGGGGATTCTGCTTATGCACTACTGTCGACTCCTCCCAAAGGTATGTGTTTCTCCCTAGTCCTTAAACAGCATTGAAACAGTATACACTAATATGCTCTAGATAGGCGAAGGGATAGCTTTACTTAGAAACATTTCTGATTTTGTAGGAGGTGAAGACTTTTTTGGTCTGGAAGGGGGGTCGCTTCCCTCGGATCCCGCCCCTCCTCCAGCTTTTGATACAATGAGTCTACTGGATGAGCTTCTAGCTGCGGGTCCCCCGTTACGAGTGCTCCTGCTCCGAGATCACTCGCGGCCATCCAGTCCGATAGCCCCGCACTCAGGTTCTGTTGTCGGGGGGAGTACCTCCAGGGAGGCCTTCATCTTCTAAAGCTCCAGTCTCCGGAGGGGAGCCTAGCTCAGAAGATGCCCAGGTGGCACTCGAGACGGTCACCCGATACTTGTCGGATGCCAATTCCTTGCCAGCGGACGGGTGGCAATTCGTCCGAGCTTGTACTAACAACGTGGCTCATTGCTTCAAATGGTATAGACTTCTTTCTTTGCTTCCGAGAGCTCATTGCTTCAAATGGTGACTCGAGGGCCGAGTCTGAGTGTTCTCTTAGTGACAGTGCTTCTCCGAGAGGTGTGTATTCTGGAGTGTTTGCTTCAGGATATTCTCCGAAGGGGTGTTCGTTCATGGGTTGATCTCCGAGAGGGTTTTAGCTATCGTGGGTAGGTGTTTTCTTTCTTCGAGTGCTCGGAGAGTGTTGTTCTGTAGTTATTGCGTTATTGTGAAGTTTTGACCTCTGGGTTGGTCGACAGGAGTAATGTTCCGAGAGCATTTGTGCTGGGAGTACGTAGCAGGGAAGTGCTGGGGTAGTGTTCCGAGAGCGTTTGTGTTGGGAGTGCATAGCAAGGAAGTGTTTTTGTCAAGGTTCTGGGACTCTGTTGGTTTCCGATAGCTCCAGTGGGCTTTGATAGATTGGTTCTTTTAGCTCATCCTTTCCGAGAGTTCATATCTCTTGGAGAGGCGGAATGAGTGGGGCGGAGTGCTTGTCCGAGGCTGAAGTAGTTCCAATAGCGGTTAGTCTATGAGACTCTTTGGAAGTGTATCCGATAGGTGCCTGCCTTGGTCTCGTATTCCTCTTGTTGACTTTGCTCCAGTATTTGATGTTTTGGGGATGTGCTCCGAGGGATACTTGAGGCGTGATACCTGTATCGTGAATGCAGGTTGCATAATAATATACCTGGTAATTCCAGTAATTGATTTATTGTTTATTTCAAGCAGGTGAATTATCATCCTGTTAACAAGTAGCATTTCGTCTAGCATAAATATTTTGTTGGCGTTTTGCTTAAGAAGTATTTCCTGTTGAACACCTTTTTTTCTCCATATTGTGTTGATATTGATGTGTTGGTATATTTACCTTATCTTGGTAAGAACTTTTTCATAAGTCAAAGACAAGAAATAAGCTGTTGCTATTGTCTAGATTGAATATGAAGCGACATTGCGACGTGTATTGAGAATCATGCCCTACCATGTGATTTAAGGTAGCATTCGAATATGGTAATCCCTTTTCATAAAATTCATCACTATCCCTCCTTATAAGCGACCATAGAAGTTGGTAATGCATTATTTGGTAATGCATTATTGCCCATGAAAGTGTAAAGTGTCTAGAAATGTTATCACAACATTGAAGCTGTGAAATGTTAACATTGAGCTGATGAAATGTTATGAAACATTGTACACTGTAACACCGAACAATCTTGGTGTAACTTTTATATTACTTATGCTTTGCCTTTATTCATTTATTAATTTAGTTCCACGATTTTAGTTGTTGTTGAATGTTTCATGTCTTAACTTAACTTAAACTGAATTAAATAACTTTTCATAGTTGAATCTTTCCTTAAATAGCTGCACGCATTATTGGAGAAGAAATGTGATGATGCATATTCGTAAACATAAATAAAATCCACTAAGAAGGGAAAAATAGGTACCCTACAAAAATTACTCGGAGATATCTGACAAATACCCCGGATACACCGTACTCAAAAGAATATTCGATATACCCGAGGCACTGGGAATATCATATCTCAGGCCTCTCATTATTCACCCAGATACATATCAAGGTTGAGGACCCCGGGTGACTATTTAGCTCAGTTAACCATTGTCCACCATGACCCCCTCTTTTGGGAGTTGGGGGTATCCCCCAAGTCGTACGCTACCCCGTCATACAACGAGCTCGCCTCGCCATTCAAACAGTTGGCAATCAGTGTCCAACACTTAGCCAAATTAAGAGTTCACAATGAGAAGACAAGCAATGCAAAATAACAAGGAGAGAACGGACACAAGACTAGTCGTAACCAGGGGGATCCATCGTACTACCCAGAGAGCGCAAGACATGCCCCGGGGGAAGGACCTCGGATGTATGCCACACAACTAGCAGCATTAAAGACAACTCCCAACTACCCACCATTAAGATATATGATTTTACCTGGTTGGCCAAGACTATGATTGGACCTTTAAATGATCTGCCACATTGGTCCTCATACGATTGGCTCATAATGCCCCTCAAGGTGATTGGAGTAGACGCATTTAACACATGACTAGAAAACCTTCGTCAAACCTATACCATTGGTAACTCTCTACCGACCGTCCCTCGTTGGCGCAGAAAACATTTCCCCGCGATGGCCATCCCCATTTTCGGAAGTAATGAAGGAAGACTAACTACTACTGGGAAAAAGACCCTAGAAGGCTTATATAAATAGTATCCCATCCAGCAGCCAAAGACAAGTCCAACAAGTTCACAACATCTAGTCTCAGTAATCACATTAGGCAATCTTTGTACTTAAGACTAAAATCACAATTCTCTACTATCTCTTGAAAGAAACCCCTCCCCCCTGTACCCGACCCCCCATTGTAATTCATCTCTACTCTGTAATAAAATAACACTGCCTTCTTTCTATCAAGCTCGGGATCAACGTTCCAAGAAACTCACTTGATTGTAGCTCTAATTTCACCCCTCATCGGGTCCCCGGACGATATTACATCACCAGAAGACAAGTTGAAGAAGAATGCTACAAGGAAATTTTCTAAGAATGGACTCCACATTGAAGAAGATGCCTTCATTAATTAGGACTCGATATAATTAGAGAAACATTCTCATATTAGGAGATCAAAACTAAAGTAGGTAGAGTTGAACAAGAATGAAGAAATATGTACAAACCGTGTACGACATACCTTGAAGACCAAGTTCAAGACATCTAAAGGTGTGAAGTACATCAAGACAAACAACAAGACATTTAGGCTTGTCTTGCTTTTACAAGCTTTTAATTTAGCGAATTAATTCAATTAGAGTTAAGGAGCATTACTTTGTTGCTTGGTTGAGTTCAAAGAACTTAAGAGTGAGAAGCTTGAGATTTGAGAGAACAAACTTTTGTAAGATCATTATTTCTTACACTGATATTTTGCCTAAGGCTCGAAAGAATATATTGTTAGGATTGTGGAGCCTGAACAATGAAGACGTGTACTGAAATTGAAGACTGGAGTTCTAAGAACAGTGAGAATGAAGAGCAGATCAGACGTGCAATTATGGAGTGGCGCTATGGTGAGGCGCTTCGTCGGTGATCACACATGTGGGTCGTTATCGGAGTCCGATAGTGCCTGGGTGGCGCTACGTGCGTATTTCATCCAAAAACTAGCGCTATAGAAGCCGTATTGCAGTATTGATCATGCATCACAGTTTTGGCCCTGTTTCGGTCCATCTCGATTTTGATGTCCAAGCAGCTATAAGTATGTAATTTGAACATCTTTGTAGTGGGCGACATATATAGATAGAGATAAGAATAAGAGAGAAAAATACTTGTGAGATTGAGATACATTGTGAGAGATTGTTCTTAAGTTGTGAGGCAAAATTGTATCTTATTTGTAATCGTAAATCGCTCATCATCATAGTGGAAATCCTGTCTTGGATCGCACCTAGAGGTAGACATAATCAAACTGGGAAAAATAAATTGTGTCTTGCGTGCTGGTTGTTATTTATTGCTTTTGATTGTGCGTGTTTCTCTGTTCTTGTTGTGATTTTGTGTCTTTTTTCTTGCACAACAGGTGGTAACAAAGCATCGGGTTCTGAGAGACGGTCCAATTCTACAAAAGTTGTATGATAGACAGAGGTAAAACGCAAATCGAGAAGTTTGATGGGTCAGATTATGAGTTTTTGAGAACGCAGGTCGAAGATTTACTATATGGTAAAGATCTGTAAAACTATTGAAACATAAATCGACGGAGAAGTCAAATGCAGACTGGAAAGTTCTTGATCGAAAGGCGATGAGCATGGTTCGGTTAACTCTGGAGAAAAACGTGCCGTTCCACACCACGAAGGAGACAACCATGAAGAGGGATTATCGAAGGGGTTTTGGACGTATGCAGTTGATACTGCAACATTCCTGATCAACCGAGGACCGTCCGTTCCATTGGAGTATGGTATTTCGAAAGAGGTTTGGAGTGCTAAGGAGGTAAACATGTCACATTTGCGAGTATTTGATTGTGTGTCATATGTTTATATTGATGATGCTGCTAGAAGTAAGTTGGATGCTAATGTGTGAAGTGTACGTGTATTGGACATGATGGTGATGATTATGGTTATAGATTTTGATATGATTAAAATCGGAAAGTAATACGTAGTCGAGATATCATATTTAATGAGCATGTGTTGTACAAAGATAGATTGGGTGCACCAATTACATGCAGTGATGCCGTTCGGGATGATAAACCAGATGTTGTGGATTTGGATGTGCCAAATTCAAACGAATATGAGGTCTTGCACGAACATGAGAATGTTGAGCCAGTGTCTACGTTGAGGAGGTCAAGTAGACAGCGTCAGCTCCAGAGAGATATGGCTCCGCTATACACTATCTTTTGCTGACTGATAGTGGTGAGCCGAAGAGTTATGCAGAAGCAATGCACAATGTTGATTCATGCAAGTGGGAGTTTGCTATGGAAGATGAGATGAATTCCTTGAAGGCAAATAACATGTGGGAACTCGTGGAGATTTCTAAGGGAAAGAAGTCCTTGCATAATAAGTGGGTGTAGATATTTAAACAAGAGGCTGATGGAAGCAAATGTTACAAAGCAAGATTAGTTGTGAAGGGTTTTCAACAAAAGGAAGGCATACACGGATATATTTTCTCCGGCGGTGAAGCTGACAACTATTAGAATGGTTTTGAGTATAGTTGTGGTGAAGAATTATTGCTAGAACAAATGGATGGCAAGATAGAGTCTCTTCATGGTGATCTTGAAGAAGATATCTATATGAAGCAAACAGAAGGTTTCTTGGTTGAAGGTAACACTAAGCTTGTTTTCAAACTGGAGAAGAGCTTGTACGACCTTCAACAATTTCCACGCCAGTGGTACATGGAATTTGATGGTTTCATGCATGATATTAAAATTAGTAGGTGCAATGCCGATCATTGTTGCTATTTCAAGAGGTTCGGCAATTCTTTCATTATATTGCTATTATATGTTGATGATATGTTGATAGCTGGTGCTTGTGTTCAAGAGGTGAACAAGTTGAAGAAACAATTATCTGAACGATTTTCTATGAAAGATCTTGGCGAGGCAAAGCAGATCTTTGGCATGCGTATTTCATGAGATAAGGTTTTGGGGAAGTTGTATCTTTTGTAGGCTAAATATATTGTGAAGGTTCTTAAGAGATTCAACATGGATGGTGCAAGTCGGTAAGTACTCATTGGGTAGTCAATTTAAATTATCTAATAAGGAATCGTCTAGTAGTGAGTGGGAGTGTGCTGAAATGATGACAACTTTGTATGCGTTGGCAATTGGCAGTATTATGTATGCAATGGTGTGTACGAGGTCAGACATTGCACATACAATCCAAGGAATCCGGGGGAGTTGTTAGCAGATACATGAGCAATCCGGAGAAACAACAGTGGGAAGTAGTGAGGTGGATTTTGTGGTACTTGAGGAGTACTACAATTATGTCGTCTTTTGGAGTATCAAGCACAAATCTATGTGGCTGTGTTGATGCTGATTTGGCAGGTGATCTTGGGTGGTACTGCAATTTCTTGAGGCTCAAAGTTGCAGAAGATTGTGGCATTATCTACTACTGAAGCTGAGTACGTAGCGGTAATAGAGGCCAACAATGAGATGGTATAGTTGCAAGGTTTTCTGAGTGAATTGGGTAGATGGCAGAGTAATAGCATTCTACACAGTGATAGTCAAAGTCCTATTTTCTTGGCGAAGAATCTGCCGTTTCATTCGAGAACAAAGCATATTAAGTTGAAGTTTCACTACATACGGTATCTTTTAGAGATGAAGATTTTGCAGCTTCTGAAGATTTGAGGTACGGAAAATCATGCTGATATGTTGACTAGGGTTGTGATCTTAGAGAAGTTGAAGCTTTGCGTGTCTTCAAATGGCCTTGGAATTTGAAGTAATTTGAGGATTGGCGATTCTAGAGTTGGTGCATTTCTATGATGATGGCATTGATGAATGTGGTGGAGGTCTCAATTCGTGGGAGCAGTCTTGGTAGTTTAAGTCTCCAAGTGAGAGATTATTAGGATTGTGGAGCTTGAACAACGAATACGGTGTACTAAAATTGAAGACTGGAGTTCTAACAACAATGAGAACGACAAGTAGATCAGACGTGCAACTAGGGAGTGGCGCTACGGTGAGGCGCTACGGCAGTGATCGCGCCTGTTGGGCGGTATCAAAGTCTGATCGCGTATGTTGGGCGCTAGCAAAGTCTGATCGCGCCTGGGTGGCGCTACATGCGGGGTTCGTCCAGAAACTGGCACTACAGGAGCCGCGATGTGGTAATGATCGCGCATCTAGTGCGCTATGGCATTGTGGCGCATCGCTCACCCAGATCACGCGCCACAGTTTGGCCCACAATTGTTATCTTTTTGTAATCATAAATAGCTCATCATCATTATAGCGGAAATCCTGACTTGGATCGCCCCAGAGGTAGACATAGTCGAACTGGGTAAACAAATTGTGTCTTGTGTGCTGGTTGTTATTTATCACTTTCGATTGTGCGTGTTTCTATGTTGTTGTTGTGGTTTTGTATCTTTTCCGTTATGCAACATATATTTATATATTCTTCTTAAAATTCATACGTGTGTTCGTTTTATTACGCTCTAATATATTATGTGATCAGTGTTAAGATAACATTGGTTTACTAGTGTTATCATAACATCGAGTAACATTGTATTAAGTCCCGATTCAACAATTTTAGCCCATATCCTCGTACGATTGTGTATAATTATATTTGTTCGTCTACCACAACTATGCGACTGAAACAAAACTTCTCATGTTAAAAATAATATGAATGCCCCTTATACAAAGTATGTGTTTACTCCTAAGTAATTACTTTGTGTTTAACATGAAGTTCTACGTTAGTTTATGTCTTACTTTGAAAATAACAGTAACTCATAATTGTCTGCGAATATATTTTGGCTTTGGAGCATACATTTATGAGTTTTTTTTTCAACAGTAGTCTTCTACTCTTCGGGCTGCAACTATATCTATGTTGGATAACTTACAATATAACGGTAATCGAGTATTGTTCTAATGTTATATTTACGTCGGTTGATATTGTTTCCATAGTTAAATATTCTTCTCCCTAAGTTCAAATATATATTGTTCAACTAAAAAAAATGCAGCTCAAGTAATAATAATGGCATGCCATGTTTTGTAACCACTCTCATCCATGTTTAGATGGCATTTATGATTGTCTTACTTAAGAAGAGTTTATAACCAGTCATATTAGATTATTCTAATGGTCAGAACGTTGATGTGTTACTATTACAATCGTTTACTCAAAATAGAGAAAAATTGTAATCTTTAATCGTTGAAAATATTACTACATAAATACAATACACTATTTTTATTTTAGGCGAGCACCAACGAATTGATATCTTTTAAGGTTTTAGAGACTCTACTCGATCTCTTAAATTTGTTAGGCATCTTTGGACGCATTCATAGGAAATTGTCCTAATCAATATTATTATAAAGTTGATAACGGGAGGATGGAAGTCTGGAAACAGGTGGAGAGGTGGTTTTCAAACATAAGTGACACACATGATTCAAGAAAAACGTGTAAGGCCCGACTTACCTCGAAAGCATGACATTTTTTCAAAACTTGTCGTATGGAAATAGAAGTTCAGTTACATATGTAACTGTTGCAACCATCCAGGGAGTCTCTACATGGACAAAATAACAAATAAGATTGCAGTTGATAATCAAAAACTATGAGATAACTACACTCTGGTAATTTCTAGTTTCAATAGTCACTCTTCTAATTTGTTTATGTGGACTATTCTCATCTCTTTGTTATGTAGTAATACTTGTTTTGTTAATACAAATGGTCCTGAAGATTGTCAGAGTGCATTGAGTGCACTACACATATTACATTCATTGGTGCGAGATATCTGGGTAGCAAAGGTCGAGGTGGAGCTTCGCATCGAGCCTCGAATTAGGATAATTGAAGGCTATCCACAATCATAGGCTAGTTGTGATTGGTTTATATTTGTGGTTTTGGACCACAAGAAAATGTATTCCATTAAGCCATGCAACATAACTCAGTTTCATAACGAAATTGTTGTATATGTACTTTTTCATCTTTTGCTTGTTAACAAAACATTGTGAATCCAATGCGTTTGTTTTTACATAGCTTTGCCATTAATATGGAGGATTACTAACAATATTCCTCCTATCGTGCATAAACATAATCTCCGTCCTTGTTCAAATTACAAAATCATTTCCTGAAATCATGTATCTTATGTTACATTTAATTTTTATAAACCAACACATTAAGGGAAGCCATGTACCTCATGAAGTCTCACATTACAAATAACTCATTGTTATGAATATTAAAGTTACAAACATCACAACAATTAGACAGCAACACTCATGTGTTGTCCGTTGGGAGATTGCTCGAGCTTGGTTTACGCATCTTCAAATTACATAAGTTAGCATTGTATTTCACCTAGATGGCTTACATTGCTTCATTACATTCATTAAAGTTGCTTGTGATGCCACCTTCATTGCTATTCAATTTCTTCAATAAGCCAAGATTATTTTGTTTGAGATATTGCACATTGGCGAATCATACCACACTTTCAAGCCACATCAATTTTCTTAATTTACAAAAATAAAAACAAGTTACAACATATATAACCAAATAACAGAAGAAGGTCCAAAAAGGATTACGTAAACAACTCACAACCTCATTCTGCAAATGTGGTAACACCTATCCGAATCGTCCTTCTCCCACCATGTTTTAAACTCCATCTTGCTTCCACAATGAGAGTAGTTGTATTGAACCAGCTCCTCAAAGTGCCAAAAAGCTTCATTTTTACTAGTACTTGAATTTCTAGAACTCATTGAAATAAGTTATATTAATGAACTTGTTTCATAATGTTAATGGTTTGAAGTAAGAACTTAGTTTTTAAATAAAGTATAGTTTACTTCTCACCAGCTTTTATGTTCTAATGCCGCAGTCACATTGAGTATCCTAAAATAACCAAACTATGTAAAGAGTGCATGTTGATGTATGTACTTTCACCTATGGTCAAGCAACAACCCATCATAAGTTTTTGCCTAATTTCTTGTTTGACCAATTTTTGTTGAAAGGAACTGAGCCATAAGAGTTTCTTACCCCACACAAATCTATTGAAAAGCACACACATAAGGTGTCCTTTCGCTTCAGACTACACAAGCATTCCACGTAACATCTTGGACGTTTACAGTGATACATCAAAACACACATCCCATTCATTCCACTGCTCATTTACGTGAAAGTAAAAAATAAAGTTTACAATTTGGCAAAACTTAGAAAATAATACACAATATTTTGAAATTCATCCTTATAAATTGCTTGAAATTTTAATAACTTCTACACCAGTTTCAAATAACCATTCAACAAATCTATTACTACTATAAAGGAAGGCATTTTCCTTTCACAAAGTGGCGGTTGTTGGACCAATTGGACCAAAATCAAAACTTCCCCACATTTTCACCTTGTCCAATTAAAAAGCGAAGAAAATCTATCGTCAAAATTATTATGCATAAATTTTGAAATTTGAAAAATAACTACCCTAAAATTTCTCGACTACTCAATATAACGCCCACTTTCTTAATTTTACGGGAGTTTAAAAGGAAATCTGAGGATAAATTTGAAATTAGAATTCTAACCACCCTGGATTCTCTCCACTATTTAAGCAATTGCCAAACTGATTTATCCCTACTTTCAATAAGTAAGCTTCATTTTTGATAAGTGTAACTATTTTTCTCTATATTTATTTGATTGCTACATATTTTACTGTACATGATGATTGTCTGTGAAGAACATAATTTATCCTGTAATTTTTACTTGCTTTAACTATTGATAAAAGTTACATTTTGCAGAATATTTCTGGAGATGCAGCAAACTCAAGGAAGGAAGAAGTTGGGATATCTGCACTACTTCAAAATAGTCGATAAACACATTTCTTAATTGATTAAATTACTTATGCAGATGGTGGGATCGTATATGCATCAAAACTCTTGGGATGAAGAAATTGAGATCCCAGAATTGTTGACTGGAAGTCAGCAAAATGGTTAGCACATTTCTTAATATATTTCATAGAATAAAATTGAACAACATTCAGTACGTCCTATATCTAATTGTATGCATTTTCAAATTAATAATGCAAGAAAGACGAAGGAAGACATCCAAAACCAAGTATTTTCTTTCAACTGGTTTGACAAAGAAAATTTGTGATTGTGGTAAGTTCAAACGAAACTTTGTCCAGTTAAATGATATGCAAGCTTTTCTGAAAAGAAAATTATAGAAAATTATCTTCAATACTTATTGATAAGTCATGAATTAAATCATGAAACGTGTAGCATTTGAAATTTATGATCAAGATATCTAAAAAAAATGTAGTGTTTGGATGAGATTTGGTTGAGAATTTGAATGATATGATTGCAAAATTGTTTTCCTAAACTTATAATTTCTCATACGAGAATTGATCAACTTATTAATAAGTATTTTAACCCTTCATGAATTTTGATGAAATTATATATACTATGAAAGAAAAAAATACATTAAAAATGAAAAACTTTACACTGAAATTAATTTGCACGCGGTCCTCCGCGTGCACCAGGTGGCCAGTACTAAATAAGTGAAGGTATTTATTGAATCTTAGAAACGGTATATTTGTACCAAGTACATCGACCTCTGTTTCAATAATGAAATTGGAGAAAGAGGCATCTTGCTCAACCATTAACATCAAAATTATTGGTGAGCATTAAACGAGCACGTATTGAGGTAAACTTGGAATTTGCTAGGACCTTCCTCAACCCTTATCACTATAAGAGATTTGAAAAACTTCAGAATAGGTACAACACATTTAGCACCATAATTGGAATGCCTAAGGTATTTTACAATACATTGAACAATGTCATTGATGTGGAACCTAAGACTTGAAATATGATTTGCATGGTACGTTTACTTAAATACCTTCTTCTCATTGTTATTTAATTTAAAGAATTATTGTTGTAATGTTGAAAACTCGCAACTTTAGACAATGGAGCTTGAAGTGGCCTATTGAAATTCGAAACCATGGAGACCCCTGTTGAAGTATCTAAAAATATTTTTTCATCGCGGTTTTGAGCATACGGTGCCAAATGCACGTGAAGTTATCACCATTCCGTATTATATTGTTGAATTGATCCCACTTGAAAATGGTCACTTAAGTTATGCTTTATGGTTTTTCATGGCTCCCTATGTTATTTGTATAATGCCCACTTTCTTTAACTTGCTGTGTTTCTAATAATCAAAAGGAAATTTCAAGACAAACGACACATGATGTAGTACAAAACACAATCAAAGAAGCGAGAAAGTTAGTTCACACCAGACTACGACGCTGCTTGATTTCGTGCACTAATAGTAGGGGAAAAGGTAGCACAAGCGACTCAAAAGACCATGTTAGATCGCACGCATCGTGTTCATGGAACTAATTTTTGAAGAAGTTTTAGCTTTCTTTCGACTTTAATAACACACTGCAACTTATTTAATTTTTCTTCAAGATAACATTGTATTATGTATAAAAAGGTGTTAGAGTTTGAGGACGTGTTCCTCAATCATCACCAAAGTATATTGCATTTACTTCAAGGTTGTACTGTTGTTGTGTAGAATAAGGTATTATAGATTGAAAAACTGTTCTTCAATCTTCACCAAAGTTTATTACATTTACTTCAAGGTTGTATTGTTGTTATGTAGAATGAGGTATAAAAGATTGAGGAACTGTTCTTCAATCTTCACCAAGATTGAGGAACTACATTACAACACATAACATGAAAATAGTAGCCAAGCGGCTCATTGAAGTGGGTCTCTGACCAAATCTTGAAATTAATAAAAAATTATAAGCCGATTTAAAATAATGACAAAATACTTCCTCACAGAGTTACGGTTTCTCCATATGCTTCACTCCAATCTTGTCCATCTTTCATTATATATTTTCTTGTACTTGCAGTCGTAAATAAGGGATAGTAAAGGTTCGTTGGATACCCTGGACACGTTAGAAATGTTGAATAAGTTGTCATAGTGTGAAGGTTCAATTAGTCAAGTCTTCTGCCCATAGATCTGGGTGGTCAAACAAGAACGATGTTAGTAGTTAGTACCCAACAAGATACACAATTAATTTAAGCAGAGAATGGTCATCCCTAAATGAAAGGGTCTGTCAGCCCTAGATGTTAAACTATTTTTATTATACTTTACTTTGGAAAAGATGTGTAGCTTGATGGTAGGTGCATATTTAACACACTACTTGCTGTTACAGGAGATATACAAGAACATTGCGTTTAACTGCACCCAAAGGAATCACTGACTACATGAATTGACAACTTGTCAAATATAAAATTCTAGAACAGAGTTAGGAATCGACAACTGGGGACACTGTGACACAACCTGAAATCTAAACTTCGATGAACATTGAAGAACATTTCCTCAATCTTTTATATCTTATCTTATAGAACAACAATACAACCTTGAAGTAAATGGAATAAACTTTGGTGAAGATTGGGGAACACATCCTCAAACTCTAGCACCTTCTTAAACATAACAACAATGTTGGCTGGATGAAAGATGAAATAAGTTGCAGTGCATTAATTTAGTCGGACAAAAGCTAAAATTTATTCGAAAAATAGTTTCATGAACACGATGTATGCGAGATAACGTGGTCTTTTGAGCTGCTTGTGCTACCTTTTTTCTTCCTTCTATTAGTACACAAAAACTCAGCAGTGCCGTAGTCTAGTGCGCACAAATCTTTTCCGTTTCTTTGATTTGGTGTAGTATTATATCCGTGTCGCTTGTCTCAAAATTTCCTTTTGATTGTTAGAAGCACAAGATATTAGAGAAGGTGTGCGTCTTGCAAAACATATGGAGCCATGAAAAAGTAGAAAACATAACGTAAGCTACCAACTTCCAGTGGGTTTGGTTCAACAATATCAAACGAAATGGTGATAACTTCATGTGCATTTGGCACCACATGCTCAAAACTGCGACCAAGAATTCTTTTTATATACTCCCAATATTCCTTGGTTTCTATAGGCTACCCCTAGCTCCATAGTGTAAAGTTGTGAGTTTTCAACAATACAATAAGGGGGCATTTGGTTTCGCATATTAAGTGCAATAAAGGTCCTAATTTGACTTAGTTACCGGTTTGGTTCGTGCGAAAAACAACCTTTTGACCAAAAAGTTCGGCGACCCACCATTGTTCATCGTAATAACTCGGATAGTAATTGCTACCCCCAACGATAATTTAAGTTGAGTTCTGATACTAAATTGGACGACATAAAAAGACAAAAATGCCCTTGCTTTTAACAAACGCGATAACAACTTATGAAAGTGTGCTTCACATTTTACTTAAGTTGTCTGAATTCACCGCAACAACCTCATTTCCCCCCAAATTAACACTCTACAAAATTTGGGTGCGTTTCACACGAAGGTACAACAGTAGAACCCTAATTTGGTGAGGCAATTTTGCTAGAATAAACCAAATCCTAGTTTGTGTTTCAGAATCTTGTTAGACCCGAGCTAGTAAATATGTATATATCTGATTTTCCAAGCTTATCTTTGAATTGCCACAGGTAACAGAGTTCAGTAGCACCACCAAGTGATTTAATTTCTGGAACTAAACAAATACATCCCATTTTTAACGAATGTACAATTCATCTCTCTATGCTACTGTAACTTGTTTCAATTCATTTTAGTAATGAAACCCTAATTCCAAAAACTAGGGTTTATGTTTTTGATTTTGTGGTTTTTGAAAATTAACTTAAAATACAAAGATAACTGCTTTCTTACGTAAGTTGACTTGTCTTTGTGTTTAAGAGCGTGTTGATTTAATAGTAATTCAAGTTGTTGTTTTGCAGGCGATAAACCGAGAAGGTTGGGGTCGTAGATTGTTTATCGTAATCCGTCAGTTAATATTGAGATTACTTATTTAAGGTTGGATTCGATCCCAGTTTGACTGCTTTATCTCAACTCTATGAATGCATCCAATCGAGATTCTTCATGCACATATCATGCTTTAGTATGCTGAATTGGGAAATTTAGAAAATAACATGCAACTTTTAGTTTCTAACTACATCCAATTTGTGATGTAGGGAGCTAATGCTTCCTACATAGTTGGTCTTTCATTGTTTGTTGTAATTTTATCAGTTGTATGTAGTTGTGTCCAGTTTCCTCTTTTAGGGTTATTCGATTGAAGGTGTATTACATGTTGTACGATTGAATGGATTTGTACTTGTGATAATTGGTAGTTGTCAGATGGAGCCACATGGGAGAAAAATGATATTAGTGTGGTTGCAACTTGTACTTTTGCATGCTTATGTGTTTTTGTTCCTACATCTGGTGTATCTTCATGAGTCAAGAATTGGTTACGAACGTTGGAGGGGAATTCGTTATAGCTTGTTGAAAAAGATGAACAAGATTGAGAAGTATCAAAATCGGATCACGGTTGCTTGCGATTCTACTTGTATATCACAAATAATAATGGATCATAACTTTTCTTTTAGGTTGTGTTGGGTATTGATAGAGGTTGGCGGGTTGCAAGATGAGAAGTTCATGAGTATAGGAGAACAAGTTACTATATTCTTAAAGGTCTTGGCACATCATGACACTAACTGCGACATAATGATGAACTGGAGGCGCTCTGGTCAAAAAATTTAGTCGGTATTTCAGACGGACTCTCGATGCTTTACTTAAGTGTCGTAATCTTATGTCGGTGCCACCGATAGCGATCTCTGAGAAAAATGACAATTGTTACGAGCCATGGGCGTATTTCCAGGTATTTAACTGTCTCTTACAAGTCACATGTATTTAAGCAATAAATATCAACGGCACTTCTAAAGATGACATTGCTACTCATGGTTGTTTAGGTGCGTTAGACAGAACAATGGTCAATGTCATAGTGCCGATTAGCGATCAAATTAAGTACCGTTCGCGCAAAGGAAGGGTGCAGACCAACGTATTGGCAGTTTGTGATACTGAGATGCAATTTATTTATCTGTTGTGTGGGTGGGAAGGATCGACGGCTGATGGAAGGGTGCTTCGTGATGCTCTTTACAGACCTCCCCATAATGGCTTACGAGTTCCACAAGGTAATAGTATCTCAACATTTTTATTTTGATAGCATTATATTTTAACATGTCCTATTTTTTATGTTATCATGGGTCCTATTGACATTTTAATATTCTTTTGTTAGGTAACTAGTATCTTGTAGATGCAGGATATGATAATTGTGATGGATTCTTAGCCCCATATAGAGGCTGTAGGTATCACTTGAGAGAATGGGGAAACAATTGTGTTGTGCCGCAAGATCATGAGGAGTAGTTTAACATGCGACACACCAAAGCACGCAGCATAATCGAGGGGGCATTTTCCAGGTTAAAGAATAGGTGGAAGATCTTAAAATGGCAATCTCAATACCCATTGAAAATACAAAATATATGTGTGATGGCTGGAGCACTCCTAAACAATTTCATCAAACATCAGATGACTTATGATCCTTATCAAAGTAAAACCTCATCCGATGAAGATGACGATCCAAATGATGATATTAACCCACTTACTGATTTTGTGGATGGTTTGCAAAAATACCCCGGGCTGGAGCAATTTCCGAGATGAGATTGCCACGAAGATGTGGAATGACCGACGAGCAGATCGGCGTCATTGATTGTGACAAACTAATTTTTTTGGAGTTGTGTGTTATGCATTACGTTTGTATTGCTTGTTCTATTTTCTAGTTGTAAGGACATTTGTGAGATTCGATGGTTGAGATACATAACCCTTTTAGACAACAGGGGTTTGTTAGTTGAGAATGTATGTGGTGTACCTTTGAAGAATAATGTTGGATTGTGTTTTATGTTAGTGAAAATGTTAGAGCATTTTCCTTTGAGTATTGACTATGTTGTTTTATGTACTGCTGTTGTGGAATTAGGCTCTTCTTGTTTGTCTTTTGGCAAGTATGGCACTTCTTCAAGTTGCAACTCAGCACCCACCTGCTCTGCTCCGTAGGTGAAAAAAACAAAGGAAAAACATGTCGGGCTTGGTCAAGAGAGGAAGAGGAAGACATCATAACTATTCTCAAAGATCAAAAGGGTAGGATTCTTAAGATTGACAACTTTTTCAGAGCTGGATACTTGGAGAAACTGGAGAATGGAATCAAGGCCATACTGCCAGTCAACTGACCTTAAGGCTACGCCACAAATCAAGTCCAAAATAGCTGTATGGAAGGACTTACCATCATCTATACCAAATGTTTGAAGGGATTGGAGGAGGAGCATGGATGAACAACCAGACCAAGACCATACATTTTGCAAGTGATGACTGGTTTAAGGACTACATCAGGGTAATATGTGTATTTGATCGGTGTACTTATGTAGTAATGTATGTTGGTGCTAACCCTATGTTTCTTTCACCGTTCTTGAAATCATCACGAAGACCTACCCCCATATTGGTGAGCCTTACGTGGTGCTCCCGTTACTGGAAAAATGTACCCCTCTATCACGATAGGTATGCCACAGTGTATAAATCCCACACGAGGTATCAGAAACTTTAAATAGTTTCACGAATACCCCACATGGACACGATGCCTTAACACTTACCCTATCAAGATACATAAGAGGTTTATCAACCCCTCTCAAAACACGATAGGGTTCCCTATCTACGAACGAAGTCCTTTCCTCGAAAAATTGGTATTGTAGCACGATGGTGGTAACCTCCGAGTACACGTCAAACATTCATCCTCAAAACGGATGAGATTAAAAGAAGAACAATTCAGCTCATGTGAGACACATGGCATCGGAAATTCAATAGCAACAACTTCCTAAGATCTATCAGCATCCCCGGAGGCAATTATCGAAAGTCAAGCCCCTCTACTCAGCTCCTAGAGACATGCACGCAACACTTGTCAAAGGAGGAACATGCATAAAATTACCGCCTTTACTCAAAACTTGCTCTTATAAAAAGAGGACAATGTATAGAATGAAAGGGGACATACACTTTAAACACAATAAAAAAAGGAAAGGGTTATTCTTCAAACTCAGGCAAGGCGTTATAATCCATCTATAAACTCCCCAAAAATAAATAATTGTCAACAAAATGGCGCCGTATGTGGGAATGTCATAAGATATTGCCTTCGAGTATGTTTGAAGAATTCATCCAGCTACAACCATGGATAGTCCTCTAACCGACAACAGTCTATGGGGCCACTAAGAACATATGCACAAAGAGCTCTCGAGGACCCCTTCCCCAATACCAAACAAAAGGGGGGATTTCATAAATATTCCCCGATCCATATTTGAGCACCTTTTAGAAGGAACCACTTGAAGGAATAGGCCGGAGACGGCACACCCCCACAAGGACCTGCCTACGTGATTCTATAGGGAGCGATATGACTCAGAAGAGTACGAATCTCGCCTAAGACCAAACTTTCAGTAGGATCCCCGACACCATGATACCCCTTCTCAAAATCGGGGGCTGAGAACTCGCTATGGAGATTACCACGAGAGGGGGCCGCGGGATTACGAGAGAATAAGGACTCCTTGCCCTCGGAATCATCAGCTACCCCCGCTCCCGTAGGAGTGGATGATTCTCTATGAGATATGGTTAATAGCTTGCACATGGAAATGAGGGATATAAAGAAAAATATAACCCCGGGGAAAAACCCATGTACCATGGCTCTCCCTTTGTCCCAGAGATCGCCCAAGCTTTGGTCCCCTCGGAGACGCGGTCCAGCAACCTCCCCATGTACGCAGGCGACAAGGACGGTAGGGATCCACAAGACCATATCCACCAGTACATAGAAATTATGGACCTAGCATCGACACCCGACTTCGTCTTTTGCCGAGTGTTCCGAACCTCCCTAGATGGTATGGCCTATGATATGGAGGTTTCTAGCATCTGGGCCATTCTGGGCCGCGGCCCATGAACGACCATATCGGGGATCAACCCCGATATGACATCGAAAGTGGAATTCGATATAGGCCAGCCGTGCCTATAAATATCCCGCCCAGCGCACCAAGAAAGGCAATCAATTCTTACCTCGGTCACCCTGCATCACATCGAATAGAGATATTCGATATCATACCCGATATCGACATGAGACATAGTCCAGCTCACGTCGTCACTCTGCCTCCTATATCGGAGGCCATCACCGACATCATATCGAGGATCGTCACCGATGCCATATCGGGACTCATCCTCGATGTCATATCGAGGATCACCACCGACGTCATATCGAAGGCCATCACCGACATCATATCAAGGATCGTCACCGACGTCATATCGGGACCCATCCTCGACGTCATATCAAAGATCACCACCTACGTCATATCAAAGACCTATCTCTGATCTCGAGCAACAGGTTCCGGACCAAGTCTACAGGAGAAACATAGTGTAGGCCTGATTTGAGATAGACTCGTTGTATTGACAGACTATCCACTTGTAACCAAGACTCGGATATTTATATAAAATGATCTATTGTCAAATCAGTGGCGTCGTCTGTGGGAACCAAGGTTCTCTAGATCGGGGGCTCGTCAGAGAAGATGACGGGAAAGAGGCAGCGAGATATTGAGGGGCAGGAACTGAACAAAACAGTTCCCAATGTGACGAAGACTAGCAAGAGGTCGAGGCTTGATCATGGGACGCAGTGCGCCGAGATGGAAAGGCCGATCATTCCTTATCAGGGTTAACCAAGGATGGAGCCGGCCGGAGATTTTATCACGATAGAGATTGACCCGGGACAACCGGAGCACACGTTGAGGATAGGAGCTACAATACCGCCTGGTATTCAAAAGGCATTGATTGAATGCTTAAGAAGAAATCTCGATATATTTGCCTGGAGTGATTCTGACTTGATCAGGATCGACCCGAAGATTATAGAGCATAAGCTAAATGTTGATCCACGGGCCAAACCAATACGACAGAAGAAAAGGAACTTTAGCAAGGAGAAGAGCGAGGCAGCAAAGAAAGAGGTTGTGGAAAAGCTTAAAGCAGGGCATATTTACGAATTGCGCTATTCGGAGTGGCTTAGCAATATCGTCCTAGTGCTGAAGAAAGAAGCGGAATGACATCTTGATTAAGAGTTTGAGGGCACATGATCACGTCGAGCATCTGGAGGAATCATTTGCTGTTATGAGAAACTATGGGATGAAGCTCAACCCAAAGAAATGCACCTTCGGAGCGGCGACAGGAAAATTTCTGGGATACATGGTTAACGAGCGCGGAATTGAAGCCAACCCAGACAAGATAGAGGCCGTGTTGAATCTCGCCTCCCCACGCTCGGTACGGGATGTGCAATGCCTTTTGGGACGTATAACAACCTTGGGACGCTTTATCGCTACCTCAGCAGAGCGGAGTCTTTCTTTCTTCAAAATCTTAAAGAAGGCCAAGAACTTCCAGTGGACCGAAGAATGCGAGAGAGTGTTCCAATAGTTCAAGGAGTATCTGGTGGTACCACCACTCCTGGCGAAACCAGATCCAGGGGAGACACTTTATCTATATCTAGCGGTCTCTGCCAACGCCATTAGCACAGTATTAGTGAAAGAAGCAAACGAAAAGCAATCTCCAGTTCATTACGTCAGTCGTGTTCTTCACGGAGCAGAAAAGAATTATCTGCAAATTGAACTATTTGCCCTGGCCGTCATCATGACGGCTCGTAAGTTGAAACCTTATTTCCAAGCACACCCAATAGTGGTCATGACAGACAAACCACTCCGCCAGATCATGACCAACCCTGATACCTCAGGGAGGTTGGTAAAATGGGCCATAGAAATGGGCAAATTTGGGATCGAGTACCGTCCCCACACGGCCATTAAGGCGCAGGTGTTAGCCGATTTTATGGCGGAGGCACTAGGTAACAGCTTAGACCATTCGTGCCACCATATATTTCGTGTAAGCTAGGACCCTGGTCCCAGTTTGAAACCCGCAGCATGGCTACTTCATGTGGATGGCTCCTCCACAGCAAACGGCGGGGGAGCAGGAATTCACCTGGTGTCCCCGGACCGTAGGGAATTTGATTTTGCTATCAGTCTGAACTTTCCTATAACGAACAACGAGGCGGAATATGAGGCAGTTTTGGCGAGAATCAGAATAGCTAAGACCCTCTGTTCGAATCATTTGGAAGTCTTCACGGATTCGCAGTTAGTGGCTAACCATTTCTCGGGATTCTTCGAAGCAAAGCAGGAAACCATGGTTTTATACCTGGCAAAATTGAAAGAATTGGCGGCCGAGTTCACTACATTCAATCTAACACAAATACCTTGATCGGAAAATGCAAAGGCCGACGCTTTATCGAAATTCGCTAGTTCCTCAGACATTTTTGTGGAAAAGCGCGTGACTTTGCTCACCACCTCTAGGCCTACGATCGGGGTGACAAAGGCCAACAAAAAATGGGTCGACGTGGAATTTATTTTTCCTATCGCAAGTACCCCGTGTTGGAAGGACGAGATATATGATTACCTAGCAAATGGAACTCTCCCAGCCGACCTTAACGCCCAAAGACGGCTGAAGCACAAGGCATACAGGTTTACCATTTACCAGGGCGAACTTTATAAGAGATCTTTTGAAGGCCCGCTGTTGAGATGCGTATCACCGATGGACGCCCAGTACATTCTGAAGGAGATACACGCAGGAAGTTGCGGAAATCATTCAGGAGGGAGAGCGTTAGCCCAGAAAATATTAATACAGGGATATTTTTGGCCAACGGTACGACAAGACGCCACACTGCACTGCGCAATTGTGAGAGTTGCCAGTACCACGCCAAACTGGTGCACATGCCAGCGGTATTGATGCAGCCCCTAGAGATCACTTGCCCATTTGATCAGTGGGGAATCGATATAGTCGGTCCCCTACCAGTGGCTAGAGGTCAGAAGAAATTCCTCTTGGTAGCGGTAGAATACTTTACGAAATGGGTAGAGGCCGAAGCTTTAATGCACATCACGGAGAAAAACATGATAGACTTTGTCTGGAAGAACATTGTATGTCGCTTTGGATTACCCCGAGTTCTGATATCGGACAATGGAACCCAGTTCAGAGGGAAGACTATGGTCGCATGGTGCAAAGGGTTAAAAATATCCCAGCATTTTGCTGCGGTGTCCCACCCACAGGCAAATAGACAAGTGGAGTCCACCAACAAGACTCTTAAACAATATTTGGAACGACGACTACACGCCACCGGAAGGAGTTGGATCGACGAACTGCCAAGTATTCTATGGGCATATAGGACTACACCCAGAACATCCACATGAGAGGCACCGTTTACTCTAGTATACGGGTCCGAGGCGGTAGTCCCAGTTGAGATTGGCATGCCAACATAAAGAATTGCGGAGTATGACCCGCAGCACGCTGCACGACTGCGAAAAATGTACATAGAAATGATTTGTTCCATAAAAGAACAAGCTTATCAACGGACGGTGGCCTTCAAAGCAGCAATGGCCAAAAGTTTTGATAAACGAGTACACCTCCGGAGCTTTCAAGTTGGTGACTTGGTGTTGAAAAGTGTGAAAGCAAGTAAACACATGGGGAAGCTACAAGCTAATTGGGAGGGACCCTACAGGGTCACCCACGCCAACGCGAAAGGATATTATTATCTCGAGGACATGCACGGCGAGTCCCTTCCCAGGCCATGGAACGTGCAACACCTCAGGCATTTTTATTCTTGAGAGATTAAGCATTTCAATCACTAATAACAATGTAAAGAACTACGCGAGGCTTGATTCCCTGCACGGGATACGTAGGCAACCGGATACGGTTCAACACCAATCTATCATTAAAACTATCATGATGAGAAGGAAGGCTCCTACCCAGGAGCGGTATCGGGTCACCTACACAAGAAAAATCCCATGTGATAACAGGGTCAATTAAAAAAAAATCCCTGTGATAACAGGGCCAATCCAAGAAAAATCCCATGTGATAACGGGGTCAATTCAAAAAAGTTCATGTGATAACGGGGCCAATCCAAGAAAAATCCCCTGTGATAACGGGGTCGATTCAAAAAAGTCCCTGTGATAACGGGGCCAATCCAAGAAAAATACCCTGTGATAACGGGGTCGATTCAAAAAAGTCCCCGTGATAACGGGGCCAATCCAAGAAAAATCTCCTGTGATAACGGGGTCGATTCAAAAATCCCTGTGATAACGGGGCCAATCCAAGAAAAATCCCATGTGATAACGGGGACGATTCAATAAAAGTCCCTGTGATAGCGGGGCCAATTCAAGAAAAACCCTATGTGATAACAGGGTCGATTCAAGAAGTCCCTGTGATAACGGGGCCAATCGAAGAAAAATCCCTGTGATAACGGGGTCAATCCGAGAAAGAACTTCCTCTAACTCCCTATTCAACGGGATACGTAGTCGGGTTGGGTTTCCTTAGCCTTCGACCGTTATCCGTTATTACCCTTTTATTTGATGCTTGGTACAATCTTATATTCGATGCAGGGATATGTCTTAAGCGGACATTGCAGAAGTGCAGAGAATTGCACAAACAATGGGGGAATATCCCCTAGATATATATTTATTTAACACATCGCCCTCTTATAGGTACAAACAGGTACAACAGGTACAAACAGGTACGACGGGCATGATAAAGCATTATGGAAACACTATTTCTAGTGTAAAACAGATATTCCCAGATTGAGGGAACATCCCTCAAATAACATAAGCACGTCATTTCGTGCTTACGTATTAGCTTTGATGTCGAAAATTTTTCTTGGTTATGATGTTTTGCAGGGCTCAATGACGTACATATTCAACGACCACAGAATCACCAAGAGACATAGTCAAAAAGACAAAGGAAAGGCTCACCCACAACAAAAATATACCCTATGATAACGGGGTCGATCATAAACACCTCAACGATAGCGGGTTTCCTGTGGTAACGGGATGCGCCCCTACCCACGGGAAAATACTCCCTGTGATAACGGGGTTGATTATAAAACGGTAGCGTTTTCTCTGCAATAACGGGATGAACCTCAAAAGGGGACGCCTCTCAATCATGAGTGGTAACAAATCACCAACCAAAGACAAGGGGGGTTCCACGCCCAAAATACCAGACATTCATCAGCTTATCACAATTACTATACGGCAAGGACAGAATATTCAGAAAGAATTACGCAAGATGGGAATTCTACAAATAAAACGCTTTTCATAGAACAGCATGAAAACGGCTCCCAGTCGATAGCATGGGGCACACTTCGCATACAAAAATCTGCCTGAAGAAATAAATGCTACAATATCAAAGAATGTCACCAGTCGACAACACAACTACATATCGTAAAGAAACTCGTTATTCGCAAGATCAGTGAACAGCTCGGCACGAATATCATCCCGATGAAAGAGCCCAAGCCCAGATACATTCATTTCAAATTCGGGAAATTTCCAAGGCTCGGCGCAAAACTTCTGGGTATTTATTCCATTTCGAACTACTACTTTCTGGATCAGATAATAACTGGGAACACCGCATCGCACGAGGGACCCTATAACGTTCCCTAATGTACGACCCTGCGACAACCCAGACGGGCACCCTTTCACCATAAGGCTCGGTAGTCCCAACCATATCAGCCCCGACCGGGGTACACCCATAAGAGAGGGGAGAGTCTTCAAAGTTATAATCACTATCCTTTATAGAATCGCCAGCACCTGCCTTGGTACAAGATGAAGATACAGTTACCCCGTGGCGAGCCAAAGTTTCAGATAATTTGGCATTCTGAATTTCCAAGTTCTCAAGGGATTCTCGATACGCATCGCGTTCACGCTCTAACCTAAGATTACTGGCACGCAGACGTTGGGTCTTGGCCTGGCTACTAGCCAATTCCTTTTTCATCTCTCCCTCAGCGACCAATGCTTTCCACGCTGCCTCACGAGCAATGCATTTCTGAGTTTCAGCAGCACGAGCCCGTCTGTTAGCACGATCACGACTAATTTCACAATGCGCAATCATCGCACGCAGTTCTTTCACCAAAGCATCGTGACGAGTCTGCACCTCCCCAAGCAACATATAATCTCTGCACAGTTCATGGAACGTGTGCCCAAACTGCCAAAGAACCGAATAATCATTAGTAACGAATAAGGGGGCATGAGTATTAGTAACAGCCTACAAACAACTGGGCAAGCTCCTTACTGTATATAGCAACATCAGACATATGCGTGGCGCTAATTCCACCCCCAGATCTCGGCACAATTCAGAGGGATCAATATTTCCATAGATAGTTTCCAAGCCTCGAATAGCATCCGCCTCACGGATATGGTTATTCCCAATCCGCATAATTAACCGCTCGGAAAGAGGATCACGGAGAAAAGAGTAATCTTCCCTCAATGGCGCTCTACTGACAGATGGCCCATCAGTATCAGTTTTACCAGGAGAAGCCGCAGCACGCTTTGCGGCCGAAGTAGACGAGCTCGGAGCAGCCGGTGCATCGGGGACCTCATCACAACTTTCTTCATCAGGATCAAGCCCTCCACTTCCGATACCGGGCGACACTGCAAAATGTTATGGGTCGGAATGGGAACTTCCCCCAACCCCCCTGCCAATGCCTCAAAGCGAGCCCGAGCCCGAGGATGCCAATAGTTAGCTGGTGCGCCTGCTGGCAGCAGAGTCACTTTGACCCGGGGAGGGTTGGCAGCCATACGTTGATGGGAAGCGTGATCCACGGTCATAGCATTAATTCTATCCTCTTCCAGCCGAATAGCTTCCGCTATGGCAGTGTGATCTCCAACAATAACACTCCCACCATAAATATTTGACTGCATTACGACATACTTATCAGGGAACTGAGAGTTCAGTTCATGAAGACGAACTCGGGGTAACCTTAGATTGGCGGAGATTCCGGAAACTTGCACCAAACCGTCATCTAATGGCTCGTCCCTCGCAGAAGTTTCAGAATCAGAAGATTCATCGTCTGACACGACGAAAGCACTCCGCCTAGCAGGGCCAGCTGCGCAATACTGCGGCGATACAACAAGTTTTTTCTTCTTCGGAGATTTCTTATTACGAACCATCCTCCGGCAAAACAACTAAGGAGACTTATTGCACAAAAAAAGGTGCAGAGTGTCGAGAAATATATTGAAATCTATATCGAAGAAGACATCGGGGAAATTTACCGATGTAAAATTCGATGTAGTCCCGACAGTGACAACACGAGGGAATAAAATAAGTGAGGAATGACAAGGCAGGTACCAACTTTTATAACAGACAAAAGCAGGGGCCCATGGCATTAAACGCGCTACATCGGGGATTACATCGAAACCCACATTCGATTTGATTTTCGACATGAGATCACCATACCAGCACTACAACTTATAGTTCAAACGAGGACCTCGTGCAATGCGGTAACTGCACCGGAGAACCGCACAAACTAGTTCCAAGTGCACTTCCCACATTTTCAATTTCCGTCCTTCGAACTGGGGGGACGTAGGGTACAGGTAACCCGAAAATTCAAAACTAAATTTGCAAATTCTTATCCCTAGGATAATAATCCCCAAATTGGGGGACTACATGATATGGAGGTTTCTAGCATCTGGGCCATTCTGGACCGCAGCCCATGAACGACCATATCGGGGATCAACCCCAGTATGACATCGAAAGTGGAATTCGATATAGGCCAGCCGCGCCTATAAATATCCCGCCCCGCGCACCAAGAAAGGCAATCAATTCTTACCTTGGTCACCCCGCATCACGTCGAATAGAGATATTCGATATCATACCCGATATCGACATTAGACATAGTCCAGCTCACGTCGTCACTCTGCCTCCTATATCGGAGGCCATCACCGACATCATGTCGAGGATCGTCATCGACATCATATCGGGACTCATCCTCGACGTCATATCGAGGATCACCACCGACGTCATATCGAAGGCCATCACCGACATCATATTGAGGATCGTCACCAACGTCATATCGGGACCCATCCTCGACGTCATATCAAAGATCACCACCTACGTCATATCAAAGACCTATCTCCGATCTCGAGCAACAGGTTCCGGACCAAGTCTACATGAGAAACATAGTGTAGGCCTGATTTGAGATAGACTCGTTGTATTGACAGACTATCCACTTGTAACCAAGACTCGCATATTTATATAAAATGATCTATTGTCAAATCAGCCTAGTCCTAGTTCTCCCATCTGCTACCTGGTACGATATCCCATTTCGATCAGTTAGCATGCTCGTTTGTACGCCAATTTGCATGTAACAAGAGATGCCCCAAATTTTCCTAGTAATCTCTTTACTATCAAACAAAGGAAAGACAAAACCATAAGGGATTACATAAATCACTTATCGGATGAAGCCTCAGATGTTTTGAATGCCAATCCTTCGATAGTGGAGGATATGCTAACTCAGAGGCTTAGAACGAGAGATTTTTTCAGATACCTTATGGGAAATCAGGTCAAAGATATGAACGAACTCATGTAGAAGGTGGAAACCTATATTATCATGGAGGAAGCGGAAAACTCTAAGATCCGGGCGGAGACTAATGATCATGAACAAGAGAAGAGGTCTCAAGATAAAACAAAGGAAGAGAAAATGCTTTCCTGACAGAGGGATGATGGAAGTGTGGTAAAGTGGCACCTGCAACCCGCACCACTACCTCCTCTAACGATCACCCCTGCAGAGGTGCTTAACGTGATGAGAGGAGTAATGACTTACAATGGCCATTACCCATCAAAAAGTCCTACAAGAAGAAGGATACGGGTAAATTCTGTAAATACCACAAGGCATATGAACATATTACAGATGCTTGCACCACTCTGAGGAATGCAATACAACGGCTTCTAAATGTCGGATACTTGGGAAACTATCTCAAAGAAAATAACCAAGAGGCTCCCAAGTCTAATGTCTGGAAAATAACTCGATCGAAGGGGCCTACAGAGGAAGGTGGCCCTAGCGCTAAGTATCGAGAGGAAACTTACCACCAGGGATTACCCCCACCCCTGGAATTCTACAAGGACAACTCACTCTCGGGTAGGACAATAAATATGATCGAAGGAGGAGATATTTTGGTAACACCCTCTGGGAAGAAGGGGAAGTATCTGAATGAGGCCTGACGTGTCGATCAAGGGCCGCCGATCTGTTCTATACTGAAAGTGCAGGGTTTTCTGGAATCAATGTTAGACGATGCAATGTTAGACGATGTTGGGTCAACATTGAGGATAACATTGAAAGCCGAGAGTCTGTGCGAAAACTGTGCTTTAGTTGCCAAATTTAAGTTTTTCCTTTATTCACCTATTAATCAAGTTCCACGGTTTTAGTTGTTTATGTTTATGTCCAGGAAGGTATCTTAATCATAAGGAAGAGCTATGGATGATTCCTTACTTGAAGTTTCCATAATTCAAGCTAAGTTGAATAAGTCAACTCAACACGCTTTGAAAAGAAGGAAACAAATTGGATTCTCTGCAACTTTGATTCTTTCCAGGATTCTCCGATTTGAAGAAGATGTGTTACCTTGTTAGATTGGTAATAAAGGAAACACATATTCAGGAAAGATATGAAGTTCACAAAGAAGGCAAAATTCAACAAGGAAACAACAAGAGTTACCAAAACTGTGAACAACACATCTTGGCGTGCAAGTTTCAAGAAATCTATAAAAGATGTGAAGTTCATCAAGATGAATACAAGACAATAGTGCTAAATAATCTGAGAGATTAAATTCTTTGTATTATCTTCGTCTTGCTTTTGCGAAGTTTTTGTATCAACTATTTACGTCTAGTTCATAGAGGTTAAGTAGTTCATACTTGTCTGCTTCGTTGAGTCCGATCAACAAAGAGCGTGAGTGAATTGTTGCGAGGAACATTTTTGTTAAAACCTTAATGGTTATTTGGCCTAAGGCTCGGAAGTTTTTAATAATATTGAAAACTTCTTAAAATTATATCTTCTTGTGTTCTTAATTCCGCTGCATGTTACTCTAATCAAGAAGATCACAATAGAGTTAAGGCAACGCCAGCTTAACTCTCAAAGTTGTTGTGTCAATCCACGATTCGACAATTTCAATTGGCGTCAGAGCCAAACACCGACTACACTGGTGGTTTGGAGGTGATACAGCACCATGGACAGTGTCAATCCTAATACCAACAGGATTCCAGTTTTGGATGGCGCTATGAGACGAACGGAGCATACCAAGTTTTGGGTAGTAGAAGCATCCTCATGAACCTACAATGCTATATGCAGACGGCCATCAATACGGACGTTTAAGGCAATTCTTTCCACGCTTCACCTTAAGGTAAAGTTCCTGACCAATCAGGGATAGGGGAGGTCAAGGATAGCCATGTTAAGGCTAGGGACCGCCGAATGAATGTTATCCCCTCGGAAAACGATGGGGATGCTACTATGCCCATCAAAAATGTAGTTGGAAGAAGAGTCAAAGGTACAACATGTAGAAGGGCTAAAGATGATAGAAATAGTGGAGGGAGACCCCAGAAAAACTGTTCAGGTGGGAACCAAGATGAGTCCCTAAATAGAGGGCAAAGTGGTCTCCGTACTTAAACAATTCCACCACCTCTTCGCCTAGGAAGGAGAACCCCCGGGGAAAATCAGCAATCAGGTATGTCAGCACTTTCTAAACATCAAGACATGTACTAAACAGGTCCAACAAAACAAAAGAAATATGGTACCAGAGAGGAATAAGATCATACGATCGGAGATACAACGACTGCTTAACCTACAACAGATTCGAGAAGTCAGATATCCCGAATGGCTGGCCAATGTGGTCCTTGTCCCCAAAACCGGGGGAAGATGGCAGATGAGCGTCGACTTCACCAACTTGAACGATGTTTGCCCAAAAGATTGTTATCCCCTACCTAGCATAGACCAATTGGTTGATTCCACAACTAGATGCACGACTATCCACGATGGACGGTGACCAAGGGTATAACCAAATCCCGATTGGGAAATTGATGGAGGTGTACGTCGATGATATGATTGTTTAGAGTCCTTGAGCGGAAGACCACTCGGAGGACTTACACAAAGCGATGTTAGTCATAGACAGATTCGAAATGAAGATTAATCCTCGAAAGTGCTCCTTGGGTATCAAAGGGGGAAAATTCTTCGGATTCATGGTAATAGTAAAAGGAATAGAGGTAAACACCGAGAAGGCGAAGGCCTTCATGGATATGCCTTCCCCTAGGACTATCAAGGACATCCAAATCAGCCGATAAATGGCTCCCATTTTCAAGGTTTTAAGGAATATTAAGGACTTCCAATGGACCGCGCAGTGCGAGGAAGCCCTCTCCAAGCAAAAAAGCTACTTAATATGCCCTCCCCCGTTATTGGTAAGGCATGTACCTCAAGAGGAACAGTTCATATACCTAGCGGTCAGAGAGGAAGCTGTGAGTGTCGTATTAATCAAAGAGCACAACAGAGAGCATCACCCCGTGTATTACGTTAGTAAAACACTAGAAGGGGCAGAAGGTAGGTATACTCAAACTAAAAAGCTGGTGTTGGCTCTAATCACCATGGCCCACAAATTGCAACCATATTTCCTCTCTCATCTTGTCACCGTGCTGACTAAATACCCCTTACGTGCCATTCTTAACAAACCTGAGACCTTGGGCTGACTGATAAAGTGGATCGTAGAGCTCACCGAGTATGATATCTCTTATGCCACCAGACCTCCAACAAAGCCCAAGTTTTGGCCGACTTTGTCATGGAAATGATAGGTATAGAGGCCACTCAAACCCCACCCCTATGGCATGTGTTTGTGGACAGATCCGCCACAACAACACACGAGGGAGCAGGAATAGTACTACCAACACCGAAGTGAAGGAGGAAGTGTTCTACTTCGTTGTTAGGCTCGACTATCCCCTATCCAACAATGAAGCGGAGTACGAAGCCTTGTTGATAGGGATGAGACTGGAGCAAGAAGGGGGAGTTAGGTGGTCCACATCGACTCCCAACTGATTTTACATCAAGTTAACGGTGTTTACAAAGCCACGTAAGAAAGAATGTGAAACTATCTACATATAGTCCATCAAAGACAAGCTTGGTTTGAAAGCTGCAAAATAGTCCAAGTCCCCCAGTCTGATAATCAGGAAGCAGACGCTCTATCTAAAATAGCCTCTCAAACAACCATGATACATACTCGATGTATCAACCTTCTTCAAGCATTGGAATCCGAGAAATTCAAAGCCGAAGAGGCGAATACCATAGTGAACTCAACTAGAGAGGAATGGATGGCTACGATTATAGCCTACTTAAGGCACCCCAAGGAGTATGTTGCGAGAAAAGCAGAACAACAGCTGATGGCACGAAAGACGGCCCAATACTTCCTACACGATGGCATCATGTTGTGCAGATCCTATTCTCATCCCCACATGAGATGCCTCAGTAAAGCAGAGGTAGTGCAGGTCATTAGAGAGATTCACGAGGGGACCTGTGGGAGCCACACGGAGGGAGAAAGCATGGATAGACGTATCATTCGCCAGGGCTTTTACTGGCCTACGATGGCCCGATATTATAGAGAACACGTTAAGCGGTGCACATCGTGTCAGGCCTATGCCCCCTTCCCCCCCCCCCCCCCCCCCCACCCCCCCACCCCCACCCCCGAGTCCACCAACATGTGGTGCCATGGGTATCTAGCCCAAATCCTTGCCCTTCTGCAAAATGGGGAGTTGATATTGTGGGACCTTTGATTCCCAATGCAGGTCAGAAAAAGTACTTGTTGGTAGCTGTTAACTATTTCACCAAGTGGGTAGAAGCGAAGCCTCTGGCTAGGATCACTGCCGGAGCAATTATTAACTTCCTATGGAGGTATATAATATGCCGCTTTGGCATCCCCCGATGCCTGGTCAATGACAACGGGCTCCAATTCATGAGCAAAAACTTAGAGAAATGGTGCGACCATTGGGAGATAAAACACCGATTTACCTCGGTAGGGTATCCCCAAGTCAACGGCCAAGCAGAAAGAACTAACCAAACCTTGTTGAAAAACCTGAAGGCAAGACTAGACTGGCATAAGGCTAAGAGGGTAGAGGAAATCATGGGAATCCTATGGGCCTATAGGACCACCTAAAGGACAACCACGAGAGAAATTCCATATAGTCTGACCCATGGTAGCGAAGCAGTGATACCCCCCGAGGTCGTGGTTGAATGTTGGCGAATTAAAGGGTATGCAGAGGTAGGCAATAGCTCCAATCTGGCCTTAGCCCTAGACCTATTAGAAGAAAGGAGAGCCCGCGCAGCTATCCAAACGGAACAATACAAGGCGCGCATGGCATGATACTACAACGCTAAGGTACGAACCAGAACCTTCCAGGTGGGAGATTTGGTATTAAAGAGAGTAGAGGCTTCCAAAAACATAGGAAAACTTCAACCCCAAGTGGGAAGGACCCATCAAGATCTCTAATATCATCGGAGGCGCTACCTATCAGCTGGAGAACTGCAAAGGGGAAGCGTTCCACAATACTTGGAATGCGTATAACCTGGTAAAATATTGCGCTTAATGTAAATATACTCCGTACGAAAGTACACTACATTGTATATAAATAAAATACTATTTACGGTAGATGAATTTTACACTATCAAATGGGGAATATCGTTGCTATTACAAAACTACAGTCCCAAAAGGACTATACGCAACCTTACCCTACGATATCATCTATCTACAAACAAAAACTATCGTAGAGAGCTACCCAAGCTATTTTTACACACACTTATACATATATATAAACACATCAGAACAAAGGAAAGAAAACTATCTAAATTTCCTCCGCTGGACGCTTCCCCTCTTGGATTAAGCAGCATCGCTGATCTAGAGTCAAATATATTGGATCAGCAACATCTATGGAAGGCATGACCAGATCCTCAGAGGATCGCACAATTTTTGTAGAAGAAACTGGAGGAGCTTCAGGGAACACTTGTACAATGTTCAAATCAGCGATAATGGCGGTTGTTAGAAAATTGGGTAAGGACCGCACCACCTTTTGACATAGTCGGTATCCGATACGAACTATATCCCTCGGAGAGACTCCCAAAGGGGAAGAAATTTGGATAGATCCATCACCGTCTGGGCACGAGCAAGTACCAAAGCCACATCTTGCTTCCTCGTCGCCTCCGCCATCTTCCGATAAACCGCATCTTTCTCTTCTGAGACCTTAGAGAAACGCTCCTCCATAATGTGGAGCTGGTCCCGGAGATCCTCTATTCTTCCCTCAAGACATACTACCCGAACCTGCTCCAGCATGAGACGGCGCTCCAGATCCCACGTCTTCTGAAATTCACCCTTCAAAGCTTTGTTATGAAGGCCATGTGCAACTTTAAGGCCAGTCATTAATTCTTCTATCTTCTTACGAGCAAGAAGGAGATATTTTTCCAAGTCATCTCTATGATGGTATGTCAATTCCATCTCGAACAATATGTGGTCCCGTCTAGAGCCCACGACGTTTATAACCATCAACAAATACCAAAACAAAATGATTAACGCATCAAGGGGTGCGCAACAGGTAGAGAAATTCGAAAAAAAAAACACATACCTCACACTCTTATTTGCAATCCAAATCTTGCAGGGAAGATAGAGGAAAGGTATTTAGCACAACACAATCCAATCTATTCAGCAAACCGCTTAAAAACATTCGGCAAAAGGCCACGCCAGGAGCTATCTGGGGGGAAAACTCGACCTACGATGGTGTCTCCTCACGTTCATCTCTCATAGCATGAGCCCCCAAACCTGAGGAGGACGGTTGACGCTCCTCAACTACGTTTACCATATTCCCATTGAGAGAGGGAATTGGGACAACCTCGGAAGTCCCGCCCTCCCCTGAAGGCAAGGTCCCTAAGCCCAAGAAAAGAGCTGAAGGGTTAACCACAGCTGACTCCGATAATTTAGTAGCCATCTGATGAGAGTCTTGTACCTCAACTCGTGAAGAGGGATCTCCGATAGATCACGCAGAAAGATTATCTGGGATGACACGCCTGGGAACTAGTTCAAACCCCGAAAACGATGATCCTTCCCCATCCCCACTTCTAGGGGCCCCCTTGGAGGTACCACTCAACACCACCTTGTCAAATGCCTCACCGCAAAAAATTCCATCTCGAATCCTGCAAAGAATAAAAAGTGCCCAATAAACTACGAGAGCGGAAAAACGACATGAACCAAGGAAAAACTTACAAAAAAAGAAGTTAGCATGTAGAGGGTGTGGAGGGAAACCCAAAACTTCTGATCCCTCCTAAAGACCCACCATGGTCAAGGTATCAAAAAGCTCCAATAAGCCACAAATATCGTAACTCCCTGAGAACAGCCATGTATCTCATAAAACCGTCGCCTCTTGAACGGTTGTATCCGGGCACGATACCACGTATCCCAGCCCCACCGAGTGGGTACTTCCAAAAAGGAGGTGGGCCCATATGTTTCAAAAAGAAAAAACAATTCTTCAATCATCTGAGGGAGTGATGCGCCTAGTGATAGTCGTGAAGGAGCGGCGATTATCTCGATACACCAGGGTGAAAAAGTAAGACCGCTCGGACAAGGCCTTGAAATAAAGACGCCCCCACCCGATAGGGAGTAAGAGGCAGATCTAATAGACCACTACAAAGAATATACCCAACCAAATAACAATAGGAGTTCGGCGTTAATTGACTAGGACAGATCTGCCAATATCATAAATAGGACTGCAAGAAAGGGTGAAAAAACAAACAACGCCTGCATCATATTTGATCCGAGTACATTGTCATGTACCCTGCAGGGGGTCGTAAGCCCTCTCGGAAGAACGGGATAAGATAATATCGTACCGATCAAGGTTTAAATGATGCTCGATGAATAAAGCAGCCACAGAGTCTAAAGACTCCGTATTTACAGCTGACCCCACCCTACCTCCCCCAATCAAACCACGAGGTTTCATAGTGATGGTGGTACACACAAAAAATCGATCTATCGGGAGATACGACTCCCTACCCATGAATATCTCTCTAATATTATCCACTATCCAAGTATCTGAGCGGGGTGGATTTGATAAGGACGTCAAGGAAGGGCTTTCGAAGATAGCGAATAAGCCTCCTTCAACCCTTCTGAAAAGTGGCGGAAAGACTTCGTTAAGATTACGGCGCACTGTGTGCACTGATATAGACCTTCGATTGGGGAAAGAGTTGGCTTACAAACGAGACGAGCGAGAAGGAGTCATGATGTATTTTGAACTTTATCACTATGATAAAGTATTACAAGAGTCAACCCAGCGTAAAGAGGACAAAAATGAAAGCACAAGGGGACAAGAGTTCACTTTCTGCAAAAGACTTACAAAAGATTCCTTAAAAGACAAAGTTTGTTTGGGACCTCAGGAAAGGAATATTTAGAGTTCAAAAGAATATATAGTAGGTCCAAGGGCCCCGCCGCAAAGAGAAGGACCACCCGATTTGTGTGGCTATTTTAACCAATCACCATATCACATGAAGGGGCACGTGTCATCGCCTTCTAAGAGCAAAGGAAACTTTTCATTATCATCATTCATGCAAGGATCGAAGGAAGTCACGGAGCTACTATCTTGAGTAACCCAAGATAGAGTCAAAACTCAAAGGTTATCGCGGAATTAAAGAGAGGAACTCAAGTCCCCAAGGATGTCAGAAAGGTATTTATTCCACAAAGTCAAACACATCCACACCAAAATGATGAAAGCAAAAGAATAAGTTTTCATTAATATCGGGGAAATTTGGAGTACAAACCCAAAGGCCACTACGCTAAAAAAAAAGTAAAAAAAACGACAAAACGAAACCATTACAAGGAAAACGAAACAACATTTATCCTAAACATTGGAAGGCGGCGACGTCGTGGAAGGGGCGGCACGAGAAGCATCCGATGGACCCACAATCAGCACCCATATCAGAGAGGATGTTAATAGAGAGGCGCTTCTAGGGGTCTCAGGCCTTGGAAGTTGCAACTACATGAATCCTTATGCCAGGATCCGACGAAGAAGGTGGAGCACGAAAACTATTCTTCTCAAAAAATGCATAAGCTTCCTCGAGGGTGGGCGTCGCCATCTCATGAAGATCCAATTGGCGACAATCGGTGTCGGGGGATATCACTCATTCTTCCGCACTTGCGCAAAATAGTGGAGAACGCCCCAGAGCAAGTGGTCCGCAAGATACCCCTTATTCTTCGGAACAAAGGTAGATTGGCATTGCCTAAGAGTCTCCTCTAGAGAAAACTTGGCAGTAGCATCCAACTTCTTATGCAGGTTGGCAGGGGCAATACCCCCAGAAGCAGGAGTTTTCGCCAACTCGTTCGTCACCGCATCCACTCGGAGAAGGGCCTACCTCAAACTCTTCTCCAATTTGGCTTCTCTCGATGCCCCTGTAGCCTTATCCTTCTCCAACCATTCCACCTTCTTCTTCAAGAGCATGCCCGATGCCTCCAACTCCAATACCGAAGATTGAAAACGCTTATTCTCAATATCGAGCTCGTGCATTCGCCGAGTGGCCTTCGCCCAAGCCGCCTCATATTTCTCCACCTTCTCAACCAGAGCCTTGTTATCCTCCACCATCTTCTTGAACTTTTTTCAGCCACAGTAGCATTGTCCCGCAGCTTCCCAACCTCAAGTAAGATACGAGAAGCACTTTAGGCGCCTAAGAACAAAATTAAAATATAAAGGGAGGACCTAAGGAGATCACGAGAGGATGAACAGAAAGATAAACGACTTACCATCAAGGCCATCCAGTTGACGCATGCCTGCAAGAATTGCCACCCATCGACATGCAACATATTGGTAGAGGCAAAAAAGCGGAATATCGTTGCCAAAGCTGTCTCCACCCCTTTCGATGCAAGCACGTTACCAAAAGCGGGGATGTTAGAAGTAGAAGGCGTCCGGGAGGAACCCCACCCGCTAAGGGGACTTGAGTAACAATAGGGCTATAGAATATGATGGCAGGGATGGAACCCCGAGGAGGAGGAGGAAGGGCAGAATCAACAAATGCTTGAGTTAAAGACATCAACTCCTACAACAGCAAGGCATTCCCTACCAGAGAGAAACCTGATGGCGCACTATCGGTGGGGGGGCAGAAGGGAATCCTCACAAACAATACTGCGCACGACTGTTAAACAATGAAAGTGCAGGTATTTAGTCAATGTTAGATTAACAGTGTAACTGCAATGTTAGGGTAACATTGAACACAGAAAAACTGCACATTCGGGATTATTGCTATAATTGTGTTTTGCCTTTATTCACTTACTAACTTAGTTCCATGAGTTGTAGTTGGTATTTGTATGTGCTCCAGGTCAAGAGACTTCAAGGAAGGATCTATTTCCTTAAAGAGAAGTTGCCATTCAAAGAGAAGTTTCCAAAGAACTTTCCATAATTAAAGAAGGAAAGATGTGTGCGGTGCAATGGAAAGATCATGGCATGTGAATTGCAAGAAGGAATGAAGATTAGTTGCAGTAGGATTCTTTCTATAGAAGACTACAAGATGGAGAAGGAGTTTTTCCTTAGAAGACTTTTAGTCAAAGAAGGAAACCTTTCCATTGAAGACTTCTAGTTAAAGAAGGAAACCTTTCCATTAACTTCAAGTTCAACAAGGAAACCTTTCCCTATTGTAGGAGACTTGCTATGAACGAAATTAGACTCATACAAGGAGATCTAATAGCAATCAAAAACATGCACAACATGTCTTGGCTATCAAGGAAGACTACACTTTAAATAGGCATGTTGGGCATCAAGAAAAAGACACAAGGACGAAAATCTCCCGTGAGGAAATCTTTATAGTCGAGTGTCTTTGTCTTGCTTTAGCAAAGTTTGTGAATTGTTAGAATAGATCTAAGAGTGAGGAGCTTTTAGAGATAGTCGAAGCAATTCTTGTGTGCTTTGCTTAGTTCGATTAATTTGAGAGTGAGGGGCTTGAAAATTGAGAGAACGACGTTTGTTAAAACCTTAACGGGTTACTTTGCCTACGGCTCGGAAGATCATATTAATATATTATCTTCTTAAAATTACATCTTCTTGTGCTCTTTATTTATCCGCTGCGTTATATTCTCTATCAAGTAGATTTGTGCTAACGATTAACTGTGGTTAAACGGATGTTAAGATAACATCGAGAGTCCAACATCAGCTTAACATTGGAAGAGTTGATCAGTGTTAGACTAACATCGAAGGGTTAACACTGTGCGACAAGTATTAAGTCCCGATCCAACAATTTCAATCAAGTAAGAAGATAACCTGCAAAATTTTAATAAAAAAGAAATTGGTTCTCAGATACTCACCTACGTCAAAGGCATCATCCATAAGCATCGTCCCCTCATCTAAAGCCATAAGAGCTTTCCCATTGTCTACAAAAAACAAGTACATCTTGAGTAAGTTCATACAAATCTTCTATCAATATTTAAGGTCAAACAGTTACCAAGAATCTGAGAAGTAGGAATAACAAACTCCAAAAGAATAGTTGCGCAATAAGAGCCCAAAGCTGTCACGAGTGACGCAAACCAGGGAAGGTTAGTCATCTGCGATGAGGCTGCTGACTTATCCGATGACGAGATAGTAATATATTTTGATGGGACGGTCGGAGGGCCAAGAGGGACAACGGCAGAAAGAGGAGGCAGAATAACCCCATCCACCCCCGCGTCATCGTCCATCCCCTCTATGGTAAATGGGATGACGGTAGTATCTTTCGGAGCCACTTATGGCCCCTCCTCTTCGGGTACATCTGAAGTACCACTTGACGACCGAGACAGAGCAGTGGAAGCCGAAGACCGAGTCTTCCTTCGTTCAATAGGAACCCCGACGACATCATGATCCCCGAGATCCCCCAAACCCATACCATTGTCTACAGCTTCAACTGGATCTGTGCTGCCATAGATATTAGCGCCCTAAACCATATGAGGTTTCAACGCCCTCGCTACATGAAGACACAAAGGGTAAGTTTCTGATAAATAAACTAAGTATGAACAAAGAAAAACTCCGAGTCACTAAGGAAAGGTAAAACTTATTAAAAGAGGCGGCGCACTCCGCGAGAATAGCCAAATGACTCTCCATCATCTCTAGATGAGCGATATACCTCAGTTCAATGGTCCGATAGAGACCCGCAAACGAAGCCAATTCTACTAACGCCTTTGCCGCAAGCATGGGCGAGAAAACCAGAGTATCGTCCAAGACTCGCTCAGAAAATTGGGGCACCCTTCAGGTGTAAGGTATATCCCACTCCCCTACGATGGGTCGGATATAGAAGAGCTTGTTCTTCCAAGTACTGTGTGAACTCACATTCCCCTCGAAAATGCAATCATCCTTAACCCGATGGCCAAAGTAGTAGAAGAGAGCCCCCCCCCCCCCCCCCCCCCGAGGATATCTTCAACTCGAAGATAGTAAAAAACCTTCCTACCGTACAGTCTATCCCCTTGATCAGACACCAAAAAACAAAGAGTGATAGCGCGGTAAAACTGTTGGGGGTGAGCTGACTGAGGCATACATCGAAGAACTTGAATACCTCACAAAAGAAGGGTGGGAAGAATGATCGCAGTCCAGCCTTCACCTGCGAATAGTATATCATGAGGTGCTTGACGGGAGGCGTGTTGCCCCTCTGGTCAGCCCTCAGATTTACCACCTTCACATTACGACCCGACACCCCAAAATCCGTGCATAGTTTCTGCACCTCCTCATGCGTGACGGTGCTAATGGTGGCATTCGCTATCTGGGTGTTTCACGGGGCCCCACCCTTGTCGGATGTTTTCATGGACGTTTTCTTCTTTTGGGGAGCACTCCCGTTGCCACCCGCCTCTGCCATCACTGCCGCATCCCGCTTGCGAGTAACCAGAGCAAAAATTCCTGCCACCACATGAGGATCGGAAGCGGGAGAAAAAGCGATGACGTAGGAAACGGAGACGGCACAAACAAGGTCGGTATTAGAAAAAGAAGCCATTTACAGAAGTGGAGAGTAAAGAAACCCAAAATTGCAAGGGGTGAAGTTGCAAAGAGGAAAGCTGAATTTGCTCTGAGAAATCAAAAGCTCGAAATTTTGCAAGTGTGAGAAAAAGTTTGGGGAGGAAGGTATTTATAGCCCTAAGAATTAAGATGGGGGAAAAGGGTTTAATTACCCATTATCCCACATTTAATGCGCTTATCCCCACGACACCATAAATAAGGGGCACGGATGCCGAAAAATTCAGACCGTTATGCCACCCTTCCCGCCACTCCAGAACGTGGCCTTAATTGTGCCACGTAAAAAAAACAATAATAATAATAATATTATATACGTAACGGTAACATGCAGATGATACCCTCCGCTAAAGAAATTCCTCTTGCCCTCAAAACGAGGGCAACAGGAATTGGGGGGGGGGGGGGGGGGGAGGGGGGGGGCTAGTGTTAAACCTATTTTTCCTTCACCATATTTTAAAGCATCACAAAACCTACTCCCGTGTTGGTGAGCCTTAGATCGTGCTCCCGATACCGACAAAACGGTACCCCGCTATCACGACAGGTATGTCACAGTGTACAAATCCCACGCGGGGTATCGGAAACTTTAAATAGTTTCACGAATACTCCACATGGACACGATACCCTAGCATTTACCCTATCAAGATACATAAGAGGTTTATCAACCCTTCTCAAAACACGATAGGACACCCTATCTACGAACGAAGTCCTCTTCTCAAAAAATTGGTATTGGAGCACGATGGTGGCAACCTCCGGGTACACGTCAAACATTCATCCTCAAAATGGATTAGATTGAAAAGAAGAAAAACTCAGCTCTTGTGATACACATGGCATCGAAAATTCAATAGCAACAGCTTCCTAAGATATATCAGCATCCCCGGAGATAGTTTTTGAAAGTTAAGCCCCTCTACTCAGCTCCTAGGGACATGCACGCAACACTTGTCAAAGGAGGAACATGCATTAAAATATCGTATTTACTCAAAACTTGCTCCTATAAAAAGAGGAGAATGTATAAAATGAAAGGGTTATTCTTCAAACTCAGACAAGGCGTTATAATCCACCCATAACTCCCGAAAAATAAATAGCTGTCAACAGTTGGCTTATTGCAAATCACCAAACTCTGTTATGTTTCTCATGAGCATTTGTCCTTATAATTTCCAATATAATATGAAATTGTAGGTACATCCGTATTGTGAGCCTTATTTGAACAAGGTGTTCCGATTCTTCGATGATTGGGTTGAGATTTTTGGGAAGGATAGAGCCACTGTTAATAGGGTTGAAGACATCAGCACCACAACACATGATGTACTCAATAACCAATCTAACGGGACATCTATTTATCAGACTGCACATGGAGGACCAGACGGCTCCCCCATTGATTACATCTATGTTGATGTTGATATGGATGAAGGTGGGGGCGAAAGCAATGGACCTACCAGATCTGGTCCATCTAAGTCATCTCCTAAGGCATGTCTACCCCCAAGCAACTATTGAAGAGGATAAAGAAGGAGAAGTGACTGAAGATGGTTAGGAAAGATACTGGCGCAACCAGTTCTGCTACAATTACCCCCTCCTTATGCTAATGATTTCATGAGCAAATAGATGGTACGGTGGAGAGGATCGCTAACTTGGTTGTGTAGCCAGACCATTTCTCGATTTGTGCATGTCATCCTTGCGCATGGGCCATGCTAATATTTTTTGTATTGATCCAATTTTATCAGATGTCCCCGAAGGGACGTACAACCAGTAGTGGTGGAGGAAAACCCAGGAAAACACATCACAAAGGGTTGTTCGCAATGCTTGCAGGTGTAGAAGGTTTGGGGGATGATGAGAGAATTGAAAAGTTCCACAAGCTGGCACATTCAAAGGAGGATGCTGATGTCTTTGTCGGGTTACCACGTAATGCACGATTTGGCTATCTAAAGGTCATGTTGAAGAAGAGGATGGCAAATTTGGAGGGGGGATTTGAAAAATCCTTTATGCATTTTGAACAGTGTTTGTGTTTAATTTTCATGTTGCCTGAACATTTAGATGTTTTTTGTTTATTAATGTGTAGACTAAAATGTTTAATGCTCGTGGATGGGGAGTGTGTACTCCTTTTGTGGGGTGCAATTTTGGTGAGGGACGACACCCTTTTATGGGGCCGAATATTTTGGGAAATCTTGTGCTTGCACAAGTGCAAATAAATTGTAATTGCTCGTACTAGTAATACATTACGAGTTACCTTCGTTCAGAATCATTGATGGAGTCACATAAATTGTCATTAACATAACCACCTTATTACATAATAGAGTAGACCATAATAATTATTGAGCAGCAATCCGAAATACATAAACTTCACCCAGCTATTAAATTTCGGTGGATTTTCTAGACAAAAAAGACATTGAGCTCATGTTGCCTCCATTTTCCTTTTTCTTCCCCTTATTTTCCTTTTTAACCTCTAAGACCCTGGTTTGTTCTGCATTTGTAGCTGAACAACAGTCGGGGGCTATAACAGGATGAGATTCCCTTGAAAACCTTGGTGGTGGTCCTCTTATTCCTATACTCATGGAATTTCCTTTAATAATTGACACATTGACAAACCATATGAAATATTGAATTGGAAAACACATAATATAAATCATACTTGTTAAATCAATGATCTCGGTCGTTCTTCGTAATGGTCTATTAACTGGTGTTTTACGTATCACGGTAGCTTCAATTGAAGGTTTTCCAAAAAAATGCATGAGAGACCCCACCAAGTAAATTCCCCCCTTTCTAACAGTGACCCCGCCTATGTGCATGTGGGTGAACACCCTTATTAGAGTTGCCATTCCGCAAATGCAGTCATTGAAAAAACACTACTTTAAAAAAAAAATACCTCGCACAATGCATCCCACATGTCCTCATGCATGCGAACCGTGTTGTCATTCAAATCCTATGTAGCCGAATCAATAGCCAGTATACTCCTAAAACACAAGTTTCGCTCTGCTAAGCGTTCGAAGTGATACATAATATTATCGTTGGTGAACTCTTTGTTTTTAGAGTAGTTTATGTGATCAATGGTGTTGTTGAGGATCATTTCGAAATATCTACAATTAGTGAGTGGAACACAACCCGTGGGAGCTACAGCCTCAGTCTTAAGAAGCACGATTAGTAGACAATCAAGGTCTTCATTCCAGTCTGGACCGTAGAAGTGTGTTGCTTGGTAAGCGGTTAAGTGGTTTAAATTACACATTGGCTTGTATTTAGTATGAGGAACTCAATGCATCAAACATCTTCAATAAATAGGAGGATGTCCATGCGAGCAGATGAGAATAGTCACGGGTCTTGATTTTGAAGTCATGACATGAATCATCATATACTACATTATTTCAACAAAGCATTTCACAACGAAATGAAATATATTCAGTACCAAGTACACATGAACGTGATAATAATTCAACTATTGAGATATTCAAATGATGTCACTCAAATCATGGCACGTGAACACATTTTAGATGCCCTATGATAGAAAATCATTCGAATTTATAATATACACCAAAATAATTGCAATCTCATAACATTACATCCCCGTATCTGTCAATTTAAAAGGAACACACAAAATACATGCCAAGTCGATATACTATCAATATTGTTCTAAGTCATGTCACATAATTTAAACATGATAGTTTCAGGTGTGGTAAACGTTAGAGTAGTCCTCAGTGACAGTCCCCATATCACTAGATCCGACATAGCTCTGGCGCGAGAACTGGTGGTTAATAGGCTCCAAATCTTCCTGGTTTAACTCTGGTAGCTCTAAAGGATTGTCATATGTCCCAATCATCTTCTCAGGTAGTAAAGTAGCACCCATTTGCTTGAAAACAACGTAGTGCAGATCATCATAGGGGGATCCTTTCAACCGAAAGTGTTGATAAATGAGATTCTCTTTAACAAGTCACAATTAACATTGGTTAGAGATTTCAATGTGATAAAACGAAATGAAACTATAATATTGAACTTTTTCACCACTACATTATTCATTTACCTTTTTTTAGATGATTGTATCCAAGCTCAACGCTGACCAAATGCTTAGTGTCAGGGTCGAAATTAACCCTTGGGAGAGTAACGAATTCCTCGAACAACTTAAACCGCACTCTTAAAGCTTTAATTTTCCCTCACCTCCATAACAGTGTATCTTTCATCCTCGCACTTCCCTTTCTTCTTCCCGAGAGACACTTGAAGGACAACATTTTCCATCTGTAGTGGATCAGAGAGGTTCATGTGTTCACCTAATCCTTTGAGGAACAACAGAACTCCCAAAGCTCGATTTTTTTTCGAGATTTGGCTCATCATAAACTTTAACGAGCCATTAATTTCTAGTTAAAATAACCATCCTACACTGCAAGGCTACCATAGTGGTCACATATAAATAATGGGAAACAAATATGGATAATGATGATATTCAACACTAGTTTAACGTAGGTTAATATCCACACCACAAAGAAAATCCTTTGTGGTATTGGCAGTTCCAAATTCATTGAACGTTAAAATACACATGAGACAACTTGAGGAATAATCACATGACACAACATGATAATGTAAAGAGCTTGTCTTATCATCACTTCTTCACATATAGAATTACAAAGGGAATAACTACTAATTTTAGGAAAAAAAAAACTATTAGCCGAGCAACACAGCAACATATGATAACCATTTTGGTCAAGACCCTATCACCAACATTTTGAACCAAATCTAGGAACACTCCTCGCGATATCACCCAACAGGACGACTCTCGGCACTATGTGTTTTCTCGTGGTTGTTATGGTACAATGGTTGGGTGGTAGAGTTTGCAGGTCGATTTCCACTCGGTACATTATGGTGCACATTCGCATTGGGGAACTTCATAATTTGAGCATTTTTTGTAGCCTTACATGATCCTTCCATATAAATGAGTATGGGTGATCACGGAATGAAGGGCATTTGAAATAATAACATTTGGGTCTTATTGAAGTGACGCTAGCCCTTAGATAAAGCATGGGACCTTCGCTATATGTACAAGGCACAACGAATGGGGCATACATCAACAATGGGGCAATTGTAAATTTATCTATTCAACCTCGTATGGGTTCGATGCTATCTTGCAACTAACATTATTGTTTATAAGTATGCGCATATGATTTAGCAAATACAAACATTTTAGCACAAACCTTTAGCCAAACAAAACTCCTCAAAATCAACTAACATTCACACTAAACTCGCAAGCCAAATTATATAGTATTCACTTTTAATTTCAGCACAAACAAACCATACATCAAAGAAGAGTCACATAAAAATGTATATATAGATTTAAATATACCGTCACAAAACTAAGATATTACGTAGAGCATGTCATTGGAAACACATATTTTAGAAAATTAAAAACAATTCGTGCAAGAGGGTTTACAAATTTAAGGAAATTATATAGTATAGTTCCCTCTCATGTTATGTGTTGCGTAATTTGCAATCGAGTACATGCAAACACGAAAAATATTGGAGAATGAAATCGTAACTATTTAACATAAACCCTAAAAACTACTCAAATAAACTAATAAGGAACTAAATAAGAGAGAGGATGTTACCAATTGGGATGGGGGTGTAGTTAGTTGTGGTGGAATTCGAACCAATTTCGATTAAGTGAATTTCCCCCTTTTCTGCTAGGATTTCGTGGAAGAGAGGCAAATGCATATTGAATTTGGGAAAAATGAGCAGATGAGATGGGCAATTAAAGTATATTTACAAAGGGTCATTGCTGTCTTTTCATACACTTTAGTGTGAATTATGGGTCAGTCTAATGAACCATAGAGAATATTACATTCTGTTGCTAATTAGTAACAATGCATTTTTCGGTGACCAAACTTGTTACAAAAAGGAAGTTATTATTGTCTTCGTTGAAATAGCTGACTTTTAGTAACTACTCACATAAAGTAATAAAATACAGTATCAAACCCAAACGCCCCTAATAATTCTTTAAATTAATTAACAATGAGAAAAAAGTACTTAAGTAAACGTACCATGCAAATCATACCCCAAGTCTTAGGTTCAACATCAATGACATTGTTCGTTATATCAAAAAATACTTCAGGCATTCCAATTATGGTGCTAAATGTGTTGTACCAATTATGAAGCTTTTCAAATCGTTTATAGAAATAAGGGTCAGACGGTCAGTGAAGGTTATAACAAATTATAAGTTTACCTCAATACGTGCTCGTTTAATGCTCACCAATGGTTGAGAAAGACGTAATGCCTCATTCTCCAATTTCATTATGAAACATAGGTGGACCGTGGATGTACTTGGTCCAATATTCATCACAAGACATATTAGCAGGAGATGGGATATTGCATAATCCCATTGCTAAATAGACCGTTTCTAAGATTCAATTATAACCTTCACTTATTTAGTATTCGATGGATGGTTATTGAGACTTCGATGGATGGTTATTGAGACTGATATAGAAGTTACTAGAATGGCATGCCATTTATAAGGGTGACTTTCAAAATACTGTTTATTTATTTTCCAAGAGTTTATATGCTTGAAACCATAGTTGTTAAAGGCGTCGGACGTAAGCGAGGCGTAAACCCAATAAATATTGTTATTTGATTTATTTTGAGTGTAATATTATAAACAAGTATATAATAATACAAAATAAGTTGAATAAATCAAAACATAAACTTATATGACCCTGAGAATATTTAAAATATATTTTAGTTAAAACCAAATTGCTCATATGCAACAATATGAACACTAATGTATAATTTGTGATAGATGAAACATAGATTCCTTTTATTATTAAAATTAAAAAAAAATGATTGGGCTACAACATCAACGAGTCACGGGTTTTCCATGAAGTTAGAGGTGACTTTTAATTTTTCAATCTTTTGAGTAACTCCTTTTTTTTTGGACAATACTATTATCGTTTGAGTCACCTTTCTTTTATTAATTTGTTTGTGGGCTAGAAAACTAACCAAAAAAAAATCAAGAAATAGCTTTTTATTGTGGGACGTGCACATCCAACAAAGGTGCAAGTCCGTGTGCTTATTTGAGCCTTCGGCGGACGCCCCATTGTTTAGGGTGTGTGCCCCACAAACTTCATGTCCCAATTGGTCGCCAAAGGACGCTTTTGACCCAATTTTGTCGAGAACGCTTCCCTTACGCCCCACACATGCAACAGTGCTTGAAACTTAATTTTTGGCTTTCGCGTGAATGAGCAGTGGCATGAATGGGAAGCATGTTTTGATGTATCATTGCAATTGTCCAAGATGTTAGGTGGGATTCTTATGTACTCTACGGCAAAATAAGGACACCCTTATGTACATGCTTTTCAATAGTTTTGAGTGGGTAAAGAAATCTTATGGCCTAGTACTTTTTATTAAGTACTTTTTATTAAGTCTCTATTGTCCAAATGTTCTATAGGCTAATAAAAAATAAAGCTTGCCAAGTAAGACATGAAATTATTGTTTGTAACAAGAAAAGATAAACATATTTCTAAAATTTTAGGCGGGGTCTGTATAGTACTAATCTTGTAAAGAAACATTAGCTAACAACCTTACAAGAGATTTGTGGCCACTTTAATAGGAAAAACATAAAATCTTGTAGCGCCACTCAACTATAATGTCCACAAATGTTTGCAGTAACCAGTAATGTAAGGATTAAACTATATTTGGAGGCAAATACGCACAAAAACAATGGAAATATACGTGTGAGGGAAGATTTACCAACAATTGTTTGTGAGCGAGGTGTTTGTAACTACTAGCCACGCCTTCAAATTCTCAAGGACCGGAGATATACGTGTGAGGTAATATTTACCAACAATTGTTTATGGCCGAGGTATATCTACGCCTTCAGATGTTCTAGCAGTCCGATCCTGGTGGTTGGCTCACTGTTTAGTGTGTACACGAAAAAATAATAGCAACACGTCACCCGAAAAAAGAAAAAAAAAGTTGGACACTATATTAACAAGAGGAAAGATTCAACATCAAGTAAAATATGTATAACCAATAAAGATGAACAAACATGTGTAGTATTTCTTTGCTGATGAATCAAGATGACGCAATCGTACGAAATCGTCTAAGGTTTACTGAAAGTGGGAGAGAATGGTTGCCCCTAATTTATATTTTTCTTCGAGTTAAACTTGCCTAACAATGAGGGTCAAATTTTGGAAAAAGAAAAATTATCAACTCATTGATGAAATGTAAATGAACCATTAAAATAAAAAAATTACTGCTCACATCATATTATGAATCGGAGGGGGAAAAGGTGATTGATTATTGATTTGAGTATCAGGTCATCACGATTACATCAGCCCAACTCGATAAACAATTTATCAAACCAAAGAAGAAACAAGCTAATATATGACCCGATTGAAACCCCCTAAACCCCTAAATAAGTGCAACCAAACGAGCTCCTAACCGATATACTATATAAAGAATATTATATGTATATAAGTACACTTTAGGACCCAATTTTGTAATGAACCCAAAAACATTATTAAATTGAAAACCTTTATTTGCATAATCCTTATGAAAAGCAAAAGATGGCAATTACCTGTGCTTTTGTTTTGGGGGGTGGGGGGGGGGGGGGGCTCTTGTGTTTATTTTTAATAAACTACTTACATATAATTTTAAATCTCGTTAATTAATGACAACAAATAAACCGTGTATGAAAAAAAAAAAAGCTACGTAACGTTATAGGTAATATTTTCTTATATATACCTTAAGATTAAGATAATATAACATTTTAATTATAACATCTAGGTTTATCGTGAATAATTTAGCTAGATTAATATATTCTGAAATTATAACATAGATTGCCTAGAGAGGCAGTTGGGTTGGATTTGCTTGGGATCATAACGGGCATTTGTGATTTGTGTATGGTGCAAATTGGTTCGGGCCTCAGCCCAATACGCAGCGGGTTGCGTTAAATTATGTAAAATATTCTAAATTTTTTAATAGCGTTAATTAAATTGTTAAATTATATTTGTTTACCGCGCATAGTAATCCCCTTTTATACATAGATAAATATTATAATTCAACATGTGTTACGAGAAAACCATGCGGCATGTGAAATTTGAACATATACAAAATAATTCTTGATTTAATATCCTTAGCTTTTGAACTTTGATACTAAAATGAGAAATGGCGTCTTCGTTTCGGGAAAGTAGTATTTTGGTTTTAATACTTAATTAGCTTATCTTTACTTAGTAAAAAAACAACAGGCCAGGAAACTATCATCTGTTGGTCGACTGCAGTCTTCAGATATCCTGAATTATCATGATTTTGAAGCTATCTTGTATGCCACACAGAGTGTGCAGGACAAATATATAACACGCCGCTTAATCGGTGTATGTATATCTGACCAACTAACATATGGAAAATTCTCACAACTATTTGATATAATCTTTTGTGGAGAACATCATGTAAATGTACTGACGAGCAAGAAAATATTTATAAACAAAAATACAAAGGTTAAGCATATTTTGTGGAAATATTAATAAATCTAGATCTATGACGTAATCTTAATGATCACTATTATTGTTTTTTGCTAACTTCATGATTTTCATAAAAAAAAAAAAAAAAAAAAAAACTACACATTGAATGCACATGTACATGTAACACTGAGCCACAGCTATAAAATTGTCATAAAACTGCAAAAAGGTATATAGTAGTACGTAGTAGCATTGTTATATATTAGGAACATCTGGTTACACAGAGAACAACAGGTGCTAGTAAAAGCTAAATCCGTTCTCCTACAAACTTGTCATATTAAATGCACAAGTATTTGAAACAGACCCAACATTTAAAAAAAGTAAAGAAAAAAGGATACGTACTCTTACTAAGTATACAAATCACATGATCCAACTAGTGAAAGCTCAAAAGGAAAAGGAAATCTACCAAAACATAGAATTGACTCATTTTTCACTCCACCTATGTAATAAGACCGGTCGGCCAAAAAAGGAAACCAAAGAATTCCTCATGAGCCATTGCCATCACATAATATTCGCCTTTCCCTTTCTTCAAATTTAAATAACGGTACTAATTAAAGATATTAGTTTTTCTTTTCCTTTTCTTTTTTTGATTCTTCGGATGCTGTCTGAAATTTATCTTGTGAAGTCGTGAACTAAGCTTGGTCTGTCCGTAACGTTGAAGCGCCACGACAAGAAGGGAATACCGTTGTCGGAATCACCGTGGTGGTCAACGTATTCGTTGCCATAGGCGGGGGTGTAACAAGGCATTTTTTGAGGTTGTACCCAAGTGTTGTTCATCACATGATGCGAGTCAACCGCCACGTGGTGGGCGGCGGCCGTGGCTCTTCTCTCTTCCTTCTTGAAACGAATCCCACAAGCATTGCATAGAGACTGCAATAAATCAATCAATAATCATAAGTCTCTCATGTTAAAAATTAATGAATTCATGCTCGCAATAGAAAAAAGAATAAAAAAAGAAGCAAATACAAGAAACATAAAAATTATTAGAGTGTGGATGTGTTAGTTTTTAAAACTCTAACCAAAGATATCTAAAACAATTTTTGCTCAAATTATTGGTCTTTGAAACTCTAGAAATGAATTAAAAATTGACCGTTTATGAATCATAAGGTTATTATATTTAATTGAAAAATTCAGTACAATAACACCATTTAATTTATAAAACGTTACACAACTACAAAGTTGGTCAAACTAAAAAAGCAAATGTTTGAAATAAGATTCATGATTCAACTTAAATAATATACTTTCCAAAACTATATTATAAACATTTTAGCAACAACCATAACAAGTGATTATGATTTACCTTTGGGCCACGTGGACCATTCCTCCATAGCGGAGTTGAGGTAGTGTCGCAATTAGCACACCGACGGGCCAGCAATGGGTCGCCGCCGGATCCTGAGTTACCATTACTCCCTCCACGGTGATTCTTAGCGGCGGACGGAGGCGCCGGTGAGTGCTTCGACGGTGCAAGAATGTTCCAACCAAAGTTAGACATACAAGACGAACGTTTCTTCTCATGATGAACACCACCACTATCCACATTGCTTAAACGAGTAGAAGGTGTACCGAGGGAAAGCGTACAATCGACCGATGAAGAAGGCGACGCCGCAAACGAATACATCTCACCCTCATCATAACAACTACCTCTATGTCCATTGTTATTAGACATTGAAAAAAGCATCGAAAATGAATTTGGAGTAGTAGTACTATTATTATGGTACATTCCACACGAACAATAACCACCAACCATGTTGTTGTGAGAGCTACCACACCTATGCATCATTGTAATATCTTTGCTCTAGTCGAGAAAATTAATGAAACTAGGAAGTGTAACTAAAAGGGTTTTTAAGGAAAATGGTATGGTTTGATGATGTAAGAGGTACTAGCAAATAGTAAGTTGAGAGCGATGTGTAATAATAAAATGTTTGAAATGAGTGTCGTTTGTTAGCTTTTATAGAGCTAACAGTCAGCAACTCCTGCAACAGTCCACGTTGGGTTCTCTATTTGGGACACAATATATTATTTTGAAAAATATTGTACGTACCCAACGTAACGTTGTGCAATGAAACAAATGAAAAAATTTAAGATAAAAATAGGGTGGACGCAGAGAAGTGTAGCAGTGTGTTATGTAGCGTGAAATGAGAAATATTTTTGGGAATAAGAATAATAATGCACGAGGGTTGTGATGATAAAACATCATTTGTGTGCGTGTGTATTTATAGAGAGAGGTTTGATGGATTATAGATACAAGTATAGATACAGATGGGGTTGGTCATTAGGCAGTCAAAAGAGCCCACGTGACTAGGGGGGGGAACAGTCTTCCATGGATCTGCCTTCTCCGATCACGAGGCAACGTTGTTAGTCTCAAACCCAATACGTACAGCAAACTTATGTCCGCATCCGTATCGCAAATGGAATGGCCAACCCTACCCCCACCCCACCCCATGTCACTCACGGGACTAAACACCTTGATTTGGCTACATTATTTGATTAATTAATAGATTATTACACACGATTTAAGAGTCTTAATGAATGTGATTGAGACATGCGCTTTGGGACTATGCGGTTTTGTGTGGTGCATTACCATGAAAATTAGTGAGATTTGCTCTTTACTAGGCTGGAGTTTTGTTTTTGTTACACCAATTCTCTAGAATGTTTATTTGAGGAACTTGGTTTTTTCTAGAAAACGGGAGGGTTGAAATATTGTTTATGGGACGAAGTGTTTCTAAGTCTAACTTGTTAACATTAATAATAATAATAATAATAATAATAATATATACTCTACTAGAATAATGTTATTGGTTATGCGAGGACGTGTTTATAAGTCTAATTGGTTACAATTAACAATACTATCTACATACTTTACAAGAATAGTATCACCGTAATATCACTTAAATAATCAAGCACTCTCTACCCACCACGTGTGATTTGTATTAAATGTGCCGAAGATCGAAAGAGATGACTTCGCTTTGGTGAAAAATAAAATTTTGCCAGATGTGCATTAAGAGAGAACTTTTTGCTATTGCCTCCATCAAGCATATGTAGGTGGGTGGCTCTGGGTAGGTGCCAATCGTCATTTGCCACGAGTATTTGCAGATAATTCATTAAAGACGCTTAAACGAGGGTTATTTAAGAGTGGGAAACATATCCTTAAGAAGTCTAACAGGTGACGAGCAGTAATTATTTTGACTTATTGTGTACTTAATTCTCTTTTAACTTAGGTAGGGATACGGGTGTATGGTCCAATGATGGTTGAATGTACAACCACTGACACACTACCCTTCGTGATGTTGGGTATAGTGGTGTGGTCGTAGCTAGAAATAGAGCAATATGACTACTAAGACTCGTCGGATATCCGTTAATAATATTTCAGTTAGAATAGCCGTCTCACATTTATTTCAGCAGCATTACGCATAAATATTCGAAGTTTTCGAAAAATCGAGGAATGCGAGAATGTTATTCATTTAGAACACTATATGCATCATTAAGTTAAACATTGATGCTACATCAATTAAAAGGAGAAGAGAATTTATATACGTAGTTGACTAGATATGCGGTTTGATTTTACATAACATCTTTTTAATTGAGATTTACAACTTAGTTATTGTTCTTATATATTGAGAAGTACAATTATGAGTGATGATGCATATTTATCCTTGGACTCCAACATGCTACACCCTTCAAGAACGCGCTAGGTTACTTTCTCTTGGGCCACACCAGGCCAACCCCATCGAGGCGATGCCAACCTTACCAACATGCTACACCCCCAAGGACGCGATACGTTACGCCTTTTGGGGCTACACCAGGCCAACCCGTCCGAGGTGACGCCATCGCTATCAACATGCCACAAGCTTCGAGAGCGCTAGGTCACGCCCTTCGCGGCTACACCAAGCCAAACCCTTCGAGGCGGCGCCATCCCTACCAACGGGCTACACCCTCCGGTGACACTCTAGTCCTCGCAGGCTACATCAGGCCAAACCCTTTGAGGTGATGCCATCTCTCATTCCCTCTGATGAGCTATTACATGTTACTCCCTTCGATGAGCAATTACATGCCGCTCCCTTCAACAAGTTATTATCACTTAACCCCTCCAAGGAACCGTTATTATTACTCTAAAGAACTCTATTTGAATAAATGGCCAAGTACTAACTACCCCAACAAAGAAGGGCGAGACGAGAGAAGTGTTGCGCGTGCTCCCCCCCCCCCCCCCCCCCAATCTCCACTATCCCTTCCGCTCTGAATAATGATTCTCTCCCTCAATGTTCGTTAGCGTTTCGAACATAATACTCGTGATCACTGTCACCTCTATCCACTATCTCGAATACGACTGGTGACATGTGTCATCAATGAGTAATTTAATTTGGTGACATTGAAACATAGTTTTTTCATGAATATAAATTGGCTCATTTGTGCCCATATTTTGGTCATACTACAACAAAGAATTGTGTTAAAATAAATTATAGAGACATTTGGACAACATATTTCATGCTTATTAAGGATATGTAGCTTATAAGAATTTTCTGATAAGTTGTTAAGCAATATATTAGCAATAAATGTAGACATAGACATCCAAAATGGGGTGAGTTTTTTCGAGTTGGATAACGATATATTCAAATGAGTAATGACCATTCTTTGTTCCTAAGGTCACAATTTTCCGGCACGTACCGTTGGTTGTATAGGCAAGTCCAATCGGTCAATCAATGTATTGATACGAATACAACAGATTGTGGGGTTTTTGGCACAATACCCCCCTGTAATATAGGAAAGAGGCGCATTACCCCCCTGTAAAAAAAGAAAGGGCATATTACCCCCTTGTGATATACGAAATAGGCGCATTACCCCCCTGTAAAAAATAAATAGGCAAATTACCCCCCTGTAATATATGAAATAGGTACATTACCCCCCTATAATTTTTAAAAAGTTGCACATTATCCCCTTAGTACATGTGTATAAAAAGGAGGTATTTTGCACCGTATGAAAATACACAAGGGGGTAATGTGCCTATTAAACATAACACAGGGGGGTAATCTGCCTATTTTATTATTACAATGGGGTAATATGCCTATTTCGTATATCACAAGGGGGTAATATGCCCTTTCTTTTTTTACAGGGGGGTAATACGCATATTTCTCATATTACAGGGGGGTATTATGCCAAAAACTCCAGATTGTGTGTCTTGTATGTAATGATAAAAAACAAGCAGTTTGAGGTAATATAACAATGAGTAGCCGTACTATACCCTGGAATCACGTGAACATACATCCCCAAATTCAGTCCAATTGGTCTTCTCCTCAATCATACCAACCTCATGTCTCAAATCCAAAATCCCTATATACTCGATCCCCTCTCTGTACATCTGCAGTGCTCTTCCAGTGTCATGTATATTATTCTTATTCGTTAGATATTTCTTAGGACTTATACAGTGTGCAGTTCCGCTCAAATTAAGTTTGATTGCATTATTTGTTATGTAATTATACACATATGTTGTGTTATGGGGGTATAAAAGTAAAATATATATCAAGAGTTAATATAGGTAGTTCAATAATTACTTAGGTCCACGAATAGCAACAAATCACAAATTATTTTGATAAAATATTACACATGATCCCACAGGAAGATTTACGTCTTGCAATTGAGACGGACTCTCTAATTATGATATGATGTATTACTATACCACGACTAGGGGTCTCTCTCGCTAATTTGACTGCTCTACTTTAGTGCATTAAGCCTCGTCTTTCTAGTTTCACTTCATTAACAAGAGTATTTTATAATTGGAAACTGAAACAAACTGCATGTTTATGTGAAGCATCGATTGCGCTATATAACGTACACCGTACATGCATGCACATATATATCTTACTCGCAGGAACTCTTCCTTTATGATTTTACAATAGTTGTCACGTTCTTCTCGTCTCCATACAATTTAATTTGTACCAAAAAGATTTCGGTGTAGTTAAAAAGAAAAACATAACAAAATTAATTCAATGTTTATTTCACTAATATATTTCTATGATATGATGGAATTATCAGCCATACTTACGTCAAGAATATATATTTATATATATATATATATATAAATTAAAGGACAATCAACAAGCAACTCAATCATTAATCTAGCCTAGCTAGTTAGGATATGCAACATAAGCAATTTTTTTTAACAACCAACAGGAAATATTCTATTCATGTGGAGGACAAGTAGTCCGTTTCAGCCTCAACATGATCACATCAATAGACCCTCTTCACTATATATAAATCATAATAACCCTATGTCTCTCGCGTCATAATCTTTATTATTCGAATTTTGGTGCGTGATTTTAAGCGTGCAATACTAGATAGTTATCACTATGATCAATCTTAAAATTCGAAAATGAAACATGATCTCTCTTTAATTAACGTTGGTTTGAAAGTTTCTACCTCTGCCTAGGAGAAAAAAAAAGGTAGAATCATCTAGTATAGCAATCTACTAGGTAGTAGTGTAATAAGAATTTGGTAGAATAATATAAGATCTTTAGATTTTAGGTAAAGAGAGAATACGGGGGCGGAGAACGAAAAAATAAAGGTGAAAGGGATGGATACTCTTGCAATCATCACAACAACGCCAATGTTCCTCTGGTTTGTAAGAAATCTTTGACCCAAAGGTGGCAACTTGGAAAAAGGAAAGCTTACTCCATACTAATACTTCACATATGCGCTTATATGTATTTTTTATTCTTTTCGTGTGTGAAAAACAAGAGACACATTTTGTTTTGTAAAATTTCAAAATATTTTTCGTACAATAAAATATATAATTACTAAAATCAAAAGTGAAGTTAGAATATTTTGTTACACCAATTTCTTGATGAATTTTGTTAATGCAAAATTTCAAGAAGTTGCACCATATACTAATTAATACATTACATATAAGTAATACTTATGACATGGTGTGGGGCGAGGGACAAAAACACAACAGTGAAAAAGGGAGTGACCCCACAAAATCATCAATAAACAATTACAAAACAAAACTTCCTCTGGAGTACTATCATCGATCGTCGTGGATCCACTCGATCAAAAGAATAAAATACATAACTCAAAAATTATTTAATAACAATAAAAATAAAATAAGAGAGAGAGAGATCATCTTGAGATTGGAGTTGGGGCAGTTCGACAAACGGGAAGACCACCGCTTTCCAAAAGATGCTCACCACTCTCCTCCTTGATTTTGTAAAATTATCCCACCAAACAGCGCTTAACCCAATGCTTTGTTTCTTTGACTCTCCACGCGCCATATCCAACCATTTGAGTCTCACGATCATCTCTTTAAATTTGGAACTAAATATTGTACACAAATGTTTTGGAATGCTTCAATTGGCCTAAAATATAACACCAATAAGAATCGAACTTTTAAAACTTAATTTGTTAGTTAATAAATTTGTAAAAAAATAAACTTAAAAATTTTACTATTTTCTGGTAGCGTGTCAACTATTTTTTCCTCAACTATAAGTAAATCTTCAACTATACGTGAGAATCAAAGTTGGAATTTTACTACTTTCTTTTTCCCTTTAATTGTACATAAACTTCAATTGTCAAACTAAGTTAATTGCTTGGTTTTTATTTAATTTTAATATCTTTTAATTTCAGTAAGCCTAGATCTAAAATTTAAAAATAAAAACTTCTAAAAGTGTACTACACTATTTTAGTTTACCAATTTATTTTGTACAATTCGAATTCAACCAATTTATTCATATTTGATATTCATCTCTGAATCTTAAAGATAAAATTCAAATATTTGTTTTTATGTTCTTGATATACGTATATTAATATTAAATATTAAGAAAATAGGCGTGCCCATATGTCGTATCTTATCCTGTAATTTTTAAAAATTCGTGTCGCCGTGTCCGTATTGTGTCATATATGTGTCCCCGTATCCGTATTCGTATTCGTGCAACATAGATTAAGGGCCACTCAACCCCAAAGAGTGGCCTAGTTGGTTAAAAATGAGTGAATAATCTTATTGCTTTCGAGTTTGAATTTCACGAGGAACGACTTGTTTTGATGCTCTCTTAATCCGTGTATGTCAGGTATATTTAGCTTAGTGTAATTTGCTAGACTAACAATGTTTGCATACTTTTGTGTCAACCCAAGAGTTTACCTAGTGCGCACCCAAATAATTGTTGTCGCATGTTTCCACGTCACAAGAAAAAACTAGAACTAGTCTATTTTAATTTTTAACCCTAAAATATTCAAATTTGCTCTTTAAAATTCAACTGTCGTTAGGCCTCACAATATTACCCCGAAAGAAAAATGTTGCCATATGATCAGTCCCAACAAGGTGCTAAACTTAGTTAATTCAGCTTGGTTAATTAGTTCATTAGTTGGTCAAATATAAATAATGTATTACATTGAAGTCGAAGACCTACATATATAGGTATAGCGGTTTGATAAAAAATATTATAGTGCAATATATCTTTCACTCGTGACACTTTCTTTATCTCGAGGAAGCGATATATAATATGAATAACAATTTCTTGTCAACGGAAATTGAAATTTTGTACTTTATTTTAATGGTTTTTATATTATATATCATGATACAGATCTCGAACCTGAAGGCCAGCTAGAGTAGGGTTTTTAATATCTCTGTGACTTATGTTCATAAAGAGAATAGAAATTTTGGTCATTAAAATCCCACTAATTTAATTTTACCCTTCCTAAGCGAATAAAAACTCTACAAAGGATTTGCTTAATCATCAGAGTCTACTTAACCCCACTCTCACGAACGCCATTCATTAGTTCTCTTAAAAGCCACTGCCCTAAATTAAATTGGGAAAACAAATTAAATCCAACAAATTTGATATGCACAAAATCAGTTCAATGATGAGGTTATGTGGCTAGTTGGATTCTGTGGGACCGATCGCCACACCCACGGGCTGACGGGAGCAATTTTCCAATTGTTTACAGTCCATGATAATAATTAGATGTTACCACATCAAATCAAATCTTCTTAGCATGCAAGAACCCCAAAAAAGTCCTAATCATTGCCATTAATCTACGTGACACGTGGCCTTTAATGAACTAACCCATGCAAATGCATGCATGCAAGCAGCAATGCCGAAAATAATACTCGACAAATGCGTCACACAATTATTAAAGAGAAACTTGTGTTACCACAATTTTATAGTTTTGAAGCTCTCCAAAAAGGAAAACATTCCTCAAAAGCAACGAGCTAGATTCACTATCCAGTATCTACTTTCTTCAACTTTCTCTCTCTGTCTATACGTACAATTTACATATACGTGGGATATTCGCGAGACGTGAATATGGTATAAAGTGATAAATTATGCTTATGAACTTAAATTATAATGTTATGTCGTTGTTGCCAGGCAGGATTTACTTTTGCCAGGTTATGTTAAAGAACTTGTGTCTTTGAAATGTGGGGTATGTAGACTGTACGTAGTCCCAATTCCTGGAGTGAGCGAAAAGAAATGAGATCCTGATTGATGAAAAAAATTCAATTTTCTTTTTGCCAAAATCCTACACCAACTAATCGATACTAAATAAGTAATTCTATACGGCGTTGATCATCGGTCTTCGTACATGTGCTGGTCGACCTGCTAAATAATTATAGAAACATATATTACAGTGCTTCGTGAGCTAAATTGGACATGTTTCAAAAAGGTTTTAAATATTAAATAGTTATTACAGTGAATTTAGAAAAAGAATTTTTTTTTTTTGTTTGCACAATGTGAAAAAGGAAGAAATGTTTCGACAAAGGTTTTCGAGATATTTGATAGAAATTGAATCTCATCATTCTCCACTTAAAAGACATTGTTAAGTGGATGTGGAACTTCTCTTTATTAATATTAATCCAAGACGAAACCCAATCGATGTTGGATAATATTTCTCAACACGCCCCCTCATGTGTGACCCGGTAATTATCTTTGGTGTCATCACGTGGATAGGTTGTGGAGCTCAACATACATCTTGGGTTGACTTTGATACCATGATATAAATTGAATCTCATCATTCTCACTTAAAATGTCTTGTTAAGTTGTGGGAACTCTTCTTTATTATCATTAATCTAAGACAAAACCCAAGCGACTGGGACAATATTTCTCAACAATATTAATATATATCTTTTTTCCATGTCTTGAACTCTCTATCCCACATCGCTTGGGGAATGATCTTGGCTTCTGTTTATCTATACCCTGCCCCTCCTCCTCTAATAAAGCTTTTTAGAGGGAAATATGGGGATCTAAATTCTAATACCATGCTATATGGTTTGTGTGACGATCTAATTTAAGAATTTAGAGAGGTTAGAGGCATCAGGTGTTGAATAACATTTAACAGTCTGTACGTTAAATTCACTTAGAAATCCCTCACGCTCGTGAGAATATAGTTTGAACTATAATTACGACTATGTCATACTACGAATTTTGCATCACGATCCTCTATGTCAAGATACTATGTACAATTCTCCAATCATATAATATTTGATTCGCATATTATCATAAATCGATTCGCATCGTAACTTAAGTAATTATATAGACATATTCTACTAAGCTAATTAAGTGGCTACATACAATTATATATTGATGTTTAGTAATAAGTACTATATGGTATAGTTTTTAAAAATTATTACTCTAGTGGTCTGAGTCAAATATCATATCATTTACATGTATCCAAAGAGAAAAGTGATGGGGCGGTGATTTTGTTTAATCACTAGTGCAGCATTTATGATTAAGTGCACCATTAACTTTTGTAGTGCAGCACTTCCTCTGATAATGCTGGGCGGTATGGTGCAGTGCAGCACTTATATTTGTTTAATCATGTGCAAACATTTCCTTGCTCTATATAAGAGCTTCGTCCGTCAAATGCAAACCCATCCCAAAACAAATAAACACAAGTATCTCTTATATATAATTAGTAAATAATTAATATAAAGAGTGGTTTAGAGTGTTGTAATTGTGAGGTAAAAATAGAGAGTTTGTACGACTTTACTACGGTAAAAGTCGGAGAGTTGTAATTCCTATTTTACACTCATAGTGAAATTCTTCTACCTTGCCCGTGGTTTTTTACCCTAAATTAATTTGGGGTTTTCCACGTAAAATCTGTGTGTCGTATTTTTCCGTCTTTTCAATTATTGTCGTGTTTTCGCTCTATCGAGAAGGGTCCAAATTACAACAAGTGGTATCAGAGCCTCGGTTCATATCCGGGGTCTCGGTGATATCTGTGGGTATCGTACTGAAATTATTTTTCAGTGACGGTGGTACGTGATAGAAGCAATGACGGCGAAATTCGAGATCGAAAAATTCAGCGGGAGTAATTTCTCGTTGTGGAAGCTGAAGATCAAAGCCATCTTGCGGAAAGATGGGTGTCTCGCGGCGATCGGCGACAGGCCGACGGAAATCACAGATGATACGAAGTGGAACGAGATGGACGGCAACGCTATCGCAAATATTCACCTGGCGTTAGGTGATGGCGTATTGTCAAGCGTTGAGGAGAAGAGGACAGCTAAGGAGATATGGGATCATCTCAACAAGCTGTATGAGACGAAGTCCCTACACAACAAAATTTTCCTTAAAAGGAAATTGTACACACTGAGGATGGCGGAATCTACCCCGGTAACTGAGCACCTCAATGTTCTAAATACTCTATTTTCTCAATTGACATCGTTGAGTCATAAAATAGAAGTGGTTGAACGTGCTGAAATTCTGCTGCAAAGTCTGCCCGATTCGTACGACCAGCTTGTCATCAACTTAACAAATAATGTCCTCACGGATTATTTGGTCTTCGACGAAATTGCAGCCGCTATTCTGGAAGAAGAGAGTCGGCGCAAAAATAGAGAAGACAGGGAGGCAAGTTCGCAACAAGCAGGTGCCTTGTCGGTGACAAGAGGGAGAACGACGGAGCGCGGTGCAAGTGGGAGTAAGAAACAGGGGAGATCCAAGTCAAGGACCAAGGGCAGTTGTTGGCACTGTGGCAAGAAAGGTCACTTGAAGAAGGACTGTTGGAATCTTAAGGATTCAAACCAGAAGAGTTCTAATCCTCAGGGGAACGTTGCTAGCACTTCAGATGATGGTGATGTACTATGCTGTGAAGCAGCAACAGCTATTCGAGGTATGCGTGACTTCGATGATGTATGGCTTATTGATTCAGGAGCCAGTTTTCATATGACTCCCCGGAGGGAGTGGTTTCATGAGTATACACCGATCACTGGAGGATCTGTGTATAGCTGTAAAAATGAACCCTTGAAAGTTGTTGCCATTGGTACGATCAAGCTGGAGATGCATGACGGGATTGTTCGGACCATTCGAGATGTCCGACACGTGGAGGGATTATGCAAGAATTTGTTGTCTCATGGACAACTGGATGATCTTGGTTGTGAGATTGGTTCGCGAAACAAGATCATGAAAGTTAAAAGGGGTGCGCTTGTACTGATGAAGGCGGACAAGATTGCCGGAAACTTATACAAGGTACAGGGGAGGGCTCTGCAAGTGGGAGAAGCGTCAGTGGCTTCATCCGAGTCGATTGAGAAATCATCAATGATTTGGCATCAGCGCCTCGGGCATATGTCGGAACAAGGCATGAAGGTTCTTGCAGAGAAGAAACTACTTCCGGGCCTCACAAAGGTATCTTTAGCTTTTTGTGAGCATTGTGTTGTTGGCAAGCAACATCGTATAAAGTTTCTTAGTTCAGATTCTAGAAGTAAAGTCATTCTAGAATTGATTCACTCTGACGTGTGGCAAGCACCAGTACTATCCCTGGGAGGTGCAAAGTATTTTGTGTCTTTTATAGATGATTATTCCAGGAGATGTTGGGTGTACATGATCAAGAGTAAGGCCGAGGTGTTCTCGATGTTCAAAACGTACAAAGCGCTGGTGGAACTTGAATCTGGGAAAAAGATCAAGTGCCTGAGATCTGACAATGGAGGGGAATATACTGGTAAGGAGTTTGACGACTTCTGTAAAGATACTGGGATTAAGAGGCAGTTTACTACGGCATACACTCCGCAGCAGAATGGGGTGGCAGAGCGGATGAACAGGACCTTGTTGGATAAAACAAGAGCCATGATGCAGGCTGCAGACTTAGAAAAGTCGTTCTGGGCAGAAGCAATCAATACCGCCTGTTATGTGGTGAACCGATCTCCGTCAACAGCACTGGGGCTGAAAACACCGATGGAGGTGTGGACAGGTAAACCAGTTGATTATTCTAATCTCCATGTATTTGGGAGTCCCGCTTATGTTATGTTTAATACTCAAGAGAAAACGAAGCTGGACCCAAAATCCAGGAAGTGTTTGTTCTTAGGGTATGCTAAAGGCGTGAAGGGGTATCGCTTGTGGGACCCCACTGCCCACAAGATTGTTGTAAGCAGGGATGTTATCTTCACGGAAGATAAGAAAGGAAATGATAGCAGCACAAGGGAAGATCCAAGAACTACGATAGTAGTAGTTGAGAAGGATGCTGAGCAGGACGGTCCTGCTGAACCAGAGCATGAACCTGAGGAGACAACAGAGTCTGGAGTCCCGAGGATACGTCGATCGACACGTGTCAGGAGACCACCAGGCTGGCTCTCAGACTATTCTATGGAGAACAATGTTGCATACTGTCTTTTAACTGAGGACGGGGAGCCATCAACTCTCCAAGAAGCAATGAGTAGTTCAGATGCAGCTCAGTGGATGGCAGCAATGCAGGAGGAAATCGAAGCACTCCATAAGAATAAGACATGGGAACTTGTGTCTCTACCACAAGGGAGGAAACCCATTGGCAACAAATGGGTGTACAAAATCAAACGTAACAGTGATGACCAAGTGGAGAGGTATCGTGCACGATTGGTGGTGAAAGGATATGCTCAGAAGGAAGGGATTGATTTCAACGAAATATTTTCCCCGGTGGTCCGAATGACAACTGTTCGGGTGGTTCTGGCGATGTGCGCTACATTTGATTTACATCTTGAACAGTTAGATGTAAAGACGGCTTTTCTTCATGGTGATCTTGAAGAAGAGATTTATATGCTCCAACCGGAAGGATTTATTGAAGAAGGAAAAAAGAACTTGGTTTGCAGGTTGACCAAATCTTTGTACGGTCTCAAACAGGCGCCGAGGTGTTGGTACAAAAGATTTGATTCATTCATAATGAGCCTTGGATACAACAGACTGAATGCAGATCCTTGTGCATATTTCAAGAGATCTGGTGATGACTTTGTTATTTTACTGTTGTATGTTGATGACATGTTGGTTTCAGGCCCCAACAAAGCTCGTATTGAAGAACTGAAGGCTGAACTGGCTAGGGAATTTGAAATGAAGGACTTAGGACCAGCAAACAAGATTCTAGGGATGCAAATCCACCGAGACAGAAATTGCAGGAAGATTTGGCTTTCTCAGAGGAACTATCTGTTGAAGATTTTGCGGCGGTTCAGTATGCAGAATTGTAAGCCAATCTCTACCCCTCTTCCTGTTAATTTCAAGTTATCCTCAAGTATGTGTCCTAGCAGTGAAGAAGAGAGGAGGGAGATGTCTCGAGTACCGTATGCATCAGCAGTGGGAAGCTTAATGTTTGCTATGATTTGTACTAGACCAGACATTGCACATGCAGTGGGAGTGGTTAGTCGATACATGGCGGATCCGGGAAGAGAGCATTGGAATACAGTAAAGAGAGTTCTCAGATACATTCAGGGAACCTCAGATGTTGCATTATGTTATGGAGGATCGAATTTTTCAGTCAGGGGCTATGTTGATTTTGACTATGCAGGTGATCTTGACAAAAGCAAGTCCACGACATGATATGTGTTTACTCTTGCCGGAGGTGCAGTGAGTTGGGCTTCAAAGTTACAGTCAGTTGTTGCGACATCAACAACGGAGGCTGAATATGTGGCAGCTACGCAGGCCAGTAAAGACGCGATTTGGCTGAAAATGGTTCTGGAGGAACTCGGCCACAAACTAGAGAGTATTTCTCTATTCTGTGACAGTCAGAGTGCGTTGCATCTTGCAAGGAATCCAGCGTTTCATTCCAAGACAAAGCATATTCGGGTTCAGTATCACTTTGTTCGTGAGAAAGTCGAGGAGGGTACTGTGGATGTGCAGAAGATTCACACAAAAGATAACATAGCAGATTTTTTGACGAAGAGTGTTAATACTGACAAGTTTGTTCAGTGTCGGTCCTCGTGTGGTCTGGTGAAAACGTAAGCAACATGAAGGGCGAGGTAGAAAGGATGGTGTGAAGATCTGATTAATCCCTAATCAAATCTTCAAGTGGGAGATTGATGGGGCGGTGATTTTGTTTAATCACTAGTGCAGCATTTATGATTAAGTGCACCATTAACTTTTGTAGTGCAGCACTTCCTCTGATAATGCTGGGCGGTATGGTGCAGTGCAGCACTTATATTTGTTTAATCATGTGCAAACATTTCCTTGCTCTATATAAGAGCTTCGTCCGTCAAATGCAAACCCATCCCAAAACAAATAAACACAAGTATCTCTTATATATAATTAGTAAATAATTAATATAAAGAGTGGTTTAGAGTGTTGTAATTGTGAGGTAAAAATAGAGAGTTTGTACGACTTTACTACGGTAAAAGTCGGAGAGTTGTAATTCCTATTTTACACTCATAGTGAAATTCTTCTACCTTGCCCGTGGTTTTTTTACCCTAAATTAATTTGGGGTTTTCCACGTAAAATCTGTGTGTCGTATTTTTCCGTCTTTTCAATTATTGTCGTGTTTTCGCTCTATCGAGAAGGGTCCAAATTACAACAAAAAGAGAGAAAAGAATTGTGAACCTCCAATTTGTCTCCTACAAGGAGGTCTAGTCTTCTGCCCAAAGGAACTCCCAGACCTTTTTCAATATGTACCTTTTTCTTTTCTCGATGAACAATATCTGCTGTATTGTCCTGCATCGATTAATGCTTAGCTTCATGGATTTGCCTTTCTGCTTCTTTTTCTTTTTTTGTTATTAGCAATTTAACATGCTGTTTTTAACTTTCTTGACTGTGGAGTTTTAACGTATTGGCATGGGGTAGCAGTATTGAAGGGATAAAAAGGAAGTCTTGGCCCTTCTTTTTTTGCAATTTATATTTGTTTTCATAAAATTTGAACATGTTGGAAATATTTGGTTTGACACCAAATGAATCTTTGGATGAGTCCAACACAAACGGTTGATCACTGAGATATTAGAGAAAACTCTATACGAAGTGTTTGTAATGTAATTGTTTTAGAGAAATTGAATGGTCAAGTAAGAAAAATAATTACATGTACCATGTGTTGAGAATGTTTTTTTTTCTTTATTTTTATCAGAAAAAAGAAAAAAGAATTTTATTGAAGGGAAATATGAACAATACTTGTAACGCCCCTGAAATTTGAACAAAAATATAAATTTATAGTTTAGTCCTCAAATTTTTAGATATAGCATTTTTAACCCCAAACGTTTGAGAAAAATTGTATTTTAGTCCTTGAATGAAAATTAACCATTTTTATTATCTTGTATGCTTCAAATATCTTTAAGAAATATATTTTATGTGTACATATTGATCTTGGAGTTTTTTTACCTAGAAAAACTTACATAAATAAATATGTGTAAAAATATCTATTTATTCATATTTTTTTATTATAAACAACAAGAATAATATCACATCATAGGTGAATGATTTTGAAATCAGCCACATCACCGTTATGACAATTGAAATCAGATTTTGGTGATTAGTTGTTAAAGAAAGTAAGGTGGGACCTTAGTTAAATTGTTTTAACATGTATAAATAAATAAATATGTATTTATATGTATTTTGTTTGAATTAGACATATCATATTTTAAGTTATGGAAGAAAAATCAGCCACATCTCCCTATTATCATATTAGAGTCTTCATTAGTTGGACAAGGATAAAGAAATTGAAGTGGACCTTAATCAAAAGTATTTTAATTTGATTTTTTGACTATAAATAGTAGGCTTTCTTCCAACAATTTTCATACCCAAAATTATTTCGGTTTTTCCTTCTTTCTTCCTATCAATCTCTCAATTTTTGAGTCTACTTTCAGGAAAAATTAATTCCAAGATGTTATTTTATCTTTTTCTACCTGAAAATACCCCAAAACTTTTATTGCGCAGAAATTATCCATTCGGCCCTACACCTTAGAAAAATCATAACTAATTGTAGGAAAATCCTTTTTGATCAAGGATAATGGATAGTCCTCATGATGGCTTTTAACTTTTATATGAAGAATTATTTTTCAAATAATGTGATTTAGAAGGTCGAAATTCCTAAACCGTAGACTGTTGTCTGAAAATCCGAAAATAGGTTCTATATTTTCAAGAATTATTTAGCATAGCAAACTTTTGGATTTTCCTTCCCCTTTGGGTACACATGTTCCTAGAGATGTTAGGGATCAGTCGCCACAAAAATATTTGAAAATAAAGTTCATTTGAATATCCGATCAAAGGTAAACTCGAAACAACGACGATTTTCAGCTTATTTTACATAATTTAAGTTCTTTGTTTATGATTGAAAATAATCATCATAATTCCATAGTATATAAATAGTATAGTTATCATGTTCAACATATTCTTACATAAGTTTAATAAGATTATCATATATACTTTTGAGGTATAATCCTCTTATGTGATTATGTATCGTAACTTAAACATTCTTTGATCATTTACCTTGATTAGGTTTACGTATTAATATTTTTATAAGTTATAAATACAATGTTATGTAATTTAAGATAATCTTGAAATAAAATAATATTAACTAAGTTATACAAATTACTTGATTGCTTCATAAGGTAATTGTGTGATGTCATGATTTCTGGAATTTTTGGATGTACTAGAGACTTAAAGAACGATGTTCCATGAATTAGTTAAGTAATATATTTTGAAGATTTATTATGCATCAAATTAAATAGTTTGTGATACTATATTGGATATTATTGTATACTTACCATTTGAAATGATTTTCTAACATTAGAAAAATTGTACCTACAATTATAATTATAAATATATGGTTGCTTAAAATAAATCTTGAGATACAAATTACGTATACAAAGTATATTTGATATTTAACTTAACCCTACGACATCAAAGTTTATCGTGTAAGATTTTCATCAATGATATGTGTTATTTACTTAAATTAGTATCCTCAAATTTCATCAACACGAAAGTTGAATAATACATATGTTTATAGTGGTAAGTTATGATTATTCAGTTAACTGATATTATCTTAATGATATTAAAGATTTGAAAAATTAATCAACGACGTGCAAGATTCTCCGTACAAATAAAGGTGAGGTTCGATTTCTGATTTTGTTCTGACCCAGTTTGGCATCCGGCCTGAGGAACTTGGACAAAAAAAGATTTTACCCTGTTACCAAATCACGAACAATCTATTATTCACCGTATTCCTATTTTTGCATCTTATCTCGTCTCATAACATGATTTCCTTACTCATCGTTAAATCATACTCAACCATTAATTATTTATCACATATTAATTCATAATCATGGTAATTTGTCATTATCTCGTGTGCTGGTTCTTGAACTGTGCAAAGAGCAACGAACTATGTTCGGGACATATAGCTCAAGGAGCAACGGATATTATCCGATTTACTAGCTTATTTGGTTATCACCCATTGGGACGCCTTTGGGAAGTTGGGCCCAAGGATTGAGTCGATTTACTGTCGGGCAGTAAGGACTGTCAGCTTAAGTAATTTCGTTTGATACTCATTTATCTAGGCGCCGCTTGCGGTCAGGAGTTGGCTGTAACCCGCGTGCTGGATCGGCATGTACTCGAGCATGTCGCATGTTTTATTTGCGAGGTCACTCCTCATTGGGAGGTATAAGGTAGTATTTGGAAGTATAAGGTTTGATTGGTTTACTGCTAACGCACATGTTGAAAAACTATTTTCAGAATATTCCGGTACCATTGTTACATCAAATTATCTTGTTAAACTGTTTCTATCGGTAAGACCATTCCTAGAAATATATCAATTGAATCACTGTTAATTCTTGCATTGCCACTTGTTTTGTATGAATCTAACTAAGTCATCAAAGACTTATTCCTTGATTTTTCATGTATGTCCATTCATTAGGACAAGATCGACATGGCAGCATGGATCACATGAATAATTTTGCCAATCTTGGCTTTTGGAATATTCATGTAATTGAAAATAATTAATCATCAGTACGTAATTATTAAAGTGTCAAATTATTTGTATTTTCCAGACTTTTATTGTGTATATTAAAGTCAATTTTTATCATTATTTGTATGGTTGATCCTGGACAGTGACACCCCTTCCTATGAGACGTGTTTTAGTCTGAGCTGGGTAAAATGTCTAACCAACGCTGAACCAACTCAGATCGGAACCCGACTAATGGGGCGCGGTCATCACAATACTTCTGGAAAGACTTCATCAGTCACTAGCACAAAAAAGATGAAAATTACACCGAGAATGCAAAGCCTCGCTCTTTCACTTTTTTCCAACTTCAGATCTTCACCTTAACATCTTCGGCAACATCAAACGGATATCATTGTTTTTATAAAGCACATTATATTTCTAGCTGACAATACTTCCCAACAGCCAAAGAACCAAATACAACTCCACGGTTGTCTCTTATATAAGTCCAATATAACGTTAAAAAGGTGAGTAAAAAGATCCTTATGTTTCGCGTAAGTGCACTCAATAGCTTGGGGATCCGCACAACATATACATTAGAGCTTGTACGTCTTAATCGACAGGAGCCCACCTAATAAAAGAATGTTAATCAATAGATCGGGGACCCATGTAATATAGAATAAGATAATCATTGGGATTTAACTCATTCCACCGTCCATCTTGTTTTGCAGTAATAAATACCTTGTAGGCCCACGCATATTAATCGATTGGGGTCCACCTAATATTATTAGCAACTAATGGTTTCTGGACCCGCACACTAATAGTTGGAGACACATTTTGGACCACGCGTATTAATCGATTGGGGTCCACCTAATATAATTTCAATCACATCTGTCATTTAAAGAAAATACGCCCGAGCGGAGCTCGGGCCGGATATCCTAGTATATATATAAGAATGGAGTTCCCATGCTCTATTATTTTTCTTCCCAATTTTGCCCCCCATTCTTTTTTGTTTTACAACTTTACCAAGAACACTTCTCACCAACATAATTATCTACAATGGCCCTACAACAAATTGGAAAATAACCCTTTTAGATTTATTATTTTCCACTTCCACCCACATAATTATCATTGACTTAATACATTTTAGAAGCTACACAAGAACCCCGCAAAAATTAGACAAGTTTAAAATTTCGAACTACATTCTTTTTTCCAATTTATATTCGCCTTTTCACTATTGGATTTTTTTTTATAATTTACCAATAAGCCTCCAAAACTATAGAATAACTCCAAAGAAAATTTCTAAATGAACGAAATATATATATATATATATAAATCTATAAAACTTTATAAATTCATCAAAACCCCTACAATATTTTAAAATTTTCGAAAATTTAAACATGCTCGTGCAAAGCACATGCTTATTCCTAATATATATATATGTGTGTGTGTGTTTGTGTGTGTGTGCGTGCGCGTGCGCGCGCATGTGAATGCAAACATTATATAAATATTTTATAAAAAAATATTATTTGGTAAATTACTTATTAGACCTTCATCTTTTTAAAAATACTATTTGGCCCCAAATGTTTTTAAAATATCAAATTAATCCATTTAATTTAAAATCTATACAAAATACTAAAAAATAAATATTATGAAATCTGATTTTATCTCATTAGGACCCAAAGATTAATGCTTAGACATCAAGGTCCATAATAGGTCTGAAACATTTAAAACCTTGTTGAGAAAATCTAAATAATAAGATTTTCATGTAATTTATAATTGAGACATTTTCATGAAAATATTGTACATCAAAATGTTGCAGAAAAGTTTGGAGAAATACAACCATATACTTAAATAAAGTAATTTAAATGGCTGATTAATTTATTACTACAATCATGCAGATTTTACCTATAAATAATAGGATTTTCTTTGTAAGCATTCCACACCAAAAATCCTTAGGAGTTTGCCTATACTTTCTTCACCAAACTTCTTCTATTTTTCGTCCTCTATCCAAATAAAAAATTTCCATAAGTCCTCAAACTCAAAACTGTTGAGAAAAATTCTGAATTCTAACTCTGCTTGAAAATTACGCTTTTGCTCCGAAACTTGAAAAATCTAGGAAAAATATCTTTGGCAAACTGTTTTATACAGAGATTCCTGCACTTGTGTAGAAAAAAAGACCTCAAAAATATTTGGGATTACAACTAATTAGAAGGGTGGGTTTCAGGTAATTTTAAGCTTGTTACAGTTTTCAGCCCTAATTAGCAATTAGCATACACTTTTTGATTTTTCAGATTAACCTATGCATAATAATACCAATAATAAATTGATCATATATGGTACTTAATAAGTCGTGAGAATATTTTAAAACTCGTTTGTTATAAATTTTAATCAAGTATATGTATTAATTATGATCTTTTTTTTAATTACATGTTGTAGGAAATATATTTATGTTTAATTTCTTCTTTATTCTAAATCCTCTCAAGCTGTTATAATTGTATCAAGATTTAGGCTATAACCTGAATCACTACAAGATTTGGGGGGTTTTCGCGACCCCCGCCTGGTGACCGTCGGGCGGTCCCCAGCTTTTTGGTGACCGCCCAGAGCAACGGGGACCGCTGGGCGGTCGTCATCCTAAACGGGGACCGCTGGGCGGTCACCAGCCCAAAATCGGGACCGTTGGGCGGTCACCAGCCCAAAAGGGGGACAGCTTGGCGGTCCCCATCCCAAACGGGGACCGCTGGGCGGTCACCAGCCCAGAATGGGGACCGCTGGGCGGTCACTAGCCCAAAAGGGGGACCGCTGGGCGGTCCCCAACCCAAAACGGGTTTTAGGGACCGCCCGGCGGTCCCTAAAATTGGCTTTAGGGACCGCCAGACGGTCCCTAATAATATTCATACTTTTTTTTTAAGAAACAATTAAGGTGCCGCGTTGTTTGTTTAGTTGATAAATATCATAATTATAGTTCAAAGAACAAAATTAGAAAGTTTCATACAAATTGAAACAACATACGATGATTAAGTGTACGTATAACGTAGAATAGGTTCAACGTTAAAATTTTTCTCAATCTCATTCAATCAACAATTAAATAACTAAATTAGTGGTTTTAAGATCGTTTGTTACTTCAATTGACATGTTATAATGAATTTTGTTGCTAAACATCAAAAACACATGGAAATCGTTTCATAAAATCGAAAAAAAAGAGTATGAATATTATTAGGGACCGCCTGGCGGTCCCTAAAACCACTTTTGGGGACCGCTGGGCGGTCACCAATTGTCTTTAGGGACCGCCCGACGGTCCCTAAAGGTGGCTTTGGGGACCGCCCGGCGGTCCCTAATAATATTCATACATTTTTATTTTATTTTATGGAACAATTAAGGTGTCGCGTTGTTTGTTTAGTTGATAAATATCCTAATAATAGTTAAAAGAACAAAATTACAAAGTTTCATACAAATTGAAACAACATACGATGATTAATTGTACGTATAACATAGAATAGTTTTAACGTTAAAAACTTTCTCAATCTCATTCAATCTACAATTAAATAATTAAATTAGTGGTTTTAAGATCGTTTGTTACTTCAATTGACATGTTATAATGAATTTTGTTGTTAAATATCAAAAACACATTGAAATCGTTTCATAAAATCGAAAAAAAAGAGTATGAATATTATTAGGGACCGCCTGGCGGTCCCTAAAACCACTTTTGGGGACTGCTGGGCGGTCACCAATTGTCTTTAGGGACCGCCCGGCGGTCCCTAAAGGTGGCTTTGGGGACCGCCCGGTGGTCCCTAATAATATTCATACCTTTTTTATTTTATTTTATGGAACAATTAAGGTGCCGCGTTGTTTGTTTAGTTGATAAATATCCTAATTATAGTTTAAAGAACAAAATTACAAAGTTTCATACAAATTGAAACAACATACGATGATTAATTGTACGTACAACATAGAATAGTTTTAACGTTAAAAACTTTCTCAATCTCATTCAATCTACAATTAAATAACTAAATTAGTGGTTTTAAGATCGTTTGTTACTTCAATTGACATGTTATAATGAATTTTGTTGTTAAATATCAAAAACACATTGAAATCGTTTCATAAAATCGAAAAAAAAAGAGTATGAATATTATTAGGGACCGCCTGGCGGTCCCTAAAACCACTTTTGGGGACCGCTGGGCGGTCACCAATTGTCTTTAGGGACCGCCCGGCGGTCCCTAAAGGTGGCTTTGGGGACCGCCCGGTGGTCCCTAATAATATTCATACCTTTTTTTTTTATTTTATGGAACAATTAAGGTGCCGCGTTGTTTGTTGAGTTGATAAATATCCTAATTATAGTTAAAAGAACAAAATTATAAAGTTTCATACAAATTGAAACAACATACGATGATTAATTGTACGTATAACATAGAATAGTTTTAACGTTAAAAACTTTCTCAATCTCATTCAATCTACAATTAAATAACTAAATTAGTGGTTTTATGATCGTTTGTTACTTCAATTGACATGTTATAATGAATTTTGTTGTTAAATATCAAAAACACATTGAAATCGTTTCATAAAATCGAAAAACAAGAGTATGAATATTATTAGGGACCGTCTGGCGGTCCCTAATACCACCTTTGGGGACCGCTGGGCGGTCACCAATTATCTTTAGGGACCGCCCGGCGGTCCCTAAAGGTGGCTTTGGGGACCGCCCGGCGGTCCCTAATAATATTAATACTCTTTTTTATTTTATTTTATGGAACAATTAAGGTGCCGCGTTGTTTGTTTAGTTGATAAATATCCTAATAATAGTTAAAAGAACAAAATTACAAAGTTTCATACAAATTGAAACAACATACGATGATTAATTGTACGTATAACATAGAATAGTTTTAACGTTAAAAACTTTCTCAATCTCATTCAATTTACAATTAAATAACTAAATTAGTGGTTTTATGATCGTTTGTTACTTCAATTGACATGTTATAATGAATTTTGTTGTTAAATATCAAAAACACATGGAAATCGTTTCATAAAATCGAAAAAAAAGAGTATTAATATTATTAGGGACCGCCGGGCGGTCCCTAAAAAGCATATTTAGTGACCGTCGGGCGGTCACCACAGGTCATTAGGGACCGCCCGGCGGTCACCAAGTATATTTAGGGACCGCCCGGCGGTCCCTAAATGTTTAAAAAATAAGCGGGATTGGGGGGGAAATTTGAAATTTCCGAAAATTCAAAATTTTCACCTTAATTCTATATATACCACCACTCTTCTTTCTAATTTTTCAACACTCTTCAAAAACACCTAACTCTAAAATTTCTCTTCTCATTTTTCTCTTCCTAAATCTCAAAAATAAAAATCATCCAAAACACAACATTTCCTCCTTTCTTCTCAACCTTTCTTTTTTCTTCAAATCCCAAAACACATCCTTTCTTCTCTTTTCTTTTAACAAATGTCAAGAAAACACCAACAATGTGTTCTTCATTTATTTTGCTTCATTTCTTTTTCATTGTTTTTGGTTTATTTTAATAACTATCATTTGTTTTTACTTTTATTTCATTATTTTCTTTGTTTTATTTTGTTAACTTTCATTTCATTTTACTTTTTTATCATTATTTTGTTTGTTTTTGTTCTTGTAAATGTTTGTTGAATATATTTACACGCAATTTATACAAAAAACCCAATAATATTCCGGTAAATTTCCGGAATATTATTGGGTTTTTTTTTTATTCTGCCGCAGACTTTTAGGGACCGCCCAGCGGTCCCCAATAATATTCATAGCCCTGGTGACCGCCCAGCGGTCCCTAAAAGTCTGAATATTATTGGGGACCGTTGGGCGGTCCCTAAATGTCTGAATATTATTGGGGACCGCTCGGCGGTCCCCATAAGTCATTAGGGACCGCCCGGCGGTCCCTAAATTTGCGGTCGCGAAAAATGGTCCCCGCGACCGCCAAGCGGTCGCCAAAGGGTAGGGGACCAAGGGCAACCGCGACCGCCTTTTGGTGACCGCTGGGCGGTCCCTAAAGGTCTTTAGGGACCGCCCGGAGGTCTTTAGGGACCGCCCGGGTGGTCCCTAAAGACCCCCAAATCTTGTAGTGAATATATAATCTGATTGTTTAATTGAATAATTATGTTTGAGCCTAAATTAATTCTATGATTTATATATTTGTGATTTTTTATATATGTAATATTTTGTATTATTAGTAAGTAGTAACCCTAAGAAAATTATGTAAGCTATTAGATATGAGTTCTATGTTAAAATAGAAATTTTAGTTAAGTTATAGCTAATAGTTAACCTTAAAAAAAATAGATACTCATAAATATTTCATACGAATGCTATTAAGAAACTAATAACCTTACGATGAAATTGTGAGAATCTAGTTAATACGAGATCTTTTGTCCTAATTCTAATTCTTTATTTGGTTATAATCCAATGTTAAAGATAAAATGATATAAGGGAAAATATTATAAACTATAAAAGTTAATTATTTGGTTGAAACTTATTAACACATTTAAATTTATTTATGAGACAACGCGAAATTTTCCGAACACGAAGTTACTGTCGCATGTGAGATTTATAATTTTTTTTTAAGCCCTGTTTGACACCTCACCTGAGAAACTTGGACTAAGTACTTGTAATTCTTTGTTCTAAATTAAGTACAACTTTTCTTTCAACATTTTCTTTTCTTCTATGATCTTGTTTCGTAACATAATCCTTCTGCTCATTTTAAAAATATTTCTGGATCATGAATTCTTAACGACTTTTCATAATTATGATAATTGCTCTAATATGATAATCCATATGTTGGTTGTTAAATGTGCAAAGAGCAACGAACTATGTTCAACATATGTAGCTCAAAAGCATTGGACATTGTCCTGTTTTCTAGCTTATTTGTTTACCTTTTATATCCATTGGGACGTATTTGGGAAGTTGAGCCCAGGGATTGACACGGTTTACTGCTGGGCAGCAAGGGTTGTCGATTTAAGTAAATTCACTTGATCCTCATTTATCTAGGTGCCGCTTGCAGTCAGGAGTTGACTGTAACTAGCGTGCTAGGTCGACATGTATTCGAGCATGTTTCTTGATTTATTTGTGAGGTCGGTTCTCGTCGGCACGTAAAAGGTAGTATATTGGATGAAACAAGGTTAGATCTATTATATAAAATGCACGAGCTCATTACCCTACAGTTCTTTTATTATTCTTTACCTCTACGTTCTTATGTTTTATTTTCATATCGTATCAAGTTTCACATATTTGTTAAATATCCTATTGTTGCTAAAAATATCACTAAATCATCAAAGACTTAAATCTCCTGTTGTTTTCTCTGTCCATTCCTCATAATAAGCAAGGCTTAGCAAGTCAGCAGATCAAACTACTGCAGACGTGTGGAATTAAAATAAATCGAAAGTGTGTGAAAATAAATCCCTAATAATTGTGTGAATTATTACGTCTTTCGTGTTTTGAGTTCCGCGCGGATTGTAATAATCAACATTACAAAACTTGAAAGCTCCTCGCCTGTAATGAATAAGTTTGTACTTGACTTTATTATGATTCTATTTAGTGAGCCTCTCTTAGGTAGCGTTAAGGTTCAAATTGAAAATTTGTAAATCCTATTGGGAGATCTAAACGAGACTTTAGAGTTTGAGACCTCACACTAACCGACCAACCCAAGTTAGTAAGACGGCCTTGACAAAAATTGGGTGAAAAGTTTTAGGATGTGATACGTGCCTGATTTCAAGCCACAAATTTGTAAAATGGCAAACATACAGAGCTACTAACTGCCCCTCTAATGTTAAACCAATTGCTAATATGGCATTATTATTGAAACAATATCATAGAAGTGTAAAAAGAGTTTGCGTCATCAATTATATACGAATAAAATATAATGCAACAAAGCATTTTTTGTCTAACAAATAATACAAAAACACATAGGCACATAAGTTCAACACAACTTTGAAAATATAATTGTATCATTTTGTAATTATAAGTCTAGCAAAATGATAAGTGTTTTGTAACTATTATTTGTTGCTTCTACTCTCCGAGTAGAGGATGACTTGTGCTTATCTTTATCCTCATGCACGGTTTGCTGCATTTGCAGAGATCCCAAATTGCGGCCAACCTCTCTTGTGCAATTAGAGCATCAGGGTTCACTCGAGCATCATGTTCCCCTGCATTTACTGTAGCAGGGGCTGAGCCTCACACTCCGTTTCGTGCTTAATCTTCTCTGAGTGGCCATCCACGAGGATGTGGCAATACTTGCAATCACGGGGCTCCCCTGCAATGCATATCTGCTTCTTGTTCTTCTTTTTGATGTGTTTCTTAGCATGATTCTTGGCCATTTTTCACGATGTTTTTCTTTTTAATTTCAATAGCTGTATTTTAGGTCTACGTTTAGTTGTTCATCAATGATATACGAAACTTCAAAAATCACAACTATGATGTTTTTATTCAATAATTGAATCATGTTATCATTGGATGCCTTGCTGTTTTGGATCCGTATCCAAAGATTCTCTTTGCAAACTTGTTTTTAGATTTGAGTTCGAAGTTAATGGTCATGACTATAAGTAGTATTTTGGTTTTATTTCGTTCGGGTTACAATACACCAGAGATAATTACAAAAAGGCCTGACAATGCCAAAATAATGCTAATCCAATACAATAAACGAACTAACTTGGTCCGAAACACCTACTGTCTATTACAAGTATTGAATTGTTCTAGATATCATAATAAGACAAATAATCGTGATGATCGAATAGAGGGCGTTCGATGTGCGCCTTGAAGGTGGCTGGTTCGATGCTATTGTAAGTCGAACTCGATTGGTTCGAGAGTGTTGTAGGTCGAATTGATGTAGTGCTAAACCGTCCTAGTTCGATGTTGGTGCATTGAATTGAGCCGATTCGATATAGTTGAACCTCGAACGGGTACCAGTTCGATCTTAGTCAACGTAATATGGGTCTTAGTCGAACAATAAAGTATATCGAATCTTTGTGTTCAATGTGGTAGTGTGTGTTGTGCGTGTGTCTAATGAATCGTCAGAAGGTTAAGAGACGAGGTATTTATAGACACCGTCTGATGGGACCCTTCAGGCGTCGGAGAGTAAGCGTCGAACATGCGTGGTTCGATGTTGAATCCGCATCAAACCTCCTCCGTTCGATGCTTCCGTTTCTATGGGCCTTCGCTGCTGGGCCGGCCCAATGTCGAATTTGGGCGTATCCTAAATAATTTCCATCACATAGTCCCCCCCAGTTGGGGAGACGGTGTCGATTAGGGAGCGGCTTCCAAACTTAAGAAATCATGTGCCTCGTTCTTATATGCTTGAAATTCATGCCCCCGATTGGGAGACGATCTTGATTTAAGATCGGCTCCAATATTGGAGGACTTGATCTCATTAATCTTTTAAAATTTAATGGCAAATTTTGGGTACATCGAACCCTGGTCGTTCGATGTACTGTGGTGGCAGTATCGAACGGGGTCCGTTCGATGCTATTGCATCGAATCGGGAAAGAGAGGCGGTGGTGGGTCTATAAAAGGAGACAATTTCCACCTCATTTTCATTTTTCTTTTCACATGAGGTTTTTTGTTGCTCTCCAGACCGCATCGGACCGTGTGAATTCGACCTTCCAAACCACATCGAATTCTTACCGTTTGATGCTTATATAATTTTTTCTTTTATGATTAATCCATATATTTTTTTTATAATTGACTTAAAATGCCGAGGAAAAAATCTGAAAGTCGGAGTAAACTTGCAATGTCACCCGAGAATATATATGGTGCTCAAACTGGGAGCGAGGAGACGAACGCATCGGATGTGGGTCCATCATTTGCGAGTGTTTCGTCGGAAGGTTCCTCGGAAGAGGGCACTAGGACTCAACCTGCAGTTCGGGCCCCCGAAACTTTGTCTGATAATTGGGGTGCAGGTCATTTCGCTCCTCCATCGGTTGATCGCTCTACGATGAGGCTTGGTGGCGTAAGTGCTGGTACCCGGGTGCCTGTTGTGAGTGACTTCGAGCGTCATGAGGATTTTGTCCCTCGGAGATTGGTGATGAGTCCAACTTCCACTGGTGGTTGCGTTAAGGTTGGGACTAATTCTCAAATCCAAGCGATAGAAGAAATTGACGCGAAAGATGAGAGGATTGCTGCTAATTTGGCTAGATCAATGTAAACAATCCCACATTCCGCAACGCGCAAGGGCCCGATGAAAAGGGTTCTTCCCGGTCAGGAGGTGAGCATTGGTACACTGCTGCCAAGAGGAAATTATCTGAAGATGTGTCTGCTCGAGAGGCTCAGGACATCCCTCCGCCTCCACTTAGGCGACCTCGACCTTCAGGTAATCCAAGACTGGCCCCTCTTGGGAGCCTCGTTGGTTATGATTTTCTTAATAACGAGAACTCATAATCTTTGAACATTACTCTGGGTGGATATCTATTGAAGGAAGAACAATCGTCAGAGATTATGCGGGGCCTATGTCCTCAACTGGATCGTCAGTCGTAATTGATAGGCTAGGATATCGTGATCTGGCGTGCTTTGGTCGCTTATTTTTTGCTGCTATTACTATAGGAGTGTATCGACTGTGCCGGGATTACAGCGGTTTGATTGAGGTACATGGTCAACATAATTTCGTCGTTGACAGGCTGCTCGCAAGTATTTGTAGTGGTGATAATAGTCGACGCAATGCGCTGAAACGCGCCAAAGAATCTGAGAAGGTGGTTGCTAAGGTTGTTCGTGATGCCCACGATGCTGGAGTAACGGCCAAGAAAATCGAGGAGAATGTTGCCGCATTGCGTGCAGATATAGCTGCATTAAAGAGAGAGAATGACTATTTGAAGTGTGAGAATTCTTCTTTTAAAGCGTTGAATGATGAAGCTGACAAGGTCTGTACTAAATTGGGATGTTGGGTTCGGTATTTGGAATCCGAGGATTACATGTGTTATATTGCTAAATCCTTCATGCAGAGTAGTGTTTACAAATTGCTAGAGTTGCTCCATGGTGCTGCAGACATGAAGTATGGCATGGAACTTGGTGTTGATCAAGCTGAGTATCTCGGATATCTTATGGAGGGTTTTCGAAAAGACATGCTGGATGCTAGCCATGGCCCGATGATGGAGATCCCGGAGCCCAGCGGCGAAAGCGAAGAGGACCTTTGGTCCCCTAGACCCGGTGATCTGTTTTATGCCGTGTGGCGAGACCGCAAGGGTAAGAATGTCCTTAGTTCCAGTTCCTTAAATTCGGGTCCGTCTTCAATGCCTGAGGGAGCGGATCCTAGTTCTCCTAAGGGTGGTTTAAGTGAATCGGAGATAGTTAAGAAAGCCATCGATGTCATTTTTTGTCACAGTGATGATGAAGATGAAGAGCGTCCAAAAAATATTGCTCCTTGAGCCACGTCTAGGTCTACCATCTTCCTCTCGAATCCTTCTAAGACAACATGGTCTCAACCTTTGCCTTCGGCGACTCTAGACAAAGGGGAGAAAGTTGTGCCCAATTCTAATACTTCTGGTCCGACTATGACTTTTCCGACTGGAATGTATCTTCCTCTAAGTTATGGAACTTCCTTAATCGAGGTTGTTGTGCCAAGACCGTCGTTCAATGATCAAGATTTGGTATCTCCTAGTAGATATCATCTTGAGGGTATCCACGAAAGAGAAGTTGTTAATATGCCCAAAGATTGGTCACATGCAAATGAGCTGGTGCTCACGGGGGATCAAATTCAGGGAAATTGTGCCAATTATGCACATTCTGTGGGTGTGATCCTTCGTCCGGAGTCCCCCCAGTCTTCTGATGAGTAGCAATTTTAGTTCATATCTTTTGATGATATTAAGCTTTTTGTTCTTGGAACAATTTTTTGCATTTCACTTGCAATGGTTCTTGAGTGAACCCGATTTTGTAGCTTGATATCATAATTTTTAATTTATACTTTATTTGCATAATTCATTTTCTTTTTAGCCAAGTTCAATGCACGTTTAATTGCTATTTGTTCGTTGTCAATTTCATAATTGTGTTATGCCTTATAATAATTATTGATCTCGCGTTGCATCTCTGTCATGATGCTTGCGTCATGCATGAATGATTCGACCACTTTCGGCTATTTATGCCGTCGTCATGACGCTCGTGTCGTGCATGAGGGGTTCAACCACTTTGGGCTATTTATACCGCCGTCATGACGCTCGTGTCGTGCATCAGGGGTTCGACCACTTTGGGTTATTTATACCGCCGCCATGACGCTCGTGTCGTGTATGAGGGGTTCGACCACTTTGGGCTAATTATTCTGATAAGACTCCACCTGCGTAATTTGACGGATAGAAAATATAGTTAGTTATTTGAAATGGGTTGAGCTCGATTCTTACCGAGGTGCCTACGTTTCTGAGTTTGCATGGGACTCAAACCTTCGGGGTTCATACAATTATTTGACTGTCGGGTGGTATTATTTCAATTCCTATGCATAGTAGCGTCTAAGATGTTGCACATTTCATGGACGCTTCTACTGAATACCCTACATAGTTTTCAAGTAATAGTATCCTCGCGAACTTGCTCGTATGACTTTGAAAGGCCCCTCCCATTTTGGTTCGAGCTTCCCGATGTGTTGTTTTGCTGCAATGCTTCTTACGACCAAATCACCTACTTCGAAGTTTCGGAACTGAACCCTTTTATCATAGCTTTTGGCCATTGCTGCCTTAAAAGCTACTGTGCGTTGATACGCATCTTCCCTTGTCGAGCCTATCATATCTAGATCCATTTGTCTTAAAGGGGCCGATTGTTAAGGGTTGTAATCGTTAATCTACGCGTCGGCATACCTATTTTTGCAGGCAGAACAGCCTCGGTGCCGTAAACAAGAACAAATGGAGTCTCCATTGTCGATGTTTTTGGAGTTGTTCTATATGCCCACAATATTCCTTGAAGCTCTTCTGGCCATGTTTTTCCTGTGCTTCCTTTCAAGATAATCCTTCAATGTTTTGTTGGTGGATTCCGTTTGACCATTTGACTGGGATGATAGACTGAGGTCAGATTGTGAGATATCTTTAACTCTGCGAACCATGATTTAATCTCCCTTCCACTGAACTGCGTATAATTATCACATATAATATACCTTAGAATTTCGAAACGGCATACGATGTATTTCCAGGTAAACTCAGTCATATTCTTTTCAATGATCGACGACATAGCCTCTGCTTCGACCCACTTGGCGTAGTACTCAACTGCCACCACCAAATATCTCTTTTGACCTTTAGTCGGGGGAAAAGGTCCTATGATTCGATTCCCCATTGATCAAATGGACATGCCACGTCGATGGGTTGTAGCGGTTGTGCATGTCTACGAATGAGACGAGCATGGTACTGATAGCTGTCACATCACCTCGAAAAAGCTGTTGTATCTTTTAATAAAGTTAACCAATAATATCCCTGGCGTAAAATTCGCAGAGCCAAAGCTCTTCCCCCGGAATGATTTCCAGAGCACCCTGCATGAATTTCCTTCATTACATATTCAGCCTGGGTTAGAGTCAAGAATCTCAGCAGTGGTCCTTCGAAAGATCTTTTGTAAAGCTCTCCATTGTGGATTGTAAACCTGTAGGCCTTATATCGCATTCTGCGATGTGAATTCGAATATGTCGGGAGGATACCCTCCCGAAGATAAATCATAATTTCGTCCTTCCAAGACGAGTCTTCTTGTATTGCCATTAAAAATTCTACCCGCGCCTCCGTAGCGTTATATTTTGATATCATGATCGAGGGCTTGTCGGCGACCATAAGTGTTACTCTCTTATTTACCAGAATCTCCGAGGAACTTGCGAATTTAGAGAGCGCATCGGCTTTCGCATTGTCTTCCCTCAGGATCTGAGTAATATCAAAGATTTTAAAACTCCTTGCCAATTCTTTTACCTTCGCGACATACAATTTCATCGTCTCCTCTCTCGTCTCGTATTTTCTTGAAAAGTGATTTGCTACTAAGAGCGAGTCGGTAAATATGTCCAAATGTTCAATGTTGAATCCCAGAGCCATTTTGATACCGACAATAACTGCTTCGTACTCGTCTTCATTATTCGTTACCATGTAGTTTAGACTGATAGCGAATTCAAATTCTCTTCGCTCTGGGGACATAAAATGAATCCCAATCCCTCCTCCATGAGTGGTTGCGGAGCCGTCCGTGTGTAGTATACATGTTGTGGTTGCCCTGTTGGTTCCGTCTTGGTCTGATATAGAAAAGATACAGTTTGCGGTTTCGGCTACACTGTTACCCAATGTCTCATCCATGAAATCCGCTAAGGTCTGTGCTTTAATTGCAGTTCGCGGCTTGAACTCCAATCCGAATTCAATGAGCTCAATTGCCCATTTAACCAATAATCTGGAAGTTTTGGGCCTTGCCAGCACTTGTTTCAAAGGTTTATCCATCACCACCGTGATTGGGTGAGATTGAAAGTATGGTCTCAATTTTCGTGCAGTGGCCACGATCACCAGTGCGAACAACTCTATCTCCACGTAGTTCCTTTCTGCCCCCGGCAGAACTCTACTCACATAGTGAATGGGTAACTGCTGGGTTTCCTATTACTTGACTAGTACTGTGCTAATGGCGTGCGAGGATACCGCTAGGTATAAATACAACCTTTCATTTTTCTCCGGTTTAGCTAACAATGGCGGGTTCACCAAATATTTTTTCATTTGCCGGAAATCTTCCTCACACTTCGACGCCCAAATAAAATTCTTGATTCGCCTCACGACTTTAAAGAAAGTGGGGTTCTTTTCTGCAGAAGTCGATATGAACCTTCCCAAGGCAGTCAATCGCCCCACTAGACACTGCACATCCCTCACTGTCTTTGGTGATGGTAGATCCAACACCACCTTTATTTTATCTGGATTGGCTTCGATTCTTCTTTCGTTCACCACATAGCCTAGGAACTTCCACGTTGTTACCCCAAAAGTGCACTTCTTAGGGTTCAACCTCATTTAGTAGGTTCTCATGATGGCAAAAGTCTCATCTAAATGACGCACATGCTCCTAAGCCTTATGACTTTTCACGAGCATATCGTCGATATACACTTCTATTGACTTCCCAATTTGATGGTAAAACATTTTTGCCACCAGTCTTTGAAATGTCGCTCTTGCGTTCTTCAAATCGAAGGGCATTACCCTGTAACAGTACACTCCTATATCCGTGATAAAAGTTATTTTGCTCTGATCTTGTACCGCCATGAATATCTAGTGAAATCCAATTTTTGCATCCATGATGCTCAACAGCGCACAACCTGCAGTCGAGTCAACCAGTAGGTCTATCCTAGACAATGGAAAAGGATCCCTAGGACAATACTTGTTCAATTCCGTATAATCCACGCACATTCTCCATGTCGCTTCTTTATTCATAACCAATACGACATTGCTCAACCATTATGAAAACTTTATTGCATAAATGTGCCGTGCCGCTAAGAGTTCGTGTACCTCTTTTTCGGCGGCTTCATTCTTCTCCTTGCTAAAATTCTGCTTCTTCTGTCTTATCGGTTTTGCGCTCTTGTCTACATTCAACCGATGTACTATAATTCTGGAGTCTATTCCGTGCAAGTCGGAATCAGACCAGGAAAATATATCTAAATTATGCCTTAGACAGTCTACCAAGGCTGCCTCTATCATTCGCTCCATTCATGCCCCAATCTTTATTATTTTTTCGGCGCTCTTCCTGAATAGCTGCACAATTTTGAATTCCCCTAAGGGTTCCATTTTACATTCTTTGTTTCAATAACTGATTTTTTGCTTTCTCCCGTCCCTGCTCCTTAGGCTCGGGTCGTTTTCCATTTTCGTCTATTACCACTTTGGTCTTCTTTTTTATTTTCTTCATTTCATCTGATCGCGCACAACGTCTCCTTGTCATTCTAGCTACTTATATCTGAAAACAATGTAATCGATGTTCCCACAGACGGCACCATATATTTTGGTCTTATTTCATTTGGGTTACAATACACCAGAGATAATTACAAATAGGCTTGACAATGCCAAAATAATGCTAATCCAATATAATAAACGGACTAACTTGGTCCGGAACACCTACAGTCTATTACAAGTATTGAATTGCTCTAGATATCCTAATAAGACAAATAATCGTGATGATCGAATAGAGGGCGTTCGATGTGCGCCTCGAACGTGGCTGGTTCGATGTTGTTGTAAGTCCAACTCGATTGGTTCGAGAGTGTTGTAGGTCGAATTGATGAAGTGTTGAACCGTCTTGGTTCGATGTTGGTGCGTTGAATTGAGCCGATTCGATATAGTTGAACCTCAAACGGGTACCAGTTCGATCTTAGTCAACGTAATCTGGGTCTTAGTCGAACAATAAAGTATATCGAACCCTTGTGTTCGATGTGGTAGTGTGTGTTGTGCGTGTGTCTAATGAATCTTCAGAAGGTTAAGGGGCGGGGTATTTAGAGACCCCGTCCGATGGGACCCTTCATGCGTCGGAGAGTAAGCGCCGAACATGCGTGGTTCGATGGTGAATCCGCATTGAACCTCCTCCGTTCGATGCTCCCGTTTCTAGGGGCCTTCGCTGCTGGACCGGCCCAATGTCGAATTTGGGCCTATCCTAAATAATTCCCATCAAGTAGTAAGAATATGTCACTCTAAGTTTGGTAAACGAGTTCCTAGAAGAATCGATGTTCACTTTTTTCTTGCAAGAGTTTGACACCGAATTTATGTTACTATAAATCTGGGGAACGAGTTCATTTCGCTCTAGAAGTTTTACCAAACATGCGTTTCTATAACATTATGCATTAGATTACTGAAACACCTAAGGATATCAAATATATAAGACTTAATGATAATATTGTAACAAATATTCACCTTTATGTTTGACATGACACGGAAGGTTTTCAATGAAATGGCTTTATATGTGACAATAACAAAGTGCACTACTTAGAATAGTGTAAAACTCGTGTTACTTTATGAAATACTTGCCACCTGCTAGATCAACTAGTTATATGGTGGAGAATGTACAATTTGGGTCATTGAACATCTGTCGAGAACAATGTTGTTTTCTGGGATAGATTGTATCATTTTAGGGATTATGATGCCATGGATAAAAATTTTGTTTCCAACATGAGTTTCAGTTTACAAAAGCCGGAAACGTTTGGAAATATTTCCAAAAAGTTTTTTACAAAATTTATAATAGTTAAGACTTTTAAGAAAGAAAGCGTGAATAAGACAAGTGAATTAACAAAAATACAAAAATCGTTTTTTTTTTTTTTTGAGTCAAACAATGTGCTTATATTTCCACTTCATCCGAAAAAAATTCGTACAGCCCACGCGAAAGGAACGCTAAACCTATGCCTCCTCAATATGAGAATTAACAATGTTATCCACCGAAGGGACTAAACTAATCGCCGCTTTTGCTAAATCGTGCGCCTCGCCATTGTTATCTCTACTAATCCAACTAAAGAGCCAATGTCGCCAACCTTGCCACTTTGCTACAATATCCGCAATGACGTTCACATGGTCCCCTGCCACAGCCGTTGGGAACCAGATGTCACGGACCACGTTGAGACAGTCGCTCTCCACCAATACGTTTGCCCAATCACGCTCCTCCATTAGCCGGACTGCTGCGCGGATTGCCACAGCTTCGGCGACACGGGGCTGCATACATTCAGCAAACCGTTCTTGAAAACGGAACACCACCTCGCCTAAGTTATTACGAGCAATCACCCCAATGCCCGTCGCACCTTCACACGAATCAACCGCTGCATCAATACGGACAACGAACCACGGATTTCCAGCAAAGCCGAGCCTCGCTTGCGGTCCCTCAGTGTCTGAAACCTCGCGCTTCCGTTCACGGCCCGCCCTCCAAAAATCCATGTATAGTCGAATGAATTCCACCACCTGCATTGGTTGCATTCCCCCCTCATCCGCCACGACTTGGTTTCGGTTCCACCAAATAGCCCAACACGCTACCACGATCCATTCTAATCTCTCGACCCCATATTGCACAAAGACTCGTCGTAACCAAGCTTCTTCGTCCTCCCATGCTTGCATCAGTTCACTATCCCTAACAAATAGGAGAGCCCATACTTGTCGCGCCAAATGACACATGATAAAACAATGTCGAAAGTCTTCCTCTCCACTCGCACAAACCGGACAGCCAACATCAACATCAATGTGTCTTCGTGCTAATGAAACCCGAGTTGGCAAGATATTATGACAAAGCCTCCAACTAAAAAGATTTATTTTTGAAGGGTATCGCGGCTTCCACAAGAAATTCCAGTTGCGCACCCCGCCACTTCCCTCCGCAACACACGCCTCCTTTTTATGCAAGCCCCTCTTAATGATGAGGTGATACGCACTCTTTACCGTGAAAACCCCGGAACTCTCATAGTGTCATATCCTCTTATCCCTATAAACGCCACCCCCAAGCGCAATCGAGAGAATAGCCGTCACATCCTCATCCCAAAAAATAGCACGAATCAACGGAATATTCCATGCTCCCGTGTCATAGTCTCGAATCCCCGACACCCGATAATTAAGATACCCCTCAACAGGCGGTGTAATTACTCGAAAGGAAACCTCTCGTGGGATCCAAGCGTCCCCCCAAATCCGAACATCATTCCCATCACCAATGCGCCATCGTAACCCTGCCTTAACAACCTCAATACTTGCGTGAATGCTGCGCCATGAAAAGGACGGTGTTGCGCCAATTTTTGCCTCCAAAATAGAAGAAGTCGAGTAATATTTTGCCTTAAAAACACGCGCAACCAAACTCTCTGGAAATTCAAACATCCGCCACACTTGCTTTGCTAATAATGCCAAATTGAATGCGCGCAAGTCGCGGAACCCCAAACCGCTATCTTTTTTGCTCCTCGTCAACTTATGCCAAGCCATCCAGTGTATTTTATCTTGCGTCCCACTCCCCCACCAATAGTTGCTAATCATCGCCTCAATTTCTTTAATTAGAGTCTCAGGCAAGCGAAAACAGCTCATAGCAAAAGTCGGAATAGCTTGGAGTACTGCCTTAATCAGCACTTCCTTCCCCGCGCTTGACAACCATTTTTCTTTGTATCCCCTTATACGCTCCCAAACTCTGTCACGGATGTAAGCAAAAATCTCCCTCTTCGTTCTCCCCACAACTGCCGGTAGTCCCAAGTATTTCTCATGTTTTTCCGCTATTTTAACTCCCAAAATTCCCCCGATCTCCTGTTCAAGCGCCCCAGTCGTGTTTCGGCTAAACACCAACACGGATTTATCATAATTAATCTGTTGCCCTGACGCCCGCTCGTACTCTTTTAAAATTTCCTTCAAAGCTTCGGCCGCCTCCTTCGTCGCCTCACAAAAAACCAACGTGTCATCAGCGAATAAAAGATGCGAAACCACAGGGGCATGGCGAGCAATGCGAACCCCACGCACAACTCTCTTATCTTGAGCATCCCGAAGCATAGCTGAAAGCGCTTCTGACACAAAAAGAAAGAGAAAGGGGGAGAGGGGATCGCCTTGGCGGATCCCTCTTTCCGGAATAAGATGACCAAACTCATGCCCGTTAACTAAAAAAGAATACGAAACGGAGCGAACGCACATCATAACAAGATTAACAAAATTATCAGAGAAACCTAACCTACGCATAACCTGTTCCAGGAAAGACCACTCGACTCGATCATACGCCTTGCTCATATCCAGTTTTAGGGTCAATTGTCCCTTCTTCCCTGTTCTCTTTGTCTTAAGATAGTGGTTAATCTCAAAAGCAACAAGGATGTTATCAGTGATTAAACGCCCAGGAATAAAAGCGGATTGTGAATCCGAAATAATAGAAGGAAGATGCAATTTTAGCCTATTAGTAATCGCTTTTGATGCAATTTTGAAACACACATTACTTAAACTAATGGGTCTAAATTGATGCAAGAACTCCGGGTGATCACACTTTGGGATTAAGACAATATTAGTAAAATTCACACCCGCCGGGAGAATATTATGGTTGAGAAAATCAAGACAAAACCGAGTCACGTCAGGGCCAACAATATGCCAATATTTTTGATAAAACACTGCGAAAAAACCATCAGGACCAGGAGATTTATAGGGAAACATTTGAAAGATAGCTCATTTTACCTCGTCCGCCTCGTAAGGCTGCGATAATTGCTGATTCATCTCGTCCGTGACCCGCGCATGCACGACATCGAGTACCCCTCGCATCTCCTCGTAGCTCGGCTGCGTTGACTGGAAAATTCCCGCGAAATAATCATGAAGAACCTGCTCCACCTCTTGCGGTTTGTCATGCCAAGCACCCGTCCCGTCCCGAACTCCCTTTATTTCATTCTTCTTCCTCCTTTCCGACGCACGTCGATGAAAAAACGACGTGTTCATGTCCCCCTCACGCAACCAATGGACCTTTCCTCGCTGTTTCCAGTAGACTTCTTCCTGATCAAGGAGATGCTCCAATTCCTTTTTCAAAACCAATTCCCTTTCCTTTCTCTCCTCTGTGATCGATCCCAATCGCAGCGAAGCAATCTCTTGCTTGATTTTACCTAATCGTTTAGTAGAAACCGCCTCGCCTACTGTATCCCAACTCGACAATGCACTGCTGCACGCCGTCAGTTTCTCCCCTAACGTCGGTCCCCCCCATTTGTGCCCACTGATCCTTAATTAACGCCGCGCAATCTCCTTTCTGAACCCACGCCCCTTCGAATCTAAAACGTTTCTGTCGTCGCCATCTAATCCCCGCGTGCGCAGATGAAGAGCATGTAATAATCAATGCTAAGTGATCGGAGTAAAGCGCATCAATGTGTTGCACCCTAGCCTCGTTAAAAATATTTCGCCACCCCGGATTCCCGCAAGCTCGATCAATGCGTTCCCATACTGTGTGCGGTCGCGGTCGTCTGTTACACCATGTGAAGTCAATACCATTGAACCCTAAATCCTCGAGGTTCGAGGCGATAAGTGCTTCACGAAAATTTCTCATTTGCCATACTGCCCTCGGATTGCCCCCTTGCTTCTCCTTGTTTTCAAGAATTTCATTAAAATCACCACAACAGAGCCACGGTTTAGTTGAAGCATGGCTGAGACGACGCAACAATTCCCACGTGATGTGTCTATGCGCAACCTCAGGCTCCCCGTATAATCCTGTGAACCGCCATTCATCCTGAAGAGTAGTAGAGAAAACCATCGCGTCAATGTGGTTTGCTGAAAAGCTAACTAACCTAACGTCGACATCCTTCTTCCAAAGTAGTGCTAACCCCCCCCCCCCCCCCGACTGACCAACTGCAGCCACTGCCACACCATTCAAATTCAATCTATCCCTAATAACCTCTAATTTCCTCTGAGTGCAACGAGTATCCATCAAGAAAATTAGAGAGGGGTTGTGCAGGAGCACCGTGCTCCGCAATTCTTGAACTGTCGAAGGGTTCCCCAAACCCTGACAGTTCCATGATAGGGCATTCATTGTTCTCGGCAGGACTGCACTGCAGTCTCCGCCGTTGTGTCGTTGTGATCAGCCCCTGTTGAAACCCGTTTCGTGTCCCCTTGCTTCTCAATAAAATCCGTCGATGTACGCTTTCTATTCCCACCAGCCGTGTCCATTAATTCACTCGTTGCCAGGGCTAGCTGTGTGTCTTTCCTATGAATGCGTACCTTTCGCAAACCCGAACCCTTTCCATGAACCCAAACTGCAGCGATATCCTCACTGTTTCTCAATTGTTTTTGTTGCACTACGTCCATCTTCTCCCCCACCTGTTCCTCTTCTTCCAGATCCGTGCCCAATGTCGTCTTCGGTATCCCACTTCCTATGTCCCGCTTAGGATTAGTAACCTTCCTAACCTCTTCCCCAGCGGCCTCCCGTTCTACCCCCGGATCCGACACTGAATTCTGACTCGAAAGCGACTCTTCACGTTTCCGTTTCCCCTCAGTATCTGAATCTTGCCTCATCGGTCCTCGCCCCCATATATTACTTCCTCTAGCACCACTGTTCAGCCCCAACCTACGGCTTGACGAGTAATTTTGGCCGTATTTCCGATTCCCTCTCGACCCCGGATTCAATTCCCGCAGCCACGGACCGTAAGGGAGCTCTGATAGGTCTTTGATATCCCCCTCTAGCTCGTATCGCTTCGGACATTCTTTCATAATATGGCTGATCGTTCCACAAAGATAACAGAAATTGGGCAACCATTCATATGTAAATCTGACCAACATCTCCGCCCCATGTGTGCTGCGAACTTTCATGCAACGAAGCAATGGCTTTAGAACGTCCAATCTAACCCTAATGCGCATCGTATCACCCCACGGTTCCTTCGCATCAAGCTCCTCAAAAAACCCCAGCTTATCCCCAATGAGTCCTGCTATCTCCGGAGTTTGACGGCCAATCGGAATGTCATGCAAGCGGACGTGGAAACTACAGAAGTCAAGGTTCACCTGTAGAGGGTTCTCTTCCGCTGCAATCTCACTTAACACAAGGATGTGATTATCAAACGACCAAGGACACCCTTCGAGAGCCCGTTGTTTATCGACCCGATGGAAGAATTTGAAGAGAAACCGATCCCCATCCCCGATACGCTGAATTTCTAATCCCTTATCCGCGTGAATAACTGATTTTAGCGTTGTATGGAACGCATTGAAGTTGAAACCCTTTGTCGTGAGCAAACGACCAACTAACAGTAATTTAGCCGCCGGATTCTGAGTATTCCAGACCGATTCCGAAATTGTAATACCCCCAAGCTCCTCTTCTGCCAAACTGAGTTTATCCCGAAACTTTTCAATTTCCCCAGCCATGCACACGTCGGTCGAAGGAGATGAGAGAGGTACATGATTTGTCGAGGTAGCCATCGCACGAAGTTGACGAATCAGCCCTGCACGCAAACCCTACCAAGCAAAAAACAAGAAAAAACCAAACAAACGCAAACGAGAAAAGAACGGAAAAAGAAAGAAAAAACGCTGAGCAATCCTCTGATAGAAAGCAAGGGAGGATGCAAACCCTGAGAAACCCTAGCCCTAGAGAGACCGCCCACAAACCGTAACCAAAGAGAGAGACAAGACGAAGACAGATAACCCCTATCGCTGGTGATGGCCGGCTACGATGAGTCGACGAAGGCCTTACCGGGCAGGCACGCAACTCTCACGCACGCGGAGAGACTCCTTTTGAATGCATAAAAAATACAAAAATCGTTAGAGTATACAACATTGGACTATAAAAATTCAATAAGATAATTAGTTGTAAGTCTTCGTATGAAATTAAACAATGTTCGACCTTGTAAAAATGCTTGCCAGCATCAAAAAAATAATATGCGAAACTTGCTGCCACCTACGCCACCACCATCAGATCTCTCTACTCCAGCAATAGACGAACATATCACCGATAATCGAGCACCTACTAAGACTAGGCTCCAAGAACGCTCACGAAACATGGAAGAAAACACCATAATGCTTGAGAATCTCCATTCCCGAAAAAACCCTAAATGGTTGCAGCATCATGCGCATGGATTGTTAGGCAAAATCACAAAAGGATAGACGTGCATATTGATGAAGGGATAACGACAAAGGAACGAAAACTCATTGAAATGAAGAATGCAGATGATAACATTCTGTTCAAACAAGTGCGAATGAGTGAAGCTTATAAAACCCTAATGCGAAAACAATGGGAGGACTTGATAGTGATTCGAATCCTGGGCAAACCGTGGTGCTTCACAACCCTTCTAACGAAGCTAGATCTCATGTGGGTGTTTTACAATGAATTCAAACTAACTTATCTAGGGTTTGGGTGTTATTGCATGAAAAGCTTAATGTTGGAGAAAAGGGAATGGATCCTCACAAATGACCCTTGGCAACTCGCCAACAGTTTCCTCTCGATAAAAAGTAAACACCTAACTTTGAGGCAAACACCGACAAAATTGAGAGCATCATCACGTGGGTTAGAATCCTAAACCTTCCGGTTGAATATTTCAGGTTGTCAATGATTGAGACACTTGCACCCTGCATAAGCGATCCCATCAAAATCGATGGGTATACATTCAACGCTGTAAGAGGAAACTACGCTAGATCTTCCTTCCAAATTTCCACAGAAAGGCCACTAGAATTTGGTTAATGGGTCGACGATAAAGCTTATTGGGTTTTGTATGAAAACATACCGCTAGCTTGTCACAGGTGCACCCGTATTAGCCACACAGAAAAGAATTGCATGGAAGGAAAACTTGCGGTACTGATCGACACGACATCCCCGACTAAGGAATACCTACGCAAGTTCACGATCGCACAAAATAATGGCTACGGGGACTTGGTGCTTGTCAGTCGAAAGAAAAAATGAGTCCAAGAACACAAAGGGAAATCAGGTGGCTACGACAATCCTAAGTCGACTACAACAATTGATGCAAGAGGCTTTCCCAACCAAAAATCTGCAAACCCCCTTGCAACAGTTTGCGGCCCAAAATTTAGGCACGCAAGGACTCGATAGTAATTCGAATCCTTGGGAAATCATGGTACTTCATAACCCTTCAAACGAGGCTCGATCTCATGTGGGCGCTTCACAATGAATTTGAACTAACTGATCTAGGGTTCGGGTGTTATTGCATGAAAGGCTTAACACTGGAGAAAATGGAATGGATCCTCACAGAGGGCCCATGGCAAGTCGCCAGCAGTTTCCTCTCGATAAGAAAGTGGACACCCAACTTAGGGGTAGACACGAACAAAATTGAGAGCATGATCACGTGGGTTAGAATCCTAAACCTTTCAGTCGAATATTTTACAAAGTCAATGATTGAGACACTTGCAACATGCATAAGAGATCCCTTAAAATTGATGGGTATACTTTCAACACTGCAAGAGAAAACTACGCTAGATTTTGCTTCCAAATTTCCACGTAAAGGCAATTAGAATTTGGTTTATGGGTCGACGACAAAGTCTATCAGGTTGTGTATGAAAACTTATTGCTACTTTGTCACATGTGCTGTCGTATTGGCCACACGAAAAAGAATTGCACGGAAGGAAACATGCGGTACCGATCGACACGACATCCCCGACTAAGGAATACCCACGTAAAGTCACAGTCGCACCAAATAATGTTGAATGGTTAACTGATATAGCCAAAAAAAAGGCTACGAGGACTGGATGCTTGTTAGTCGAAAGAAAAAAAAAAGAGTCCAAGCAGGAAAAGGGAAATCGGGTGGCTACGACAATCCTAAGTCGACTACAACAATTGATTGAAGAGGCTTTCCCAACCAAAAATCCGCAAGCCCCCCTATGCAACAGTTCGCGGCCCAGAATTTAGGCACACAAGGACTAATGATTTTTACCCACTAACCTAAACCCTAATTCAAAAAAGGGAAACAAGTCGGGGACTAAAAAGACCTTATTGCATAATAAGTCTAAGACGCCTTTAATTTTAAAAGACCAAGGACAATTGTCGTCTTCATCTAAGAGCACCAATCCATTCGAGATACTTGCAAGGGACGAAAGTCAAGCTCTCCTAAACAAAAATAACGTGAACATAGAACTTCACATAGGAAGTCATGGAAATCAACTTCGTGAATAGAGTGCTTCTTGCAAGTTGGGGAGAAGCTTTGAATTTTGAAACTCAAGTTCACAAATTTAGCGGCCATTGCAAGATATTACAAACATAGAGGTGGGAAAGGCTGATCCATGTACTAGAAGTATCAGCGACAATTTGGGAGATAAAAATGTCAATTTATCGGATGGAAAGGGAGAACAACATGGATGCTTGGTGGTAGAGGTTTGTGTGTTCCACAACATGGCAAAAATAGCTCAAGAGTCCGATATTCCTTGAATGGTAACTGGGGACTTTAATGAAGTTGGCTTTGCGTACGAAAAATATGGGGGAAACATAAGATCATTTAGTAGACTTCAATTCTTCGATAATTTTATGAGAGATGCGGCCTATTAGATCTAGAGTTCAGCGGTCCAAAATTTGTGTGGACGATCAAGCGCGAGGATGGAGCTACTATTAAACCTCGTTTAGATAGGGTGATAGCGAACCAACGTTGGCACGACCAATTTCTCGATAATGAGGTTATCCACTTACCGCGTACGCACTCAGATCATCACCATTTGCTGACGTGTTGTGCTGCTACGGTAGGAACAAGTCGCATCCCAAGCACCCATTCGGATTCAAAGCAATGTGGTTCCACAACACTGAATGTGAAATACTCCTTAGAAAAATTCGGAAGGAGAAGAAAGGAATCCTTGACGCTATAGAAGAGGTACCAAAGGTACTCAAACCGTGGAATCAGGAAAAATTCAGGAACATATTCAAGAAGAAGCGAGAATTACCGGCGAGATTGGAGGGAATTTAGAAGGCCATAAGCATTTGGCCAAACAATCTCCTTTTAAAAATGGAGGATGATCTCATAAAGGAGTATAATGAAATTCTAAAAAGGGAAGAATTATTTTGGTACCAGAAGTCGTGTGTTAAGTGGATAAGAGACGGGGAAAGGAGTACACATATTTTTCATAGATCGACCCTTACGATGAGGCGCAACAACAATATATGCAGGACTATGGTCGATAACATTTAGGAGAAAGAAGAATAATATGCACCCTTTGAAAGCACCGGGCTCGGATGGTCTACATGCGGGTTTTTAACAAAATAGTGGGATTGGGTGAATGACTCGTTGTTACAATTTGCTAAGAACGCCTTTATTACAAGGAGGTTTGACAAGCTCATTTGTGAGGCCTTTTTGTGCCTTATATTCCAAAGGTACAAAACCCCAAAACGATTGCGTAGTATTTGCCGATTACTTTATGTAATATCTTATACAAAGGTTATTACTAAAAGCATTACCACGAGACTTAGGTGGTTGATGCCGACTCTCTTGCTCCCGTGCAATAAAGTTTTATAAAAGGGAGGGGCATGCAAGACAATATCTTTGTCTTACAACAAGTGCTACATTCCCTAAGATCGAAGAAGAAAAACAAAGTGGGATGTATGATTGTGAAACTCAACCTCAAAAAAACATACGACAAGGTTAATTGGGACTTTCTCGAAGAAACCATACAAAAGTTTCAATTCCTGGAGAGTCTTGTGGAATTAATCATGTATGTGTTTGCAACACATCTACGAGGATTTTGTGGAACGGTGCGCCTATGGAACCATTTAACCATAAATACAACCTACATCAAGGTGACCCGTGGTCTTCCTATCTGTTTGTGTTATGCATCAAGAGGCTCTCGTACCTCATTTACGAGGTGGTGGATAAACGAAAGTGGCTTCCTAGTACCTCTTGTAGAGGTGGCCCGAAACTTTCCCCCTCTTCTTCGTCGATGACCTTATCTTGTTGGGTAAGGCAAGCACAACTACGGTATGCACGATCAAAAGAGTTTTGGATCAGTTTGCTAGGCTTCGGGATTAAAACTCAATCCACAAAAGTCAAAGATATTCTTCTCAAAAAGCGAGGGCTTGGGTTTGAAGCGAACTATTAGTGATCTTCTCGGGTTTGGCCAAACACGGAATCTCGGGAAATACTTAGGTGTTAAATTGATCCATGGGCGGGTAACGCGAGAGACCTTTACCGATGTTTTTGATAAAGTGTTGAAAAAATCCAATGCTTGGAAGAGGAAACTCCTTTCTATAGTTGGCCACCCGACCCTCATTCAACAGGTTTCCCCAGCTTTGCCTATCAACACGATGCAATAGGTGCGGTTACCAGAGCATGTATGCGCAAAATTGGATAAGCTCAACAATGATTTCCTTTTATCGTAGGATATCTCCAAGAAACTTCATCTCGTGGGATGTAAGCGAGTCACAAAATCTAAAGTCGAAGGGGGCTCAGTATTCGCACCGCGCGAGCAAGTGACGAGGCACTTTTGTCTAAACTTGCTTGGAAGATTCTTCGGGGGAACCAATTGTTTAGAGCAAACTTATGCGAGCCAAATATTTGCGACATAAGAACCTATTGCGTTATTCTCCTAAGGCGACTGATAGTCTGACATAGAAGGGCATTGTGAAATGCATGGGCCTTATGAAGCATTCTCGCATTGAAAGATTGGCCTAAGTATGAATTTTTCATTCTGGTTTAATAATTGGAGGGGAACGAGGTGTTTATGCGATGAGGGTTTCATCATACATCGTCTCGATGGGGAGAGATCAGTATGAACGTGCCATCTAATATCATGGATGATGTCGACGGAATAGTGGTCAATTATAGAAAAAACGAGGATCAGATTCTTTGGAATGAAAATTCCAGCGGATCCTTTCAATCGACTTTTAAGTCTTTCTGATATTATTACTCTTCGAACGAGCATGTCTATCCTTCTTGTGGCTCGTCACACAAAAAAGGCTCGCAACAGATCACCTACGCCACACCCGTAAGTATCTCATATCGCTGCTTATTGTGTTTGTAATATCCATGATGAAACTGATTTCATATCCCGAGATATTGCTAAACGCCGCGGGTTGTATGGGAGTGGATATTAAAGAAAGATGAATTGTTGAAGTTTGATAGACTTAGCGATAAAGAATGGCTACGTGAAAACTGCAATGGGCTGGGTTTGTTGAATAATTTGGGACCGAAAGAGAACTGTAGGTGGTTTTTGTTGCTAGTCTTAGGGTTATATGGAAACATAGGAACGTGCGGGTTTTTCCACGATAAAACAGAGAATTTTCATGGGCGTATTTTCTAAGTAAGACTTCTTGGCTGCAAACTGAGAGACGGTCTGTAACGCCACTTACCAAGCACCCTGCTTGGCTCGAAGCACCACCGCTACAAAATTCATTAGAGAACACCTCGCTTCTCTTCTGAAAGTTGCAGCTAACCCAAAATAATCAGAAAGCGGAGGCTAGTATCCAAAGAGTTCCATTTCAATACCTTTAGTTGTCAATCAGCTCCTAATGATATTCGACTAGTCTTGTCCCATATAAAGAGCTCTAAGCTTTTCCTTCAAAAACCTGGAATGGAAACATAAAAATATTTTTATGAGTCAAAATGACTCAGTGAGATTTAATCATTTAATGCATGAGGATTTTCTATAAATTATATTTTTGTAAAACATGATCGTACGAGAATACTTTTCAAAAGAGTTCATACTTTTATGTCAAATCATAACTGTTAACGGGTTCTGAGTTATTTCCTATTAACTGAATTATTTATTTGGGTTGGAACGCCTTTGTCCGTGGTTCAAAATTAAATGCTATGCTAATAGGAGAGAAAAATTGACAAGAACCTTCCTTCCTTTTATTAACTATATTTCAATCTCTTTTCCGAGTCTTTCCTCGTATTCTCCGAGTCTTTTTCTTAGGTCCTCCTCATTTTTCTTTCTCTTCTTCCTCTGCTTATATAGATTTCTTAAGGACAGGTGTCGTTATGCATGTGTTTACAAGTGTCGTTATGCATGTGGTGGTGCTTTACACGCGTTACACTGGTCTTTTAACCAATAGGATAACGTCTATCTTGCTGACTGTATCATTTTATCTTCTTCCGAGAGCTTTTGTCTTCTTTATGATAAGGGGTGGATTGTCTTCTTTGCTTCCGAGAGCTCATTGTTTCATATGGTGACTCTAGGGCCGAGTCTTAGTGTTCTCTTAGCGATAGTGCTTTTCCGAGAGGTGTGTATTCTGGAATGTTTGCTTTAGGGTATTTTTCGAGGGGTGTTTGTTTGTGTAGTGATCTCCGAGAGGTTTTGGCTATCGTGGATAGGTGCTCCGAGTGCTAGGAGAGTGTCGTTCTGTAGTTGTTGCGTCATTGTGAAGTTCCGACCTATCGGTTGGTCGACAGGAGTAATGTTCCGAGAGCGTTTGTGCTATGAGTGCGTAGCAGTGAAGTATTGGGGTAGTGCTCCGAGAGCGTTTGTGTTGAGAGTGTATAGCAAGGAAGTGTTTTTGTCATGGTTCTGGGACTCTGTTGGGTTCCGATGGCTCTAGTGGGCTTGGCCGAGTATTCACCCAATACTAAATGAGTTCCGATAGCAGTTAGTATGTAAGACTTCGCCTTGGTCTTGTATTCCTCCTGTTTGCTTCTGCTCCAGTATTTGTTGTGTTGGAGATGTGCTCCGAGGGATATTTTGAGGCGTGATACATGTATCGTGAAGGCATGTCGCATAATCATATAATATATTTGTTAATTCCAATAATTGATTCATTGTTTATTTCAAACAGGTGAATTATCATCCTGTTAACAAGCCCCCCCAAGTTTGTAGTGCAGTTAGTTATTATTACTGCACTAGAAACTTAATAGTTTAAAGGGTACGAGAGTTCTAATTTTGTCAATTATAAGGGGAAGGTTTCACAAGGCCTCGTAGAACTTTTCATGGATGTCGTAAACACTCGTCAATGACATTTATGTTTTGTTCGACGTTTCCCTCGTTCTTGGCATTACCTTTAAAAAGGCGAGGAGTATAGTGATTACTCTCTCCGAGTGATCCCGTCGTATTTCCCAAATGTGCCCTCTTAGGTCTTTATTGGGGCATTAATTATAAGAGGTATTAATTATAAGGGGCATTAATTATAATTTAATTAACTGCGATTTAAATGCAGTTAGTGGCGATTTTAATGCCACGTTTAAGTTGGGTGCGGGAATCGAAGCGTCTTGACCGTTATTCTTTCGTTAACCGAGGAGACGTGTCATTAAGCAAGACTTTCAATCGTGGCGCGTGGGCACGCTTAGTGGTCATTTAAGACACTTAGTGGGTGTAGGGTTTAAAAACCCCCTTCTTCACTCACCACGATTACTTGCAAATTCTGAGCAAATACTTTCTGCAAAACGCACTCTTTTTCTCTGCAATCGATTTCTGCTAATCTTTTTCCTTCACAAATTCTTTGTAATGGCGTCGCAATCTAACACTAATCTGGTTTCGGCTGCTTCTGGTACCGGAGGAGCGGCGGGGTTAGGGTTTCAAGCTTCGCGAAAGAGGAATGCTACTGCGGCGGGGGCGAGCGGCAGTGGTGGTGCCGGAAAATCGAAGAGATTGAAAAGGAAAGCTGATAAGGGTAGCGCTCCGCGGGCTACTCAAAAGGTGGGTGATATGGTCAGCACCGCCATGGAGGAAGAAATTAAGAGCTTGTTCCAGGAGCACGGCGCCTCCGGCCGTAATGTGGAGGTGATGGTGCCGGAGGCCCACCACCGTGGTGATGCTCCTCCGCCAGGACACCTGACGATCTATTACCCCTTTAAAAAGGCGGGATTGCGTTCCTTCTTCCCGCGTTTTTATTGTGATATTTTCAACTATTGCAACCTCTGCCCTAACCAGCTTACTCCCAACTCTTTCACCTCGTTGGCGTTGTTCGTGTTTTGGTGCCTGGTGAGAGGCATCGAGTGCACGAGGGATAGATTTTTTGCCATCTTCGAGTTGAAGCCATCTCCCGGGGGAGGTTCTTTCTACTGCTTCACTCACCGGGAGAAGGACGACATGATTTCCGAGGGCATGGTCACCTCCCACAGTTCATGGAGGAACAAGTTCTTCTTCATATGCCCTGCTATGGGAGAATGGGATATTCCCCTAACCTGGAGGAAGCCCCTATTTCCCGAGAGAGTGATGGACGATACCTTGTCGTTCTCACCAGTGTTCTCTGCGAGGCCTCTCGTGGAGTCAAAGGATTTCATCCGTCTCTATCGGACTGCAGGATTAAGGCATATCTTTCCGATAGACAAAATCGAGACTCCTTTGGCTGTTCCCGAAAAACTTTTTGACACTTTTGGTAAGTCTTCATCTCTCTCGTACTGTACATATTATTTATATCTTATCTTACTCGCAATTGTTCTTTGGCAGTGAATGTTTTGCGTCCGTTCATGGTGGAGAACGAGGACGTGGTTACTAAGAAGGGGAAGCCTTCTCTAGGAGAGGGTGGAAATCTTGGTGCCGGGGAGGGCATGGACGACCAGGGGGGATTCCTTCAAAGGTTGCTATAGCTACCTCCCGGTCGTCTAGCGGGACTTCCGATACCCCTGAGGAAGTGGGGGTGGGCATGACTTCCGCAAATGCTGGTGCTAGGGGAGCATTTGTCATAGGAGGCGGGGAGGAGGAAGTTGGGATAGAGGGGATGACTCTACCGCCCCTCGGGGTTATCAACGTGCCTTCCTCCTCAGAGTTATCGGGGGATTCTGCTTACGCCCTGCTGGCGACCCCTCCTAAAGGTACGCGCTTCTAATCAGTAGAGAGAGTATTTCTTTTAGTAGTGTAGTAGACTCTAGATAGCTGAAAAGATATTTTTACTTAGATAATTTCTAATTTTACAGGAGGTGACGACTTTTTTGGTTTGGATGGGGGATCACTTCCTTCCGACCCTGTTAACCCTCCAGCATTCGATACCATGAGTTTGCTGGACGAGATTTTGGCCGCTGGTCCCCCACTTACGAGTGCTCCTTCCCCGAGACCTTTCGTGGCTGTCCAGTCCGATAGCCCTATAGTCACTCAGGTTCCACTGCCGGGGGTGGTACCTCCTGAGAGGCCCTCGTCTTCTAAGGCTCCCGTTTCAGATGGGGAGCCTAGCTCGGAAGATGCCCATGCGGCACTTGAAACGGTCACCCGATATTTATCGGCTGCTAACTCTTTGCCATCGGACGGGTGACACTTCGTCCGAGCTTGTACCAACAACATAGCTATGTTGGTAAGTTTTTTACTTAAACTAATTTACTTAAGATCCTTTATTGGGATCTTTATTCTTCTGTTTTGCTTTCTTAGGCACCTAAAATGCTTCCTCTTCTGTTACTCGAGGTCGAGAAGCTGCAAAAGCTGACGAGTGCGGCTGAAGAGAAGTCTCGGAGGCTAGAGACTGAGAACAAGGAGCTGCGGGAGAGAATGGGGAAGTATAATGAGGCGTGGGTCAGTCTTTCGAAACAAAACTATGATTTGAGGGGGGAGAACAAGCAGCTGCTATCTTCGGTAAAGGAGATGGAGGTTTCCGGGCTGGTGCTGAAGGATAGGGTGGAGGCCCTCGAAGGGGAGAAGGTTGCTTGGGAGGCCAAGCAGCAAGAGTTGGAGAGGGACCTATACCAAACGCTAGGTAAGGTGGATGTTCTCAATGAGGAGTTGGCACAAGCCAAGGTTCCGGGAGGTATTCTCCCCGAGGAAGCGCAACAAAGGGTGGATGCTGCTGTTAAGCAGGCTCGAGATGAGACTACTATCCAAGTGAGGGATCTGTACCTCAGCAAGCATTCGGGGTACTTAGTAGGATTCCTTCAGTGCTTCAGGCAGGTACGACAGAAGGTGGATCCCGACTTAGACCCGCGGGTTGTTAATATCGCGGAGATGAAGAGGCCAACTTTGGAGGAAGCCTTCGACCTCTACAAAAAGAGTAGCACTCGACTTCCTCCCTCCTCCTCTTCCCCGTTTCGGGTGCCTCTTTCTACTATCCTCCCACGGCCCTCAGCGCACTCCCCTCTCCAGGCTACTTCCTCTGGTGCTCCTCCTCCTACGGGTGCTACTACTCCTACTACCGAGCCAATTCCTGACTCTTCGAGTGCTCAACTCCCTCAGTCTTAGGGGTGTTTTTGTTTCGTTTTTCTATCATTGTACTTTTTATATTTCTATGTAATGGTACTTATTTTTATTTGGAATGAACCATTTCTCATTTGGAACAAAACTTTTTTCCCGTGTTCATAGTCACAACTTTTTAGCATATTATGGATACTTAGTTCCTTTCCTTTAATCGTAGAATTCTGAGATTGAGTTTACAGAAATGAGAGAGCATCCCATTCTTACTGGCCAAGCACTTTCTTAGCATAGCGTGTCTATTTGCAGTGCAAGTTTGGGGGAATATACCTTCCTAAATAGGGGTATCCCCGGGCACGCCCTCGTAGCCTATTATAGTATGCTTTGGGCAGCTCAATCTTAATTCAATTATTTGAGGAAGGGTCGTGAGTATGCATAGATGCTTTAGAGTTTAATGAATATTTTCACGTCCTTTAAAGAATCATTCCTAGTAGAATTGTTCATATCCTTCTCTTTTACTTATTTAGACATTCGAAAAGCCTTTGGCTAGAGAGTACGAGTGAGGCTTCCTAGAGTAATTGCTCTCGGAAATACTCTCCTGGGTTCCTGGGCTCTGCCCTTTTCTTCTCCCAAATATTTACATAGTATATTATAGAGTCTTATGATTTCTTTATGAAGATACCATAATCTAATTCGTACTATATCTAATTCGAACTATAACAAGTGAAAGAAGGATACTTATCTTTGGTGCGTAACTGGGTTATTGCTGTAGCACCGCTTCCCCTTTTGGTTATGGCAACGATCGAACAAAAACCTTCTCAGGGGTTAACGATCGCGAGAGTAATCTTTGAGTTCCCACAGACGGCGCCATTTTGTTAACGGGTTCTGAGTTATTTCCTATTAACTGAATTATTTATTTGGGTTGGAACGCCTTTGCCCGTGGTTCAAAATTAAATGCTATGCTAATAGGAGAGAAAAATTGACAAGAACCTTCCTTCCTTTTATTAACTATATTTCAATCTCTTTTCCGAGTCTTTCCTCGTATTCTCCGAGTCTTTTTCTTAGGTCCTCCTCCTTTTTCTTTCTCTTCTTCCTCTGCTTATATAGATTTCTTAAGGACAGGTGTCGTTATGCATGTGTTTACAGGTGTCGTTATGCATGTGGTGGTGCTTTACACGCGTTACACTGGTCTTTTAACCAATAGGATAACGTCTATCTTGCTGACTGTATCATTTTATCTTCTTCCGAGAGCTTTTGTCTTCTTTATGATAAGGGGTGGATTGTCTTCTTTGCTTCCGAGAGCTCATTGTTTCATATGGTGACTCTAGAGCCGAGTCTTAGTGTTCTCTTAGTGATAGTGCTTTTCCGAGAGGTGTGTATTCTGGAATGTTTGCTTTAGGATATTTTCCGAGGGGTGTTTGTTTGTGTAGTGATCTCCGAGAGGTTTTGGCTATCGTGGATAGGTGCTCCGAGTGCTAGGAGAGTGTCGTTCTGTAGTTGTTGCGTCATTGTGAAGTTCCGACCTATCGGTTGGTCGACAGGAGTAATGTTCCGAGAGCGTTTGTGCTATGAGTGCGTAGCAGTGAAGTATTGGGGTAGTGCTCCGAGAGCGTTTGTGTTGAGAGTGTATAGCAAGGAAGTGTTTTTGTCATGGTTCTGGGACTCTGTTGGGTTCCGATGGCTCTAGTGGGCTTGGCCGAGTATTCACCCAATACTAAATGAGTTCCGATAGCAGTTAGTATGTAAGACTTCGCCTTGGTCTTGTATTCCTCATGTTTGCTTCTGCTCCAGTATTTGTTGTGTTGGAGATGTGCTCCGAGGGATATTTTGAGGCGTGATACCTGTATAGTGGAGGCAGGTCGCATAATCATATAATATATTTGTTAATTCCAATAATTGATTCATTGTTTATTTCAAGCAGGTGAATTATCATCCTGTTAACAATAACACTTATTAGGTCAATCATGTCATAACAATCCAGCCTTGTATCCCATTTCCTTATACTCCCTATCCAGGAGCGACCCAGAAAATGACGAGGACGTGCCCAGGTACACGCTTCGACTCTGATTCACCCAGCTGAGATGTCCCATCCCAGACGGTTTGCTCAAAAAGGCGCTAGACTGCAAAAACTACACTGATAACCCGATAATATCCAGAAGAATTTCACAAATCCATGCCAGGACCCAGAGAGCCATCAAGTGACAATAATTTAGCCATCGAAGTGGCTTCAATAATTGATCAATCATGAAACTAATTCATGTACAATATTGGCATGCTTTTAAAACTTGAAACTCAGTACATAGATCAAGATTCCTCAGGAGATAATTCAGTAATGTGATTGTCATAACATCAACGGCTAATTCATAATTTGTAAACAAGTACGGAGCATTTCTTGAATCGATCACATTTGTAAACAATTATTCTTTGAAACAACATGCTTGCATAATTCGCATGATAAAATACTTTTTTTTTTTTATATTATACGTATAATTTTCATTCCTGCGAGAAAATATTTAATTTTAATCTCACCTGATAAGGCAACGAAAACCCATAAGTCGTAAAAGTCATTTGTAGCTCCCACCTCTGAATCATTAGTAACACCTACATAAAAAGATCTAATGTCGATGAATAATCTAACCGACGGCAGAAAACCAAACTAACAACTTGTATCTCTTTTCGTTACCTATCCGCTAACAATAGGTAATTAGCCGTTTCTTCCTCTTGAGTCCTAAATTTGTATTTAAATTAATTTACTAGAACACACTTTAAGTTATATAGATACTATGCCTTAATGAATCCATTGAACTTGAGTAGAAAGAAACAAATGTACTTATTTACTTAGCAAGCTAGCTCATTTGCAAGCCAACGCTCTGAATAGATCAATCACTTACTTCACTTCAGTGATTAATTCTGGTCTTACTTTTATCAAGTCACTTAGTCTTGTGCAAATTAATTAACTACTTTAATCCTAAAAAGTAACAGACCTGAAGATAAATACTTGTTAATTAAGACGTCTAGTCATTATTAGTAACTGCCCGACATGTAATTGTTAATTCCAAATTAAAACCATCTAACGATACAAAGATTAGATCAAAAGAAGCCTTGGTCTTCATCTTAAGTTCTAAATGTTTGATTTCAACTAATGATTTATGGGCATCATATTTGGTAGTTGTTACTTATGTCTCCACTAAATAAATTAGCATTGTATTACTGATCCAAATTACAAATATAAAGTTTAAGTAGCAACCGCAAGTTCGTGTTGATATATACTTCTACGTTTATGTCATCGTAAACTTCCGTGCTCGTTCATATAGATCAAATTTATTAATTCTTTTGTACTCTAAAGCTTGAAATATCATAATACAATTAACATCTAATTAAGTCAAGCGGAGAAATTTCAATGGTCATCAACCTTTCATGCGTGTCCACTTAAGGTTCCCGCGCATGCCGCCGCGTGATCATCCATGGTTTTGTCACCTCGTTGCCTATATTTCTTCTCATGTTTAATGGCTTTCATTTTCTATTGAATATGCATAGAGCTTCTGATTCCAAATAAGTGTGTGTTTACATAAGGTGTATATGTGATATTTCTTCTGAAATTGACATGAGGAAGGGTTGGGGCTTCGTGGCTGATGTATTACATGCAAGCTTATCCACTCTTAGTCATGCTTTCCAAATAATGAGATTATAAATTTCTAACGCAATGATATATAAATAAATCTGATTTGGGTTCATATTATGGCATCAATGTACCCATGTGACTTACGATATATTGTTTGATGGAATGCAAATTAAGTAAATTTATAAACACAACTTGGTCAATATAAGATATCATGATGAATTACATATTATCTTATGACATTCCATAATTATCCTTATTGCAATGGATTTAAGTTTATATAACTCAAATTTGAGAAAGTGCTCTATTGTTTTTTTTTTTTTGTAAAATAAAAAGTAATTATGAATTTTAGAATATTTACTATTAAAAGTTTAGATGTTACACGGTCGAATGAAACAGGGTAAAAAATTGAAAGAAGTTGGTTGGTCAAAACCAAACGTCGGATGTGTTAAGTTGAACGTAGACGGAAGCGCCAACACTAACATCAACAAGGGCGCATCAACATGGATTTTGCGGGCAGGTCTCTGGATTTGGGGTTTCAAGGAATGTTTACCTTGCCCCTCGGTGGACAAAGCGAGGCTAAAAGCATTGAATAAAGGGCTTGAAATTGCTTGGGAAAGGAGAGTGCCAAAAATCGAGATAAAAAAGGACTCCTTAACAACTTATAAGCTCGTGGTGGGTGAAACTAATCCACTTCAAAAGTTTGTTGATCGTGTACTAGTGCAAGAGATTCCTCCATATGCCTTGGGACTTCAAATTCAAATGGATTCCAAGATCTGCCAATAACACGGCCGATAGTTTGACAAAGATGGACACGAATGCAAGTGATAGAGTTTCATTTTGGGATAAACCTTCTTCTTTTATTGTTAGTATTTTAGCTAAAGACATGGTCCGATGACTTGAAATTTCTCTTTTCACAAAAAATAAAAAATAAAAATGCTTGCCAACATAATGTAAAGACACATTTTAAAAGTTTACGGCTCCAATATCCTTTTGTTTTGTTATAGGCATGGGATGTTTTCAATAAAAGTTAATTTACTTTATATTAATTACTAAATAATTTCTTTTGTTTTTTAAAATAGTCTCATATTGTGTAGCTTTCCAAAACTAGCATCCTAATGATAGTTTTTTCACATTTTTTGTCCCACAATGTACAAATGGTTCGAGTTTGGTCTCAAATTGAACTAAATCCCCTAAGTTGCTCTTAAGGTTTTGGAAATTCGATCCAAAATTAGTGTACCTAGTTCAATTTGAGGTAATACCCTAAGTCACATAAGGCGAATGCGGGTGCTTATTAATCAGGCTTTCACCCATTGCAAAAAATTCTCCACTACTGCCTCCCGTAGGAGTCTGGCCGTGGCTTAGTCCAAGTGTGGCTAATCACCCTCTTAGGCCAACTACTGATCATCGCTTTTTGTAATATCCCTTTATATATTCACTTTATGATAATTCACTTTATGATAAGATTCCATTGATGAAATACTAATAAACCTCATGCTCGTGTTAAACAAAAAACATCTAAAAGGAAGAAATAATTAGCTTATATGGTATGTATCGCTCTGACTAATTTTTGGTACTTAAATTCGGGAGTTACGAAGGAGGATTCGAGCTCATATTGGTCATGGGTTGAGAACGTGAATTGAACTCTATGAGATCTAATCTCCCATTGTTCCTCATTAGCTCAGTGGTAGAGTGGTTAGTTGTCAACCGATTGGTTGTAGGTTTGAATCCTACTTGGGGAAATTGATTTATTCTGAATTAACAAATTCAAAATAATGGGGCTCACTTTGACCGTTAAGAGTAGAAACCTATTGCATGTCTTTGTTTCTAACTCATCGTATCCTATTATGTTCTACGAGATTTGAAAATGACCATCAAAACCTTGGTGTAGGCCCGACGGGATAGTCCTTTACTCCACAACCCTAGGTAAATTATTCTAACTAATAATAGTATTATGAATCCCCCAAATAATAAATCTAATTACGCTTCACACTCCAATTTTTTGATGATTCAATTTTTTTCTCTTTGGCGAAACAGAGGATATCTTGATTGCGGGAGTGAACGGGAGAAAAAATCACATACGGGTGCACCAATTCGTAAAGTTTGAAAAATAAAAAAACATAAATTTCAAAGCGCCATAATGCTTTTATTAAAAAAATTAAATATTAAATATTGATATAGAATTTTGAATATATTCTAGTATGTTTAATATATACTCATGGTTATTAGTTTAGTATAATGCTTCATAATTATGTTGCGCAGCAATACGATAAACAGACATCATGTACGAACGAAAAACAAGAAAGACGCGTTATTTTTTTACCTAGTTCGTTGCCTACATCTGGGGCGATACCAAGCCAAGATTTTCACTATGTATTATATTGTAGGGTTACAATTACAAGAGAGACTATTTATATTAGGCAACTCCTAATATAATTTTACCTGGACTTTATGTACGACAACCCAAATTGTTTTTCACGGATCATCGAAATTAGCCTTGATTTACAGTACGGGCCGAGGTCAAATTAGGCTCCACAACCCAACAAATTATTATGTTAGAAAGACAAATATATAAGCCTTAAGTTACTTATAATTTTTCTACAATTATTTTATTTTCAGCTCAATTTTGTTCTCCCCTTGCTTTGACTCTTCTTTACACCATTCATTTGTTTTATTTTTTACAAATCTTTTACGATTATTCATTAGATTTGAATATAAAACTAAGAAATCTTAGTGCGAAAACTAAGAATTTGTAAAGCGTTTAGGGCGAAGTACGAACACTGAAGTCGTCAGGACGAAAGACATGTGCGCCACTTTTTTTAACAACGTAGATGATTATGTTACTTAGGTAATACCTTTCAACTTTCAATTACTAATTCGACTGCCGTTGCTTTCAATTTTATTTGTTTATACACAAGAAAAGTGAACAAGATATGAAATTATTACATGCAGAGAAGCTGGAGTCTGTCAACATGTACTGATTAATAATCAAAAGACGCTCAGTCAAAGTGTAGTTCATATACTGTCAAGAATAAAATCCAAGAACTTTTACAATTATTGATGCATGAGAAATGAGAAATGATGTAACAACGGATAGAGACTTATGCTTCAAATCATTACACATGGTTACTTTCCTTGCATCAGGTATATTAATTATTAAATGATTTGTACAACAACGGGTGTGTTATATACACCTTTATACGTGTTCCTCAATGTCATAAAACTAATAACAGTAAGTTTGGTAAAAATAATGTTTATGTAATGATATAATTTCTGATAGTGTTTTCGTACAAATGGGCTCATGGAGAGTATGTATATGAATGTTGTTTTTTGCTCGACTTGAGTTCATAATGCTTTTCTTTGTTCTAATCTGTTCTTCTAAATGTATTATTAGAAGGATCATAAGAAGAAAGTAGTATTATTTCTATTTAAAATATCACGCAGCTCATATTAAAAGAATATATCATCTTCTAATATATTTCTTTGGAATCTCCATCGGTCCATCCCTAACATGGTAACAAAATAAAAAAGCCCATTGGCCCGTTAAATCAGAGTGGGGTTTAACAGCACAATAATAAAATGGGCCAATCTCACTTACATTATAAAGCCCATGGGCCCATTAAATCACACAGAGGGGTTTAACACAAATTTCAGCTGCAGGGTTTAACAAAACCTTCTTCTTCTTCTTCAACTGCTCCTCCTCAAATTCACACACACACACACACAGTATGACGTCAGCATCGGAAACTTACCCTGACGCCATGAATTTGAAGTTGACGGAGCTATTAAAGGAGGTGAAGCTAGACTACTCGCCGGAAAACACTAAAATCGTCAACGACGCCGTCTCGTCAATCAGAGAAGTCATCGGGAAAATTACCGACGGCATTCAGGTACGATTCCGGAAGCTTCCGCGTACTGAATAACCTATGGACTGTTTTTGATTTGATTTTTCGTCTGTAGGTGGGAGCTGATGTTGCGCCAGGGTTTGTTCGCGACGTCGGAGCGGATAAAGTCGATTTCAAGTTTACGAAACCGAAGTCTGTAGAAGTTGGGGGAAGCTACTCGTTTCAGTGCGTTGCGAGGCCGGATGTGAATGTGGATGTTTTTCTTAGATTACCTAAGGTACTTTACATGTGTTGTGTTTAAACAAAGTATATATCTAATTTTTGACTGGGGTCGTGGTGCTGTGATCGACATTGTGCGCACATTTCTGATTTAATTTGATTTTAGGTGATAGATATCTTGTTTTTTGTGTATGATTGTGGGTCTTGTAAATGGAGATATTGTTTAAACTTTGTATTTGGTCGAAGAAGACCTCTTAGGAGTGGATGTAATACTCTGCTGCTTTCTTTATGCAATCATAACGTCAATATGCTTAATGCATTCTTCATGTGTTGAAAAAAAACTAGGGGGGGGTTACAATTTTGGAATAGGCTAGAACAGTAAGGATACATTTGCCCCTCAATGATGTTTGTACATTTGGTGAATTTCTGTTGTTGATTAGTGCCAAATTTGGAATTGGCTACTGCACCTAATTTGTGTTTGTCTTAATGTTTTCTTTACTTATACTGCTTTTAGAACTGCTGTTACGATGACTTCCCAAGTTGTAGCATTTGACTGTTGTTATGTACCCTCAATGTTGAAAATGCAAAACATATGGCCTAAGATAGTTGAGTGTAACGGGAGTGTTAGAGTTACGGAATATGTCAGGGTTTTAACATTTCTTTACATAGTCCAGGATAAGATGATTTCTGAAACATTTGTTTTCTTCCTAATCTGACCATTCAAAAGTTCCCTCCTGCTTCAAGAAGCCAGGTTTTGTTATCCATCTAGTCTTAGGGGCTCCAGATTTACATGTGAATGTTATGTTGTCGTGGAGGTGTGGTGGAGTGGTGTTGCTCTTTAATTACAGTTCACAGTTGGCCTACATTAGTCGTATACATGTTTTATAGAACTTCTGAACCGATGCAATTACGAAGAGCCTGAAGATCAACTCTCTATACTTTTATTGGCAGGAATGCTTTCATGAAAAAGATTATCTAAATTATCGGTATCATGCAAAAAGATTCCTTTATCTCTGTATAATCAAGAAGCATTTGAAACTCTCATCTTCTATTCAAGACGTGAAATGGACCACTTTCCATAATGAAGCACGAAAACCTATATTGGTTGTTTACCCAGGTTTATTTTCTTCATAATTTTTTTTTTCCTTTTCCGTTACACTCCAAGTCACTTATAACCTAATTCACTTATAACCTAATTTTCAGCTGCAAGATTATCTGATAATTCTGTATTTACGGTGAAAATAATTCCAACTGCACCATCTCTGTTCAACGTGTCGAAATTGAACTATGAGAGGAAGAATATTCGCTCTCTTGACCAAGGTATCATATACTATCGTGCATCATTTTCTTTATTTATTTAAATGAAAATATCTAAACCCTGAATTTTGACAAATTGAGTCTTTTACAAGCTACTCCGAAGTACAACAGCAGTATCTTGGAGGATATTTTTATTGAAGATAATGCTGAGTCCATTAAGAGAACTTTTACGGGAAGCAAGTCACTGGGAGAGGCTTTACTACTGTTGAAAGTATGATTATCGTCACGTCTTTTTTCTTTATTCTCCAGTAGCTTCTTCCTTTTTGACGGAAATTATCTTCCATATGATGGTGTAGGTTTGGGCTAGGAGGAGTTCTCTATTTGTCCATGACTGCTTAAGTGGATTCCTGGTCACTCTTTTAATGGCGTATCTTGCATCCAGAGCCGGTAAAAACCGTATCAACAGTTCAATGAACGCAATGCAGATTTTTCGTATCACCCTGGATTTTATTGGTATGTGTGGTTTCATTTTGTTTCCATTTTTCTGTATAATATATATATATATATAGTGCTATGGAAAACTGCAGATACAGCATGCCTTTTCCATTGGTATGTTAATACGTGGATAATAAATTATCTGGGTAACAGTAATATTATAAATTACCTCCATTTTCTGTGCTATGTTGAAGTAAGCGTGGCTTTAAAAAGAACCGATTGTTTCAGAAAATGCTCGATCGTTGTCATGGCTGAGATGTTTGGTTACAGGAGAGGATATCAAACAAAGAAAACGTTTTGCAGTTAATAGCTACATCTTTTACTTAGTTCCTGACGAGAACATTACTCCAATAGCTGGTGGTTGTTGTTGCTAAAATAGTTTTGGAATGTTTGGTCATATGTTTAACTGATTCATTTCACAAATCACCCTAAGATGTCTGTCGTATTCTACTACCATATTGGAGCTGGTTCGGCCTAAAAACTAATGAAATGTCTTGCAACAGCGAATTTTTCTCATGCTCATATGTATTTTTTCCTTGAAGTTAAGACTCTTTTAGTCACTTGGCATGGTTAACCATTTCCCAACTTTCCAACCACACTCTGTCAGCTGAAATGACTAAATGTTTTGCGGCTTTTCTGATAAAATATTATTATACACGTATTTGACTATATGGTGTATCTAAACAGTCAGCCTTGTGTTTCTTTACATGCTTTTGTGATAAAGAATTTTCAGCAGATATTTGATTCTGTCAGTCAAAATCATTGTCATGCTAAAATCAACACTGTTCTTCATGTCTGGGACTTTATGAACATCTGTTCTGTAATTTTCATGTTGGTCAAGGCATCTCAATTGTTCATCAAATACATCTTTCCATGGCTGGACAAGTCATTTCAGTTGTTTATTAAGTATCTGAGCATTTAACTGCTTAGTTTACTTAACTTAAGTTCTATCATGGTAAGGTTAAGAAATTTGTGTCGGTTTATAGCCTTCAGCAAATGTTTTCCTTAGAGGCATATTTGTATCAGTAACTTCTGTGATCTTTTGCAGCCAATTCAACGGTCTGGGACTCTGGACTATTTTTTCAACCTGAAGGTGGAAGAAAAATTTCAATAGAGGTAATTTCTCCATAGTCATATTACGAGTCATATCTTCCATTTATCGCTATCTTTTTGTTCGCATTCAGCGATTTTTCCTCTTGGAGAGCGCTTTTATTTAATTGCATTAGAATTGCCAAACAAAAGTAGGCAATTATACCCTTCAGGCCACCGAAAATTATCAATGCATATTAGCCTTGACCGTCAAAGATGTGCTGTTGCATATGTCAACCTGATGGATGGACATGCTTATTAATATAAAATTAAATTTGCTGTATTTATAGCAATTATATGGATATCCGTGCTTATGAGTTTTCTTCCCTTAAGTAAGGCCTAACATATTCATCTTAGGCTGCTACTTTTAATTGTGTTGAAGTTTTAGGTGCTAGTTAATGGTTTGTCTTTACTCGAGGACAGCTATTTATTTTCTTGTATGACTTGGTTTTGTTTTGTTTAATTGAGGTTGACAATATTTATTGAAATTGGGGCCTATGTTGTATTACTGGACAATATAATCTTCGCTATTGTTGTTATTATTTTATGTGCCTGGCTTTATGCCGAAGCTTGTACTTGCAGGATAGGAAGGCACCATTGCAGTCATTCCCAGTAATCATTTGTGATTCATTTGCGGATTATAATATGGCATTTCGGATGTCACCAAGTGGTTTCCAAGAGGTACATTATCCATGTAGCTGAATTTATGTTTCGATAGCAATACTTATGTTGGTAGCGTTATTGAGAGGAAGCATGCTTTTTCCTGACATTATGCCCTACCTTGTCTTTAGCTCCGCGATGAGGCTACTCTGGCGCTTAGTTGCATGGTTAAGTGTAAAGATGTGGGTTTTGATGAGATCTTCATTATCAATAAGGATTATCCAGCCAAATATGACTACTGCATAAGGTACATCTTAATTTGTATCTGTGGGGGTCTTCTAGTGTTTGCTCATTTGTTTTCTAGGCTACTTAAAAGTGCAATTTAGTCGGTTTGAACTCTATGAAACTAAACTCGCTCATCGAGGGTTCTCACACACTAGTTTCATGGGTCGGAGAGTTTTTAGGATTTGTTGGTTGGGACACAAATTTGTTAAAAGATCACTAAGTTTTAATATGCACAAAAAGTCTTTACATAAAGAGTGCGATAGTTTTCATGAAAGGAGTACTATATCGTAAGTTCAAGAGATAGTAGAAATTTGCTTACTTCTTTAATATGTGAACAAAAAGTGTGTTACTGGATTTGGAAGCACAAGAGCTCCAACTTTAGTATCAAACTATAGAGCAAGGTTTAGTATTTTATTTCTTCAATTTTCCAGTCGCACTCCCATGGTTAATGAATACAATCCTCTAACCTGCAAATAAATCTATTTTGAGGTTAAATATGAGATCAAAGAATTTTGTTACCCAATCTCTGCTGTTTTGCCCATGATCTAGTTAGAGCACAATGGCATATGAAGAGGTAAAGCTGGTTTTAGTTGTGGCGGACTGTAAACTTACTATCATGAATTTATATGTTGCTTTTTTTGCTACCTGTGTTACTTTCTTTGCACAAACTGCTTGCTACTTATCTCATATATTGGTTTTAGATTGAGCTTAAAGGACAACCACGATTTCCATGCTTCGGGGTTTTGCTTGGATGATGAATGCTGGAGGTCATATGAGCAGAAGGTGTTCAGTATAATCGATCAAGCATTGAGAGGCAGAACTAAAATCATTCGGGCAGTTTGGAGGAACATTACGTCTGAAAGCAATTTTGAAGCTGTATGTTATTTACTAGTACTTTAGTATATGGCTGTTCAAGTATAATCCCTAAGAAGATTAACTTAACATCAGCTTGTCATATTTTTCTCGAATATCAGGGTTTATCCATGCTGAATGAAGAAGCCTTATTTATTGGAATCACCATTGGCTCTGTGGAGGAAGCCTTTAAACAGGCCATCATGGGTCCAAGCCCGGAAGACAAAGATAAGGTAATCTATCACGCGTACCACAATCTTTTGGTGTTACAGTTTGTGTACTTTCGTAGGATTAGGATTTATGTTTTCAACCCTCAATTTATTGCTACAGGCTCTAGAATTCAGAAAATTTTGGGGGGATAAGGCTACATTGAGATGGTTCCGCGACAGTAAAATTGCAGAAGTTGCTGGTACGGAATTCTTAGTTTTCAATCTTTTGCTGCTTTATGGTTCTAACTGTAAATCGAAATATTAACCTTGAACATGTCATTCTAAAAGTTTGGGAGCATGATGAATGGAACAAGCATCTTATCATAAAGGAAATCAGTGAGCATGTTTTGATGCGGCATCTGTCCCTTCCAAAAGAAAATATCATTTCTATCGTAGATCAACTTGATTTTGCTCTTAACCAGGGCAATAAAGGTATGAATTTTCTTATCTCTTGTGTGATTATCATTTGTTTGAGAAGCCTGGGGACAACATAATAGTAATTAATGTCTCGCGTGCTTCAGATCCTGTATCATTTACGAAGAGCTTGTTGAACGCGTGCGATGACCTATCAAAGCAGTTACGCCTTCTCAGTGACATTCCACTTAAGATATCCAGTGTGCAACCTCTAGACCCAGGTTCCTTTCGTGTCCCGCATACTCACATTCTCATGCAATATCATGTTTCCAATTTACTTTATGAAACCCATTTGCCCTTCATTAGAACTTCTTTCACATTGGGAGCAGAAGTTTACCATTTGAACTTGTAAAATGAGCAAATGCATGGAAAAAATCTATTATAGGCTGTAAACAAATCCTTTTATTTTTAAGAGGGCCCAGTATTCTACCACGGCACGATTTGATGTTTACTGTAGTAATTGGGACTCTATTCACTGTCACGTCCTACTTCACATCTGTGGTGATAGTCTGGATTCAGTGGCTAGTTGTCTTAAAAGTTTTAATAGTACTAGTTTAAACCAAGACTGACTCAACAAGAATAAGGTAGTTTCTAGTCCAAATTAAACACTTTCTTCTACTGTAGGATTCTACTTTATCACTACTGAATTTAGTATATCTGTTGCTCATATCTCCCTTTTGCCCTTAATATTGCCCATGTAATGGCTAAGAGCCAAATCTGTGTGCTAACCTCATTTTTATATGAGTTATTAACTCTTACCATACCTATTCATTCACACATACTGGTTGCCCCTAATTTTTATTTTTTTAGCAATCTTACAAAAAGAAAGGTTTGCAATTAGAATATCTAATGGTGTATATTGATCTATGGTTTGTAAATAGATAGACAAGATTTGGGTATTATTATTTTTTTTTAACTTACCACTTTAGAAATGAAGACAGAAACTTCGAGAAATGTAAAGCAGATAAATTTTATGTAGAAGTTATGTAACCTGTCGAATGGAAGTAATTATGGAAATTATTTTCTATATATTTGTCTTTTGATGTTTCATATGAAGTAGTGCATGCATCTTTAGTTGAAGCTTGCTAATTTAATTTTTTCTTTTAAAAGTTGATCATCTTATCTCACTTTCATACGTTGACCCAGACTGTAGATCAAAAGTAAAAGATGAAACTAGGCATAAGAACCTTAATTATCTTCATCTCAGATATTTCCCTCCTTTCCTCCTGCTCTTCACCTGTTACAACACAGGTGCAAGCACACAGAACAGAGACCGTTTTATGATTAAATGCTTTACTCTTATTAATTCTACAGCTTTTAGGTTGACATCTGTCTTTCCTCCCGCACCTCATCCGTTAGCACACCAAGACGGCATTCGTATAAAACTAGAGAAACTCGCCACGACCTGTATACAACCGCTTGAAATTATGATTCAGGTAAGATCACCAGGCAACCTAGCTTTTTGGTTCTTATTGTTCTTTTGCTGTATTGGGTACCACATCTTACTTCCTTATAGCTGGAAGGTTCTGGGAACTGGCCACTGGATGAGCTTGCAATGGAGAAGACCAAGTCTGCTTTTCTCCTCAAAATCGCCGAGAGGTTGGTGTGCTCTGATACTGGTCAAACTAGCATAATCAATGATTTATCTGACGATCAATCTTTTGCAGCCTTCACGAAAAATGTGGTGTTATATATACAGCAACAGAGGATGATGTAGATGTTTTCATGTCTGGATATGCATTCCGTCTCAGAGTTTTACATGAGAGAGGGCTGCACTTGGTGAGAAAATCAGGTAATAGATTTTATTCATTACCCTAATTTTTATCTTTTGTTGATACCATGTGATTGCTTCGACTATCCCGAAGATTTATTTTGAAAAAGAGTATTTTTGTTCTAGGTGGTGTTCGAACAAAGCGAATTTTATCTTCAGACAAAAAGCTCTTTCTCCGTGGTCAGCATTGTAGTATGGTTAATGGCTTACGGGGTCGTTACCCAGTTTATGGGCCAGTTGTTCGGTGAGGATATGAACCCATTATTTCTCAGAGGACTTAATAATCAGAAGACCTCAAACTGAACAACTTTGAACAGAACCATTTCTAACTTGGACTTTTCCTCTTTTTTGTTTATGGTCGCTGGATTGTTCCTAAGGCTTGCAAAACGTTGGGTTTCAGCACATCTGTTCTCAAATTCATTAACAGAAGAAGCCATTGAGCTGTTGGTTGCACACTTGTTTCTGAAACCTTGGCCATTCAGACCCCCATGTTCCCGGATAAATGGATTTTTAAGGTTGATTTCTTATTCTTCAATATGAGCTTTTACTATTCCTAGACTCAGTCTCTCCATGCTGGGGAAGGCAGCCTCTATGATTCTTGTTCAGTTCTCTTGCTAGTCTTAGTTTTACTAATTTTACCACAAACCTTTATTTCTGTATGGTCTATTCACTTTGATATTCCCATTACAACATCACAAAAAAATGTTTCCTCCATTTTATGAGTTTCATACTTCAAATAGTTGTTGCAAATGTATGCTTGATCAAAAAGAACTGAAATTTGATGTCCAAACAAGGTTCCTTGTCTGTCTTCTCTCCTCCATTTGACTAATATTAGAGCTGGATAATTTCTTTGTATGGAAAGAGAGAACAATTGTTACTTCATTTTCACCACAAATGAACTATAGTATGGAGAATCTTTTTGGTTGTTCTTTATTTGTTTAGATGCTGAAGTGTGGTAGGGGCTATACCCAAGTGAGTATATCTGTAAGTAAGATTTATCAGGGTCTGTTTAAATGTCTCATCTTTCTTTTTTAATAGTGTCTATTCTTTTACAGATTCCTAAGATTACTGTCAGAGTATGATTGGAGTTTTTCGCCTTTAGTTGTTGACATCAACAGTGATTTGACTCTCGACGATGACAGAGAAATCAGTGTAAGAGCTGCAACTCACTTTTAGTTTTAGTTTTTTCCTTTTTCCTAGAACAGCATTTTACATTAAATAAGCTTTGTGCAATTTTGTGATGGATAGGAAAATTTCTTGTCAAATAGAAAAGAGCACGAGGAGAATCCACAGAATGTTAGTCCAGTGATGTTCCTGGCAACTAGTTATGACAAGATGTCTGAAGCATGGACCAGGCAATCACCAACAGCAGCAGTAAGTGACTTCTGAATAGAGTGTCTTAGAAGCTGTAGTACGATACTCGGTACAGATATGTTACAGTTGCTAAATCTTTGACAAAGGAAATGCTATAATGTCGACGCTTCTAACTGGACTCATCATTCACGTGGTTATATGAAATTTCATCTTAGACCTCATTAGAAATGTTAGAAAGGGAGCATCATTTCTTAATGCACTTGAAAATTCATTTTGGTTTGCTTTGGCATTAACACAATTATGTTTCATGTCAGGAGCTTAGGAGGTTGACAGCGTATGCTACCAGCAGTGCAACTTTTTTTACTAAGATTGTTCTGCAGAATAAGATTGATTCTTATGGGTGGGAAGTAAGTATACACCTCTTCATTTATCCTGTCTACAGTCTCGGTTCTTCTTGAAGCTTTTGATTATAATTGGCATTTTTTTGAATTGCAGTGCCTTTTCCGCACACCTCTGAACAATTACAATGCAGTCATTCTTCTTCACAGAGATAAATTGCCTTATCCCCACCGCCTTCTGTTCCCTTCAGAAGTCAATCTAGGTTACATGCCCTATTCTCTGTGTTGGTTTGTTTATGGAGACAAACTCCACTTTGAATGTGTGATTGCACCTATTAAAGATCCAGCTTTTTCTTTACTTATCCAATTTTATTTGTTCCCTATGCAGGAAAGCACGTGGTACGTGGGAAGGCCAGCAAGACTTTCCAACCGTTCCTTTCAAGTGGAGATTTGAGGGGGAACTCAGAGGAGCTGAAGAATAAGCTAATGGTGGATTTCGATCCCCTGAGATTCTTTGTCGCTGACATTGAGGCAAGCAGCAAGACTTCTCTTTCTCTCTCTCTCTCTCTCTCTCTCTCTCTCTCTCTCTCTCTCTCCATGTACGCTGAGCTTCCTTTTGCCATCATATATGCAGAAAGAGTTGCCTGACACGTTTAAGGTCTGGTATGATTCTTTGGGAGGTGATGCTATTGGTCTTACATGCGGAAATAACAGTTCAAAGGTATAAAGTCTAATATTCATGAATCTTTGATGGTGTGAGTCGTCTTGCAATTTGTTCATGGCCCTTCTGTGATGTTTTCAGAAACGAGGAAGAAACGGTGGTGAGGATGATGATCTGGTTGATGCACTGAAAGCTGTTGGTCAACTTGGGAAAGGATTTGTGAGAAGTGTATATTTCCTAAAGGCCCCAAAACTAAGCAGTTGAAACCACCATTCTTTGGTGAAGCACGACTGGCGCTGCTGCTGATCAAGGATGCTCGACCCTAGTTGTTCGAACCAGAACTCAAGTAATCACATTACAGATTTAATCACTGAAGGAATTCTGCGGACAATGGGAAGCACAATTTTTGCATATACCATTTCATAATTATTTTCCGGTCATGTATTAACGAAGATCATCACATCCCTTGAAAAAGTGTCGGGATAAGATCTTGCACAACAACGTTGTTCCAATTTTGTAGGCATTATTAGTATATGGTATTTCCCTGTTGAGTAGTGATTTTTAACTTATATGTAGCTTTCATATTATAGAAAAATGTATCAATAATACTGTGACTATTAATTGTAGTTCAGGCTATTGGAAGATTGGTGGAAAAAAAAAAGCTGTCAGATTAGTAATCATAGGAGTTGTTGGTGATGAATGATTCTCTCTTCGCAGGTGCATATGTCGCTCTTTTATTCAACATGCCATCTGGCCCCTTTGTGGGGGCATAGATTTTGTTGTCACAATTCTTTTGTTTGATATATCCGTAGTCAATATCTGTTGCGTATTTGATAATGTAAATCGTAAATAAAATGTCGGGACTTAGTTTAAGACTTAATGTAAATTGTAGCATAAAACAAGAATGATCTATTTTTTTTTTCCGGTTAAAAGCATGATCCGTATTCGTTTTATGTTAATAAACCCGAAAAAATGCATAAATTTCTCGTGCATGTCAACAACTAAATAGTTAAGTTCTAGGATAAAATCCTTTATGTAGATTGAACCTTAAAAACTTGTAACAAATATAATTACACGTTACTTAGTGAGCTTTGAGATTGAATCGATAAAAGGAAGCTAGCTACCTTGACGAAGGACAAAGACCTCTCGCTTCAACGAATGTGCGGACGGAGAAGTTGAGCTACATAAAAGTGAGCGTGGTAGAATCCCTCGTTGTCGATTTGAGATTGAGGGAGAGGCCTCCATCTCCATGCTAGCTCCGATAGAATTTGTAATCAACTTGACTTTAGTTTCAATATATTTTGATTCTTTTAGGCAATTTATAGTAAGTACTAAGAGTATGTTCTTGTTTCTTTGTCAAGTTCACCATATGATTCTTATGTGAATGTCGCTATTAACCTTGAAATCCTAGCTTTCTTTTCAAATTGAATGAACATGAAAGATTGGATATTGCTTTTCTTTCTATCGTTCACCTAATTGGTATAAAAAAATCTTTAGTACAGTCAGTTTGTGATGTTACGATATCACAGACATTTTATTATTATAAACTTTTCGTAACGCTCCAATATTTTTATATCCTGTTATGTTGTATCTGAATCTAGAGTTTTACTACATTTTATTTTCATTTGGAATGGAATTGGAAATTGAATAATTGATACAAGAAAACAAACAAAACCTTTCCAAACTCCAACCGAAACGGACCAAAATAAAAAGTCAAAAAGCGCGGGACCAGCTCAGCTCCTCCACCGGTGCACTGTCCCACCATACGACGTCGTTCGTCTCTCCTCTGCAAATTTCACTTCAAACCAGAAGGAAAGAAAAAAAGAAAAAAAAATGGTGCACAGCGCCTACGATTCATTCCAACTAATCCCCAATTCCTCCACCAAAATCGACGCCATCGAATCGTACGGATCCACCATCCTCCTCTCCTGCTCCGACGGCTCCCTCCGCATCTACGCCCCTCAATCCTCCTCCTCCTCCTCCGCCGCCGATCAGAAATCTCCGACCTATTCCCAATCACAAACCCTAACCCTAGAGCTCAAAAAAGAGGCTTACACACTCGAGCGCACCATCAATGGCTTCTCTAAGAAGCCTATGCTGGCAATGGAGGTACTCAACTCGAGGGAGCTTCTCCTCTCTCTCTCCGAATCCATCGCCTTCCACAAGCTTACAAGCTTTGAGACATTGGCGGTTATCACGAAGGCGAAGGGCGCAAACGCCTTCTCGTGGGACGAGAGGCGAGGTTTCCTCTGCTTTGCAAGGCAGAAGAGGGTTTGTATTTACAGACACGATGGTAATGCAATGTGATGTGTTTTGATAGTTTGTTTTGTTGAGTGTGTGTTTGTGTGTTTGGGGGTTTAATGTGAGTGTGTGTTTGTGTGTGCAGGGGGAAGGGGTTTTGTGGAGGTGAAGGAGTTTGGTGTTCCGGATACGGTCAAGTCGATGTCGTGGTGTGGGGAGAATATATGCTTGGGGTATAGAAGAGAGTATGTGATATTGAATTCAACGAATGGTTCGTTGACGGAGGTGTTTCCTTCGGGGAGGATTGCTCCGCCTTTGGTCGTGTCTCTTCCGTCGGGAGAGCTTCTTCTTGGCAAGGTAATAGTTTGTGGTTATCATCTGGCAAACACTTGTTTGTTTTTGTACTAGAAGGTTAAGAATTGGTGGTGTGTTCTACTTTTTTGAGTTGCTTTTATCTGGTTAGAGCAGGTGTCCTAGTACGTAATGTTAGTAAACATTGTTTTGTAATGGCACATTGTATAGATTAGTAATGAGGAAATGTCCTTGGAATCATTACTTTTTGGATATTAAGAGAATGCTGATTCCGTCTTTTTCTCCCGATGCTTCTTATTAAGAGAATAATTTTGTTTAGATTCCATCCAGATTTTTTAACTGATGGAAATTAGTTTGGTTTTGATATTGCCAGGATAATATCGGGGTGTTTGTCGACCAAAATGGTAAACTTCTTCAGGAAGGACGGGTTTGCTGGTCAGAGGCTCCTGCAACAGTTCTTGTAGAGAAGCCATATGCTGTAGGCTTGTTACCTAGACATATTGAGGTATCTCACCATGAATGACATAAGAGTTCTCTTAGGTACTTAGAACATTAATGACCTTTAGAAAACGTGTTGAGAATTTTTTGCTGTTCTAATTTCTTGATATGCAGATACGTTCCCTTAGAGATCCTTATCCACTCATCCAGACAGTTGTTCTTCGCAACGTACGCCGAATCCTTCAAAGTAACCAAATTGTGATCGTAGCACTAGAGAATTCTGTTTTTGGCTTGTTTCCTGTCCCTATTGGTGCACAGGTATGTATGATTTTAGTAAGATGTGGGAACTTTTATATAAAGAGTTGTTAGTATACATCAGTACCTTCTTAAATTATGCCAGTTTGTCAGAAACAGTTGCTAATCAAAAAATCTATTTTTATTTAATTGTGATTTGTAAGTATACGTCAGTAACTTCTTAACTCATGCGTGTCTGTCGAGAACCCCTTCCCAAACAAAATATATGTAGTGCTCTGTTACTTTTGCCTATTCGAGCTTATTGTAGATGGAGTTCAAGAAACAGTATGCTTGTAATTTGTTCAAGTATGTTTAGGGATTGAATAGTATTCAGACTTGCTCTGAACATAGCTAACATAGGATCAACAAGATCTGAAACTTAGGTGAAATACAAGATATGTATGTCATGTTCCATTTCTCGAGCTTCTTGGAAAAGAAAAAAAAAAGAACTTGGTGGAAAAAGCTGTAATATCTGTTCTACAAATATATTAGTATTCACATAAAGTTGCAGTGACTCTATTAAATTGTGTCATTCAGATTGTACAACTAACAGCTTCAGGCAATTTTGAGGAAGCCCTGTCTTTGTGCAAGTTACTACCGCCAGAAGAATCAGGCCTCCGAGCTGCAAAGGAGCAGTCAATTCATATAAGGTCCCATTCCTATTTTTTTTTTTTCCTGACTTCCTTTAGTTACATTTACTTGCTGCTTAACCAAATACAACACATGCTGTGTAGCTTCTAGCTAGAGTTTCAACTTTCAAATATTGTTATGTGGTATTTGGGGAACTGTTATTTCTCATTAATTTGAATATAATTTAGATTTTCTTGGTCTTGTTATCTTCAATGTGGCTTTGACATTGTGGGCCCTATAACTTCCGACTTACAAAAATAACATTGCATGTGGTTACCAATGTGCTTTGTAGAAGAAGCTAAACCTGTGAAACTTTGGGAAAAGAGCAAATGTTTGAGAAAGTAAGTTCAGTATTCTAAGATTGTAGCAGACAAAAAATGATGTGTAATGCAACGTGGGAATGAATTGACCTAAGATTTATTGAAGGGAAAAACAGAAGACTTGAGAGAGATCTAATATCAATAAATCCTTTCACTCGTGTACATTTTAACACATATTATAGATGTAGTTTTTCAAGAAGGAATAAACACTGGCAGAAAAACCAACTAACATAGATTTGTAGTATGTCAATAGATATTCTTTGTGCACCAAGATTCAGCTGATTTGGTCTCGATGATTGTTGAATCTCTTCCTGAGTTGGGTGGCTGTTCACTCTGAGATTGAAAAATCGATTGGGTGCCATCTTTTGTTAATGTCTGTTCAACACCTTTTGTTAATTTTGTTCAATTGAAAGTTTAAACGTCTATCCTTATCTGCTTCTATGTACTTATCCCAACATCATCTTAGTACCAAATTGCCTTTTATGATTTCTGTATGGAGGAACCTGATTCTATGATCTCGCCCCTCCGGAATTTTTCCTTTTTCAATCCTTATTTTCTGCATTATGAGGATTGGATGTGCATAGTAATGATGTTGCATAATACAGTGCGGCTATGATGCTGTCCTCATTTAAATAGCGCTCATAAACTTAGTATTCATGGTTATTCTTAACTCTTCAACTAAAGTGCTAGATTTGTAATATTCCCTCGAGATGGGGTTGCTTATTAAAGCCTCTGCTCGTCCTTTGGTTCATGAATTTGGTAGCCTTGTTGGGGTTACTTTGCAAGTTTAACCAGACTGGTGATACGAACTTAAAACTTTGACCTGAAGCCATACAAAATATAGCTATATTATTGAGACAATTATATCGCATGATTTTTATTGTGCATCTCATTACGCATGCAAACTTGTGAGGCAGACCATCATATTTGCAGATATGCTCACTATTTATTTGAAAACGGGAGCTATGAGGAGGCCATGGAACACTTTTTGGCATCTCAAGTGGAAATCACTTATGTGCTTTCTTTGTATCCATCAATCATTCTACCCAAATCATCTATGATACCTGAACCAGAGAAGTATGGGGATATCAGTGGAGATGCTCTAGATCTCTCAAGAGGTTCCTCTGGCATGTCTGACGATTTGGAAACTTTACATTCCTCACATGCCTTGGATTCTGAGAGTGCCGATCTTGAATCCAAGAAAATGAGTCACAATACTTTGATGGCTCTTATTAAGTTCTTGCAGAGGAAGAGATATAGTATAATCGAAAAAGCTGCGGCCGAGGGAACTGAGGAGGCTGTTTCAGATGCTGTAGGAAATAATTTTGTTTCTTACAGTAACAATCGGTCAAAGAAACCAAGCAAGGCAAGTGCTTTTGCTCATTTTCTCTTTTCACTAGCAATTTTAATGCCCTGGAAGATTTCATTTAAAGATTGATGACCAGGCTTGGTTGTTGTTGTTGTATTGATGACCAGGCAAATAAGTGATTACTGTAGGCATATCCAAGCTTCGTTGATCCTGTAACATGAGTCGTATTGTTCGAACAATGACGTGTTTATGAGTTGTCAATATGAACTAACCTGACAAACATGAACAACCTCAACTTAAAAATCATTGGACCATTTTTTTAGAATTCGACAGGGAGCATGTTAATAACTTGGCGTGTACATAGATGCTGCTCGTATTGATCGCCACTGGACATAGAAGCTAATAATTAAACTTGAACAATCTATACAACTGATAGAATGCTATATGGAGCCTCTACTATGTTGATTTACTAAAGTTGCTGGTCCATTTTGACAATTCGCCTTTTTTTAGAATTCCAGAAGATATCATGAGTTCATATGTGAAATGTGCTAGAGAAGTTGTATCTTATTTTTTTGTACAGAAAGATATCATTTAACTTAATTTCATATGGTGATATATATACATATTTTCCTGAAGCAGCTGGGGTGTAAGAACAGTGCCATTCTGTTTTATATTGGGAAAACTGAAAATGCCAACAAATTATTATGTTACACTCTCAATCATCTGTCTTTTTGTATGTGTCATGTAATCATTGTATCTTTCCTCTAGGGCCGAGTCAGGATGCCAGTCAGCTCAGTTGCTCGGGACATTGCCGCTATTCTAGATACGGCCCTTCTTCAGGCACTTCTTTTAACTGGACAACCTTCAGCTGCAGTGGAACTACTAAAGAGTCTTAATTATTGTGATTTAAAAATATGTGAGGAGTTTTTGCTGGAAAGGAATCAATTTGTTTGCCTGTTGGAACTTTATAAATGCAACGGAATGCATCGTGAAGCACTTGAGCTTCTTCATAAATTAGTTGAAGAGTCAAACTCAAACAATCCCCAAGTTGAGATCACCCAGAAGTTCAAGCCTGAAATGATTATTGATTATCTCAAAGTAAGTCTTCTTGTGCGGGCATGATACTACTATATATGCTTTACTGTAATTGTATTTGTTATAGTTGAGAGGCTGCATCAATACAGGCTAATTATTATGAAAAAAATGAAGCATGATGTTGAAGATAGCTTAAGCATGCAATATACATGATTTATGGAGCATTTATCTGGATCAGACAAAATACAGAACTATTTCTGCCTCATAATATGATTTAGAGAGGAAATGTTTGCGATACAAACTACCTTGTCCTTAAACTTTTAATGAACAAGTGGACGACGGAGATTTTTTTATTGGAAAATTGTGTTTACCAATGCAATACTGAACTCTGAGGCCATCTCCTCTGGTCTCTTTCCTGAAAAGGAAATAATTGGCCAATATAGTTTCTGAATGTAGCTTGTAATGATCCAGATAAAGCTAATCTGTGCAATTCGCTTTCATTATCTTTCTAGTGTTGCGTTATGTTTCTGTATCTACTTCTAGTTTGACTCAATGACACCAATCTGATATTCCAAATTTTCGTTTGTATAATCAACCATACATGAGAACCACAACAACCTTCATATCTACGGAGTACAGAACCAGTAATACCTTTGTTCCTCATAACTGACTTGATTTTTTCATTGAAGCAAGCGGCTCTCCTTTTCTGCAAATTGCATTGTGCTTCTGCATATAAGTCAGCTTTGATTTATGAACTTCTTATATAAGCTTTCATATACACTTTGTTGAGCAACCATGTTTGCACCACAACAAAGTATTGCTTTAGATATAATATTGATGCAGTGCTGTTAAGGCATGGTTGCTCCATGAGAACTCTGGTTATTACTTCTGGGCTTTGCACACCTTGGATTAACATTTCTGAGTCATTTTCTTTTTTGCCGCAGCCTCTCTGTGGCACAGATCCGATGCTTGTGCTGGAGTTCTCTATGCTTGTTCTTGACAGCTGTCCAACTCAAACCATTGACCTCTTCTTGTCTGGAAACATTCCTGCGGACCTAGTCAACTCATATCTAAAAGAGCATGCTCCAAGCATGCAGACCACATATTTGGAACTTATGCTTGCAATGAATGAAAACGGCATCCCGGGAAATCTTCAGAATGAAATGGTGAGGACATGAGACATACTCGTGAAGCCTGAGGGTTATGGCCTGGAATTTGGTAGAATGTAATGGTATCAATTAAAAGGAAAATCATGTTTTGGCTTTGACATGAGGGACTTATGGCCTTTTATGTTTTGTAAAAGGAAATTCATCAAGTTTTTGATGGTTATGGAGCAACGCATCATTTTGAGGCAATTTTTTCGTACTGAGTTTATTTCTCTAGTGGTGCTCGAACCATCATGAATATTACCATGATTCAGTCTTCTGTAAATGAGCAAATCTTTTTAAATATTTACGAAATGATTGCAGGTGCAAATATATCTGTCAGATGTGCTGGATTGGTACACAGAACTTAATTCTCAGCAACAGTGGGATGAGAAAGCCTATTCTGCCACAAGGAAGAAGCTGTTGTCTGCTTTGGAGAATATTTCAGGATACAATCCAGAGGTTCTGTTAAAGCGTCTTCCCTCAGATGCCTTGTATGAAGAACGGGCAATACTTTTGGGAAAGATGAACCAGCATGAGCTAGCTCTTTCCATCTATGTACATAAGGTAGCTTCTCAAGGAATTTCTCAATTTCATCAAGTTCAAATTTGAGTTTTGCACATGCTCATCACAAAGTTTTGGTAGTCGGAGCGTGTGACTGGTCCATGTTTTCTCTATGCTGTAGAGTATACACAAATATATTTATTTTTTGACGAAAAGCTTTTGCGGAGGTCATACTGTTGGGATTTCTCCACCTTCACTAGATAGACATTATGGCTTTCAGTAGAGCTAGTTTACCTATGTGCATGTCAAGTGAGCAGCAAAGAGGTCCATATAATCATTTGAAAGTAGATGCTGCTTATAATATCAGATGCTTTCTCCTGGCTTTGTTGAGATATCCTGATATCTTTTTGTCTGAATTTCAGCTTAATGTTCCTGAACTGGCACTGTCTTATTGTGATCGGGTATATGAGTCCGGACTGCATCAACCTTCAGCAAAAGCATACAGCAACATCTACCTCACTCTACTGCAAATTTACCTGAATCCTCGCAAAACAACAAAAAACTTTGAAAAGAGAATCACTAACTTGATATCCACTCGTGGCCCTGGGATTACAAAGGTCAGTTCAGGAATAGTTAAAACTAAAGGTCGCTTCTCTAAGAAAGTTGCAGAAATTGAGGGCGCTGCAGAGACCATTATCAGCGCAAGTGGCACAGACAGTGGAAAAAGTGACGGTGATACTGATGACACAATTGATGAAGGAGCTTCGACCATTATGATTGATAAGGTCCTTGATTTGTTGGGTCAAAGATGGGAAAGAATAAATGGAGCACAAGCCTTGCGGCTGCTGCCTAGAGACACTAAGCTAAAGGTAGTGTGCGATCCATTATCTTGCTTTTAAAGATTTGCTCTTTTTTTTTATACTCTCTCATATTAATGATTTTCTTTGTTGGAATCATTGTAGAATCTGCTTCCTTTTCTTGGCCCACTTTTGAGGAAATCTAGCGAAGCACATCGGAACTTCTCAGTGATAAAGAGTTTGAGAGAGAGCGAAAATCTACAGGTATAGTATTTTGCAGTCGTTTATACCCAACTTTGGAAAGTATGCTTTCATGCCAACCAGAATGTCCCTTAGTATTGTGTCTATATACTATCTTGTCCTGTCTCTACAATTAATAATACTTTGTTGAAGTTTACTCCTAATTATTAACCATCATTTATATAAGAATCTCTGTATGCAAACACAACCAGATTTTTGGTCCAAATAATTGGAGTTACATGGATCAAATGAGAATCTCACTGTCGACTCTAGAATTTCTCTTTTCCCTGGTTCCCGTTTTGCAAAAAGAGTCATATCTATTTGCGTCGCTTCCATCCTACCTCATTTGTTCATGTGACTTGTTTAGGATAAGTTTTACTTGTCATCTTTGCTTCTATGAGGGTTGGGCATATAGTAGTGCATATCTTGTCATTGCTTACTATGTGTTATCTAGTATTAATCCTTGTTTGTTATTTAAAAGTTAAATTTAACCTTTTCAAGCATACATGTTATGTTTTTCATCGGAGGTATGAGTTCTAACTGCTTTGTCAAGTATCAATAGAGTTTAATATCTTATAATATTTTGCATTGGTTTTCCTATATTACTAGTTTTATTAATGGCTGCCGGTGCAAAGCAGGTAAAAGACGAACTGTACAGTCTAAGGAAAAACGTAGTGAAGATTACAGGCGATAGTATGTGCTCGCTTTGCAACAAGAAGATAGGAACTAGCGTGTTTGCAGTTTATCCAAATGGCAAGACCATTGTGCACTTCGTCTGCTTTAAGGACTCACAGAACATGAAGGCTGTAGGAAAAGGCTCAGCATTAAGAAGGAGATGACCTTATGTATCAAGTGAGACACATATAAATTATTCAACCTACTCGATTCTTCTGCAAGTTCCCACGTGATTTGATATCCGTTGATTGTGGAGACCAGGACAGTTTGTGTGTGTTTATTCTTCTGTGTGGTCTTGTTCTGGTGTTGCCATTTGCTCGGAACTGCTGGCGCTAGCGTGGGAGATAATACGCAAACAATTATTTACATGTAAAGAACAATGTCACTCACTTCTTGTGTGTTTTGTTTTATGCAAGGGTGACCTTTCCCTATTGCTCGATATAATGTTTTTGTATATTTATGACTTTGTTCTAGAGTGCTGCTGCACATTTGTTGTAAAATATCATGTACACAACACAAATAATGTTGTTGGAATCTGAGAGAGAAGCAATGTATTCAATGTCTTAGATTTGCCACTACAATTCCGAATGCTTCATGAATGATAAGTAAAGACGTTACATTTTCCTGTTTTACAGTACAAAGGTGAGCACAGGTTTCTTCTTTATCTAAATTAGCAAATCGTACACTAGAGAAACTTTTGTCGAACAATTTACAGTATGCTCAATTTTATTTGTTTCATTATTACAACATTGAGAAAATCGTGGCAGTCCACATCCGAGTACCATTGATGAAAATGTTTATGATTGCCTTTTGGATCCTTGAGATGACCCGAAAGATGGCTTGATGGCCGTGGATCGCCGTTTGTTGCTACAGTAAGGAGGGAAATCTATAATGATTGAGCCAATATAAGATCGTCTCAGTATGCCTAAATATTTAGGCCAATTAATTTTGTTAATTCATTCTTACTCACTACATTTGTATTACTTTTATAACTTGAATAGTCGTAGCTTTATGACCAGAATGTGGCTATGCATAGTAAACATGCAACGTGCCTAGGAATGATGTCTGCAATATAACAGTTGTTGTAATGATAATAAAATATCATTTGTTACGCGCTTTACACTATTCTTCCTCATTTTCTAGAATTTAAAAAATCAAACGGGATCCATTTGGAGTATACCTATAAGAACTACAATATGATCTACTTTACAAACAAGACTAGAAAGATTCAAGAGCGTAAAGACGAACAGGCTTTTTGCTCACTGAAAAAGTTAAAACACCAATAATAAATAACAAACAATCAAACAAATTACAACAGAAAAAATGAGTACTGAAGCAGTGATCAGAGGTATCACCACCAAATTTTATGCACGATATAAGCAAATAACAACTCCAGAATGTGCATTTACGTAAACGAATTAGTGATCGATTGCACGAAATAAATCCGATCATTTTTGCCAGGGGCGAACGGAAAGAATGACGATCATAACAATAACCAACAAGAGAATAATGGCATAACAAGTCCATTTCCTCGTACTCCTCTGAGTTTTCTTGGCAATTTCAAGCTGTTGTGTCCCCCCTCTGACAAACGAACTCGCGCGATTCACCTGACTCTCGATATCGTTGAGCTGTTCGCCCTGACTCTGCACCAAAACTGCCATATCCATAAAAACCTGATGCAACTCCATCAAGTTCCTCTCGATCTCCTTCACCGCGTCGTGTCTTTCGCGAATCTCCATAATAGTTTCCATAACTTGTCCTCTTCCCTGCTGCTGTATCGCCTTCTGCAAGAACGTCTCGCTCTCTCCCGTTTCGATCAAGTTGTCAAGCAAATTCTCGTCGGGGTTCTCCCCAGTTACAGTGTAGTATCGTCGTTGCACTGTTTCACGATACTCCAACCCCATTTTCTGTCTCAAATCGTTGAATCTGTATGTATACATGAAAGAAATATGAATGTCTAATGTCTATTTTAAATAAATAAATATATACATGCATGTTTGTTCTGAATACAAATATAAGCTTAAGTTTTCACCTGTTCATGATTTCTTGCAGTTTCTTTCTGAGACCGTTGACGACAGAAGTACGCGTTCGATCTGAGGAGCTTCCGGGGCCACAACCTGGGACGCTGCGGTTGGCAGCATTAGAACGGTCAAGCGCTTCAAGGCGGACTTTGATGAGTTTGGCTTTTTTGAGAGACGTAGAAATGTCGGTATCCATGTTGGATCGGAGATCCTTAACGGTTTTGGCATTGTGGAGAGTCTTGCTTTTTTCATGGGAAGAGTAGAGTTTTGTGTAGAGCGATTCGAGATTGCTGAGCTCTTCCTTAATGGACTCGACATCTTGGAAGAATTTGTCGAGGTTGACGCCCCCCGTGGAGGGGGGGTCATTCATTCCATTGGACGAAGGTTGTGAGAAGGATCCCGAGAATAGATCATTCATTTTTCTTTCTTTCTTTTCTCTTCTTGATATTGGGAAAATATTAATGAAGATGAGGAGATTGTAATGGGAAGAGTTGAATGTGGGAGAGGAGTGGAGAGGTGGTTTTATTTTATGTATTGTTAATGGTACTGTACATGTGTTGTTGGATTAGTAATAAAGGGAAGTCGCCTGCACTTATTCAACTATTCTTCTCAACTTGAGAGAGAAAAGTCAACTCATGGTGATGTTTGTTTTTTTAAGAATTTGGTTAAGAAGGAATATGGAATATCATGGATCGGAAAGGGGCATTAAAAACAATATTATACGGCAAATAGATTTACTGGCAACAGGTTTGTATTTTTGGGTTATTTAGAAACAGTTGGCATAATGTATTTTTTTTATTATTTTGTTACTATTTTGCCTGTGATGAAACGCTTGTGTGGTGACAAGTGGCACTACAAGAGTAAATGATATACATTATTACTGTGTTGTGAAAGAAACAATTCCATGTTTTTAGAGGTTCACGCGTCTCAAGTTTTCCGGACACTGTGAAGTCGATGTCGTGGTGCGGTGAGAATATCTGCTTGGGGTACAAAAGAGAGTATGTATGCATGTGATATTGAATTCGACAAATTGTTCATCGACGGAGGTGTTTCTTTTGGGAAGAAGTGCTGTGCCTTTGGTTGCGTCTCTTCCATATGAAGAGCTTCTTCTGGTTTGTTTTCGTGCTCGAAGGTTAAGATTGGTGGTGTTTTCTACTTTTGAGTTGCTTTTATCCGGTTTGCGCAGGCGTCCTAGCTAGTAAGTAGTGTTAGGAAACGTCGTTTTGTAATGGCACATTGTATACTTTAGCGATGAGGAAATGTCCTTGGGATCATAATACTCTTCAGATACAGAAATGCTGCTGCTTCTTCTTAACTACAAGAAGGTAGTGAATGATGTATGGATAAAAAGCCTTCCGTTGATGGAAAGGTTTCAACAGGCTCGTGTATCAACTTCACCCTTTCTTCTTTGCTTTTGTTTCAAGTATCACCATCTTTTTCCTGATAACTGGAATGAGATCAATATCCCTCTCATGCCCCCATTCACGGAATAATTCTGTTTAGTTTCCATCCAGATCTTTTAACTGATGGAAATGCGTTTGCTTTCGTTATCGTCAGGATAATATCAGGGTGTCTGTCGACCAAAATGGTAAACTTCTTCCCAGAAGGAAGGGGTTGTTGGTCAGAGGCTCCTGCAACAGTTCATGTAGAGAAGCCATATGCTGTTGGCTTGTTACCTCGACATACTGAGGTGTCTCACCACAAATGGCATTAAAGTTTTCTTACGTACTTATAAGACAAATGACCTTTAGAAAACAATTTCTCGACGGTCTCAAAGAGATCCTTATCCACTCATCCAGACAGTTGTTCTTCGCAAGTCGCAACGTAGGCCAAATCCTTCAAAAGTAACCAAATTGCAATCGTAGCACTAGAGAACTCTGTTTTTGGCTTGTTTCATGTTCCTATTGGTGCACAGGTGCATGATTTTAGTAAGATGTGAGCATTTTCATATATTTGTGAGTCCTTGGTATACATCCAGTACCTTCTTCAGTTATGCCGGCTTGTCGAGAAACAGTTGCTAAACAAAAACTCTGATTTCATTTAGTAGTGAGTCATCAGTGTACTTGTTAACTTATGCATGTGTGTAGAGAACCCCTCCCCAAACAAAATATATGTAGTGCTGTTACTTTTGCCCATTTTAGTCATTTTTGCTTATTACTGTAGATGGAGTTGAAGAAACAGTTTGGCTTTTGTAATTTGTTCAAGTGACTATTTTAAATTGTGTCATTCAGATTGTACAATTAACAGAGTGCCCCCCCCATCCCCCAATTCAACTTCGACGCCAACGCCAGTGTGCTGAGCCTCCACGGCAGAGCTCAACCAAAGAAAACACATAATGTTTAGGCATTTAGCTGCTAGTGTGGATCAAAGTTTCTTTTTCTTTCACGAAAAGTGTTTCTACTTTTGACTCTATTGAAAACGGAACACACAAGCATTTTCCAAACTATTTGTAATACATTTTCTACAAATTTAACAAACATGACGAAAAGATATCGAAAACATTTCAAAAAGTTTCTAATATTCAGCAGACCGACCGAAACATGCTTCCAAAACAAAACTATGATCCAAGGCTGCTAGCTGGATCGAGTTGCACGACTATCAACTTGTCTCGACGTGCATTATTTTCTCACTCCTTTTCACGAACCGATACACGGTGGCGCCAACTCTACACCCATCCGCCGGCCTATCAACATGCACGACCTCCACATTGAAAAACTTCTTCGCCTTCCTAAAAAAGGCGGACTCCTTCTTCCATCTCTTCACATGCGCCATAACAAACACCACACTCTTCTCCTCATCACCACCACCACCACTCCCCAACAACAAAAACCTCAACGTTTCGACCAACGGCTCGAACAGATGATCATGATACACCAAATCCGATCCCAACACCACATCATACTCCCTCCCAATCGCCTCCATTTCTTTCAAATCCCCCCACGACAATGCCGCCACGTCGACCGCTCCGCCGTGGAGGCTCAGCACTCCGGCGTTGGCGTCGACGTTGAATTGGAGGTTGGGGAGCACGTGAGGGAGATCGGTGACCGTAACCCTAGCTTTGAGCAAACAAGCGGCGGCGATGCCTACTACTCCGGTGCCGGATCCGAGCTCGAGGAGGCGGAGGGGGCGGGTGACGTGGCGGTTGAATAGAGGAGTGGTGGAGGATTGATCGAGGAGGTTGATGAGAGTAGTGGCGGCGGGCCAGAGCTGGAAGGAGATGCCTTGTGAGGGGAATTGACGGATGGATACGGTGGCGTTGATGGAAGTGAGGTGGTGGTGCTGCTGCGGTTGTGATTTTAGGGTTTCGGTTGAATTTTGTGGGCGTTCAGTTTGGTCCTCCAATGGCGGGAACATTGTTGTTGGCGAATTTGGAGGCGGCGCGTGAAGGGCTTCGAAAATGGTAATGCAGGAGAGTTTTTATAACGATATATAATTTTTGAATAATTACATTTTTCGTGAAATTTTATATATTACTATTTTCATGGAAAATATTTTAAATTAGTACCTTGAACTTTTGAAAAGATCCTTTTTAGCGTTTGAGAAAACATTTCAATAAATCGAGATGATTAAATTTCCTTAGGAAAACTTAAATTTATATTGTCAATTGTACCAGCAATGAGACGATTGTATAAAATATATTTTCCTAGTAGACGTATGGAACAAAACTTGCAAAACCTTGAGTCAGAAAGAACGGGATCTGTTGCGAAGCACCATACTACACCGTGTAGGTTAGAATTCCCCAAAAAGCCCGCAACGGTGGGGACCGTCTGATGTGCAACATGATGCAAATGTCTCCCCTTCTCACAAAGCGGTGGACCCCACAAACATGGGGCCACATGTGCCCACCCCTCTGTAGAGGGGGGAGGTATTGCTTCATGATGCACATACAAATTCGTGTGTAACACACCAATCCCATTTGGTTAAAATGGCAATTAAACCTTTGAAAGTGATAAAATCAGCTTTCATGAATGAAAGCATCGAAAAATCTTAATATTTATTGTTATTTGTTACACTAATTAGCTGCTTTTACAAAGAGAAAACGGCAAGTCATTACGGTTATAGCCCAGATAAACCTACAAATACACTAAAGCCTAAAGCCAAACTCTCTTGATGTTAAAAACATCCATATAAGTTCATAAGCTCACGTCCCATTAGTGCCTCCGTAGATGGGAAAATGGAGCTTTGGCCTGTTCCGGCAGATCCCATGCCACTTTTCACAGTTCTTCTGTAGTACAAAGGACCAAATAATTGATAGATCGCATCTCTTCGTTGCCGAATTGCAGCTGGGTGCACCACAATGACTAGTGATCTCACTCATGGCAGACGTGAACCTATAAATTAGAGCTTCTCCTTAATATCTTGAATGACCACATGTGCGGCATTACGCCCCGGAGCACCCATCACTCCTCCACCTGGATGAGCACCACTCCCGCACAGGTACAGACCTCGCAGCGGCGTCCTGTAATTTGACCTATGTGAAAGATGAAAAAGAACATTATTTTTCTGTCGGCCACAATAAAAGACACCTAAAGCCAGAAATGGAGGTAGTCGCCTATAAAGGGAATCATCAGTACCATCCTTTCACTGGTCGCATGAGAAACAAGGAATCTAATCCCATAGCACCATGGAAGATATTTCCTCCTGCCAATTTGAAAACAAACCAATTGTCATTGGTGGTTTAAAAGTTTTATCAATTTAATCCTGGAGCAGAAATCAATCAGATTTCTAATTTCCACTGCAAACAAAAAGATGTTCTTATCAAAATGGACATAAACTGGAGCATTACTTTGTGTGATCCATCAACTGTTATATATGTAAGTTTAACAAGTGAAATATATTAGTTCTCCCCAGAGTTGACATATATGCTGCATTTATACAAATGAAAAAAGAAAAAGAAATCCCAGCATTGTGTTGTCACTACATATGATAGAAAACTATAAGGTTTCAAAGTACATGTTTGCTTTAGCATATCAGGCATTTTTCCTAATGTGGACCTTGGTGCTGCTTTACCTGTCAGACCAATCTCTCTTTCAAGGTCCGGTGGAGTTAACATGTCATAGCCAATGATTGATGAATTAAAGCCTGGAGCATACTCCTCAATTAAGTTGAAGCATCTTTCAGCAAATGCTTTCTGCAGCAAAAAAATTCACATGAGAGCCATTTTACAAGAAATAAAAGTCTAGGAACACTGCTCAAAGAAAACTTGCATGATTTAGAGATGAAAAAGATGATAAGGCATTTGTATAACTATTAGAATTTCTACTAACTCTGTATGCAGGATCGTCCCAGCTGCCTTCAGTGGGTTTATAAGGAGTGTACTGAATAAATAGGTTAATGACATGCTTCCCTGCGAAAATTAACTTGATGAAGTTATCAGAATGCTGTTGTCAGAAAGCAGAAAACAGAGAAAAGATGGTGAAAGTAACATCAAGAAGTAAAGCTCCTGCGTAGGAAATAAAACCCTCATTCTGAAGCAAGCATATATACTTAAATCAATGATACATAGGTAAGAACCTCTCCCTTCAGAAGTTATAAAAAGTAAAGTTACTCTAGAACAGAAGCTGACATATACATATAAAAGCTGACATAATTACCTTCTACACTTTTTTTTCTTCTTTTTAGTAACTCTATAAGACCATTTGTGGTTCACTGGTCCTCCACTTTAATTCAAATAAAAAAAATATGCAGTAGACTACACGGTTATTTCTAGAAAAGAAACATTGACAGAAATGCAGACACGAATAGAAGTACCAGGTGGAGAAATAGTCTTGTCTAATACAGAAGGAATTGTCATCTCAATTATAGGTCTTCGAGATGGTATCCCATTAATGGATTCCTGACAGGCAGAATCGATTTCCTCCATACTGTTCAAGACCAAAACAAAAAAATGTTAAAGTAGGAAAGGCGCATACTTTGATTACTTTTAATATTTTATGATAAAAAAAACAAATAACAGATGAACTGTTGGTTTCATACAGCAGAAATAATCCAATTAGAGAAATATTCAACATAAAACCCCTTAGAATGTGAAGTTTTTCCATAAATAAATCATGTCAAAATACTCATCAAGAAGTATCTAATATTTTCATATAAAGGCCTATTCCACTGCTTTCATGAGGACAAGTCATCTGATTCTGTACAGGAATGACTGGGAATACAGAATTCCAGTAAGCGTGCATGATATGCTGCTTGGTTTAAGTTTAACACTCACGGACATCATCTCATTCTAGTATTTGCAACTTGGCCAGGTAACAGACCTTTTTTCCAGTTAGATTAAAAAAACCATTCCGAGGACATGATTGAAAGCAGTATCCGTAGGCGAGGTAGGGAGGTAAGTGAACAAAATGACCTATATGAAGTGGACCACAAAAGGAAAACATTACAGAGTACCTCTCAGAACCTATGTGAATAGTTCCCATATGCTGAGGACCAGCATCGGGATTGCTCAACTTGCAGCAGTGAAACTGAGGCAATTGATCAACGGCCAAATTGATCTTAGTAGTTGCCTGTTGAGAAATAATGTCCCATTTGAATTTCAGTAAGTTTCAAGAACTAACTCACAAACCCAAAAAAAAAAAAGGAAAAAGCGGAAGGAAAGCATAATGGAAAAAATGATACTCAAAAATTCAAAGACAACACTTATAAAAGGCCTCTGAAGCGTTTCACAGAATTTAGTATAAGAAAGAATCTAGAAAATGGGTCATTCTGAGAAAGGCTTAGCGGATAGATATTTCTGAAGTAGAAGAGTCTATCGCGTAGCAGTGAATATTATATAAGACACTTTACAACATATTCTGTTTCAATTGATAATTATTAAAAGATCGAGAAGCAGACTTACAGAACTGTAATCAGAGTTCTTGACAGCACGGACAAAATCATCGGGAAGGACATTGCTCGGCACAAAATCCTGCCTCAGTAAATGACTATTTCATATTGTAATTCAGTTCGAACATGATGTGTATGACTTACAATACGTAGCAGTATATGCAAGAGATGAATAAAATAAAAATCTTCACCATGAATGTCTTGTATGGGGTTGCATTTGACAATACAACAGAAGATTGCATCTGCCTACCATCAGCCAGCATAACCTGAATAATTCAATAGAAATCTCAATTATTTCATCCAGGTTGACACCTAGCCAACTACAAATGTAGAACACTTACACCGCAAGCCCTGCCCGAGTCATCAATCATCAACTGCGACACCTATACCGTAAAATTAAAAGGCTTCGATTGTAACATGAGATAACTCTTAGAATAATATAATAACAAGACAAGAAACAAAATGGTCCAAGATTATAACTTAATATCTAACAGCTGGTGTTTTTCAATCACGTTGTCCAGTACTTGGTGGAGATATTGAAAGGTAAACTGAGAAATTGCACATTTCTGCTTTGCAATCCAAAAACAGGATGCTAGGCCTCAAATATCCAGCAGACATAATTGCCGGGCTAATGTAAAAAATCAAAATCCTATTTTATTTAGGGAAAAAAGTACGGACTATACCCATCGTTTAGCCTCTTTTACGAAACTATACCCAACCTTTGAACTTTTGCAACACTATACCCAACCTTTGAAAATCGTAACTATACTATACCTATACTAATTTTCCGGCCAAAAAACGTCATTTTCAGACAAAGTGACATCATATCTCGGCAAGTGAGGGGGTAATATAGTCTTTTCGGTATATTTAAATAAATAAATAAATAAAAATCATAAATAGAATTTTTTATTATTGAAAATTAAAAAAACAAAAAAAAAATTGCAGCCCCCTACCCCCCCCACGGGGCTGCAACCAGCAGCCCCCCTACCCCCCTCACCCCCACCCCCACCCCGCTGCACCAGCGGGTTGCAGCGGTGGTGGCGTCGATCGACGCCGCCACCGCTGCAACCCGCTGGTGCGGGGGGGGGGGGGGATGCAATTTTTGTTTGTTTTTTTTTTATTTTTTTAATTTTCAATAATAAAAAATTCTATTTTTATGATATAGTATAGTTGATACCTATTTTACCCCTCAAAATTTTGAATTTTGGCCGGAAAATTAGTATAGGTATAGTATAGTTACGATTTTCAAAGGTTGGGTATAGTGTTGCAAAAGTTCAAAGGTTGGGTATAGTGTCGTAAAAGAGGCTAAACGATGGGTATAGTCCGTACTTTTTCCCTTTATTTAGTGAACTATCATATTGTTAAATCATTTACAACCATCACACGGAACAGTCTAACCATGGGATTTAAACTTGATCTTGTCTATTACAGGACAGTAGGCAGAAGGAGTAGAGAAACAGTCAAATCGTGGTTGGATAAAATTATACCTGGTGCCACAATTACAAGCACAAAGACCTTATCAGTGAACAGAGAAAGGTTCAACCTTAAATGTTAACGAATACAAGCATACGTACGTATTCTTTTACTTTTCTGTTGTATGGATACCGAGAAAAAACTTTCTAAGTTTTTTGTTACTACACCACATACTTTTTTTCATTTCAAAGAAGAGAAATGCAGCGTGTAAACCTGGCACCTGGTTATGATAAAAAGGAAGTGCTACCAAAAACTTACTTCAGCCTCGGTTATAATGGTAGCACCAGCTTCTCTCGCAGCTTTACTAATTGCTAAGGACACAGAACCCATCCCACCTTCAACATACCTGAAAGTTGTGTCAACAAAGACGTCAGGAACTGAAAATAATGATGCAGATGGCAAGAGAACTGAGTTATCTCTTTTGGGGAAGTCTCAAACTTTCTGTTATCACAGTGGTTAATTACTGAATACTTAAACGACTTCATGTTTTTGATACAAGATCAACCACAAGTTGCTATATACGATGTCATTGTTCTTTTCCACGAATAACAAACAGCGCACTTTATTGAACGTAAAATGATATTTGTATCGTAACATAAAGATAAAAATTATTTGAAGAAAATAAAAACTCAACTGAAGGAAAATAAATTGTAAGAACATTTTAGTGACCTTCCCCATCGTTAAAGAAACACTTACGACCAAATTCCACGTTCACCGTCAGTTTCTCCCATCACATGATGCAGCAAAACATATCCACTACCTGGTGTATTGACACTACCCTTGGAAAATAAAGAAGGAAAAAGCTCAATAACAGAGGAAATTCACAAATTAGATTAGCTTTAAGATTTTGCATACTGCATGGCCTATATCAATACGGCAGTTTGTCCAAATGGGCAGAACAAGAACAGTGACCTCCAAAGCATCCCATTCCACTGTGGAGTATACAATTCAAAAAGTGCCAAAGTAAAAAGAAAAAGAGATAGAACCTAACTAATAAACATAAGTAGATCAACAGAACTCAGTTGTAGATGGCATCCATCTTATGTTTGTATAACTTTTAAGAAAGATTTCATCTACATATAAAAATTATTCATCTGCATGATGCATTTATAGTGAGACGGTCATGAAAATTACAAGAAAAGAACATGAGAAGTCCTAGATAAGAGTAAACTACTCTTAACAACATAATGTGTGAAGAACATGTGTTACAGATTAAATAGTTATCTTACCGTGCTCCCTATAACCGCATCTGTAGCAAGTGTTGCCTTCAGGACATCAGTCTGCAATTACAAGTCAATGACAGAAATTTGTAAGACATTACCTATTGGGCACAGTTAAGTAACATGCTACTACCGGCATTTCACTGTTTACTTGATTGATCAATAAATGAAAACATATTACCAACTAAAGGAATATTTTAGGTAGATTATAGTTATCAAGGAGAAAAAACGGAAGGAAAACAGCAACTATGGTCAATTGACATATAATAACCTACCAAACACAACCAAAAACATTAGATGGCAAATCAGTCTCTCCATATTCTGAGGACATTCTCCAGCTCAACAAGAATGATTGTGGTTATCAGCGTTTGTGTGAGTTCTTAATCTGGATTTAGAGGAAACATTGATCATGTCTCCCTGATTCTATCGGTACATTATGCATTTTATTTCTATGAACTTTGGAGTCAATCCTGATGTTCAAACTGACTGAAGGTAGAACCCTTAGCATCATACTTTTTTCTCAGAAATAGCGTAAAGGTGTTCAATGTGTCAAATTTGTCATTCGTCACTGGGTTGACTGAGCCAAAAAGTAATTTCAAACCTTAAACTCTTAGTCTAGTTTATGGCCAAACTTTGCAAGTTAGGACTCCACGGAAATTTATTCACTTGAAGACCCCATTGCAGCGTCAGCAGACTTCCAGACTTTTTGTGATTGGAGGAAAACCATTTAAGCTAAAAGTAACTCTACGAATAGTTTGAAATTTTAGGTTCTGGTTACTTTCAGGAATTCAAATCATTTATACGAAGGCAGTATTACACGCAAAACTGACTGGTAAAAGCATTAGTGTCCATAATTATAGAGTTTGATGCATTAAAAAAGGACCTTGCGCACTCAAGAACCAGAAAGACTATTATATAATGTTAGAGAATCTCTTAAGATTACCTCAAACCAGTTATTTAGCACCTTTGATGCAGGAGAAAGTAAGAGATCCAGAAATTCCCTGAAAAGTGAACAGATTCAAGTAAGGGAAATACAGGATATAAACATGAAAGATTGTTATTTTGTACATCGAGTACACTGGTAATTAAACTGAATTATAAACCTATTCAACTGTCTTGCTTCCAAAGATTACAATAGAGGAGGAAAGCAAGGAAATCTTACACTATCTCCTTTTGTCCCATGCCTACCGCTCGTTGCATCAAATTAGCCCAAAAGATGGACTTGTGCAAATTGTCCTTCATACGCATATTCAAAGATGAACCTTGAGGCAACTTTTCAGGAGGAGTTGAATCCAGAAGTGGATCCATGAACTTACAGAAGTCCTCCAAAAGAGTCTCGTACCTACAAAAACACTAACTTCAGTAAAGTAACTAACTACAAAATGCACCAACAGTAACAAATACACTATAGTATTTTCCTCCCTGTATTTCAATCAAACACGAAAAGACGACAGAGCAAGCGTCTTCTACCATCCACATAAAACACAAACTCCTACGCAGAAACAATAACAGCACAAATGTGATTGATTACCTAGGATACGCCTTGGCGTCGCGTTTGGAGAATTTGGAAATCTCGGAGTGATTAAGCTCCTTATCAGGTCCAAGCAGAAGGTAACGGCCATCCAAACATGGCGTAAACGACGACGGACTCCTCTTCAACAACCTCATTCCATGCCTCGCCAATTCCAGTTCCCTAAAATAAATAAATCATCAATTAGAAAGAATCACAAACCACTAGAATTAAGTTAAATAGAGAAAAGGAAAAAAGCAGCATAAATACTTGATAACGGCGGGGCGGAGGAGGCTCTGAAGGTAGCTACAGCGAGAAAACTTGAAGCCGGGGATGATTTCTTCGGTTACGGCGGCTCCGCCGATAATGTGGCGGCGCTCGAGTACGGTGACGGAGAGGCCGGAGCGGGCGAGGTAAGCGGCGGCGGTGAGGCCGTTGTGGCCGGCGCCGATGACGATAGCGTCATATTTGTTGCTCGTTGATGTGCTCAGTTGCCTGATTTGCCGTCGCCACATTTTCCAGTAAATAAAAATAAAGTAAAATTAGGAAAGGGACACTGAGTTATTTGAAACTTGTATGTAATTTCTACTACGGGTACTTTTACTTACTTGCATGAAAAAATAATATGAGACATTGCAAAAAAGTACCCCTGTGGCCAGCTAACATTAATTGGTAAAATTCCCTATTGGGTAGTTTTTAGTAGATTCAATTATTCAAATATTCTCTTTACCATTATTATATTTTGAATTGTCTCGATTAGTAATCATAATAAAATTTTTGTTACTATTTATGTTCGTGGACTGATTAAAAGATATTAAAAGTTACCAATGCATTGGCTTGCTTTTACAAATCTAAGAGGTAATGTCAAATTTTTGACAAGACATATGTCTCAAATTCATTTTAAACAGCATTAACTCTAGATGCATCAAGTAAGTATTACATTATTAAAACGAAATCCTTCGATCATGTTGTGACCATGTTTGGCAATCGCGTTAGCAAGGCCATTCTTTGCTCGCTCAATCCAGCGGAATTCTTGATTCCATGGTTTATGGAGTAAGGCACGGCATTCTTCTATCTTTTCTTTTAAGTCGTCATTGCTATAGGTCGCCGATGTGATAAGTCGGTATGCTTCTTGTGAGTCAGTCTCCACACAGAGATTTTGGATTCGGTGTTCCCCTGCCAGTGTTAGTCCCCACCGAATAGCCTCAACTTCAGCCTCTAAAACGGTCGGACATTGAAGTTTGTCCATAAATCCCCACATCCATTTACCACTAGCATCTCGTAACACGCCGCCCAGAGTTCCCTTGTTGTGTGTAACGTCTACACTTCCATCAACGTTCAGTTTCAACCACCCTTCTTTCGGCCTTTGCCATTTGCCTTCTTTCTCCTTTAGGTCGCGGTTGTTTGCCTTGAATGTATCATAGCTTAATTGTTTGATCTGAAAAACAATGGCGTAGTTCTTGACCATCTTTCCTTTAAATATGCGTTCGTTCCTCATCTTCCATATTATCCATGCGCTAGCTGAAAAGATAACGTTCCAGGGGAGATTTAGAATAACGGAGCTGATCGCATCGGTATACTGGATGTTTCTTTTGAGCCATACTTCATCAGGAAGATCATTGAATTTATGCCACGCATTACCTGATAGTAGAGTTCGCCAAACATTGCGTGTCGTTCAACAATGCCGTAGAATATGGAGAGTCGATTCATCCGACAGGTTGCAGATTTCACAAGTAGCAGAATCCGTGATTTTCCACCTCGCTCGCAATTGATTTGACACAAGACGATTTTGATGAGCGAGCCAAAGAAAATATCGAATTTTGTTATTGCATGGGGCTTTCCAAATCCAATCAATTTTATTTGTAAAACCATTCCCCCTACTTGGCTTCGGTACAGCGCTTTATAGGCGTTTTGGCATGAGAAAATTCTCGACGCCGTTTCATTCCAAAGCACACGGTCCTCACAATCCTTAAGAACATGAACTTTTCCCTCAATTTTGCTCATCCAAGATACACTAAGTTCGATTTCAAGATCATCAAAATGCCATTCACTGTTCTCATCAATTACATCATGAAGTTTGATATTAAAATCCGCCTTATCAATGTTTTGCACAATATCGCAAAGACATAGGTCACCCAACCATTATCAAACAAAAAAGAAATCATATTACCTTTTCCGATATTCCATCTCAAGTACGGTTTAATAAGCTCTAAGAACCGAATAATCCCCTTCCGCGTAACGCTATTGCTCATCTTGTTTTTGTATGCCAACGGGTTGCAGCCTTTAAGATATTTAGCATTAACAATTTTTTGTTGTCTCTTGTGCTGCATGTGTAATCCCGTCCATATCATCACGGGTTACGTTTGCCTCACCGATTACTTTCGCACCTTTTGCTTTGCAGATATTTGTTACATGTCCCACATGACCACAATTGTAGTATAGGGATGGCAAATTTTTGTACTATACTTGATAGAGTTTGTCGCCAACATAAATACCTCTATCAAGTGGTTTATCCGTAGGAATTTGGACGCAGACTCTCGCAAATTTCCCTTGTGCGACAGTAAATGTGTTCCCATCAATTTTTATAGGATCCTCTATCTCCTTCGCAATGGTGAGTATGACAACTTCATTGAAGAACTCAATAGGCAGATCTATAATGCGCACCCAAGTGATGGCGAATTCCAGTTTATCTTGTTCTGCTCTAAATTTCGTCATCCATTTTCGAATTGAGAGGAAGCTGCCCGCAATTTTCCATGGGCCTTGTGCGAGAATTTTTTTTCTCTTTGTGCTTTTGATGCCCCTTTAAGGCAATAGCTATTGTGGCCTTGATCAAATAGTTCACTCCCTTCCGTTAGTTGCCACATTGTGCTAAGCTTATTCACCAGATTAGGATAGAACCATGGCTTCCCTAGCACCTTAATGAGGATCGTATCGCTCCAAATGTCGGATAAAGATTTTTTTCAGTTCATCTGAAAGTTCTATGGTCTTGTATAGCTTGGTATCGGAGGGTGGATGAACCCTAGTTTTACCCGCGATGTCCGCGAGTCTGGATTCATCGATCGTCACATCATTTGGTCTCACCTTATTGGCGTATGTCATTCTTTGCGACGTTTCGAACCCGGCATTCGAGATCTAACTTTTTACATTGCTTGTTGTGGCTCTGAATTCACATGCACTGCGTGGACGTTTGAGCATGATCAGGTCTGAATTATCTCCTTTCGTTATGATCGTTTGCATGGGTGCAGGAATGGGACCCGATGGCATGTTATCCGATGAGAATCCAGTGTGAATCAAAGTAATCGCCGAAAAATCACTAAGATTCTCTTTCTGGATATTGCGGAGCTTTTTATGATTCTCTTTAAAAAAATGAATTTTACTTTAAGTCCATTAGGTGAATAAGATCAACTGAAAGATGTACATCTTTCAATGAAAACTACACAAAGGAATTTGCTTGTTGGGTACTCTAAATTACACTCAAGCTAACTAAAAACTCCAAATGCATGCTTTAAGTTTTGAAACGTTTGCTCGAAATACTTTTTGGACTTTATCGAAATAAGGAGTATTTTTAAATTCAGAGTCCATTACACTAGCCAATTTTGACACAAGCCATGACCGCGTGTAAATTACTTTAATTTTTTAAGGAATCAAATTGAAAGATAAATTAACGTGGAGTGAGTTCATATTTTGGAAAGATTGCAGTTGAGCAAAGTAAGTAAAAATATAAAATAATAATATAACCTTTACTATTCTTTTGTTTAAAGATAAAGAGAATGATAATTTAGAAAACAAAAGTTGATATTTTATGAGTATTGAGACTTTGCTTATAATATTGTAATAGATGAACAGTCAATCCAACTAAAATAAGTCCTATTAAGACATGTCTGGAGAAAATTGGTCCATCACAAGCCCCTTAACCAGTATGCTATTATTAGGCACGCAAGTCTCTGTAGCAAATTCTTTCACAACTAGGCCCAGGAATATTTATTTCCAATTCAGATTAACTTTTCAGGCTAGTTATTAAAAAAGAAAAACCAAGCTTCTTCTTCTTCTTCTTCTTCTTCTTCTTCTTCTTCTTCTTCTTCTTCTTTTGCAATTTCCTCTTCAGGTAATAATTAATTGGCAAGCAAACCCTAAATTCAGATAAAATCACCCTATACAGATGTATGTGTTAGTATAAGTTAATGATGCATCAACACTTTAAACATTATCCGTATCCATATTCAATTCGCATAAACATTGACAGTTGTCTAACACTCTTCGAACACATATCGAGCACTCTATATATAGTTTTTCTATTAAAATAAATAAAAATTAAGTGGCCAACATGCAATAGGAGCGTGTCATACATATTTCACATATGTAGGTAATAAATTGAATATTTCAATAGTTGTGCTGTAAAATATTATAAGTAAAATATTTAAATTAAAAAGTATAAGATTAAAGAGTTGGTAAATAAATTTCTAAAACTTAAAGATGTATATGTAAATATCTTTAATTCACGTCTCATCTGAATCCATCTTTAGTTGTCACACACTTTTTGTACTTAACTATCATGGCTCCGATTTTATTCACTTTGCTTTGTATTGGTGTTTGGCATTGATTATTAGATTTAAATGAGCTTCTTATTTGGATTTCATTTTGTTGATAAGTGATGCGTGAAAAAGTTGCAACTTTGTTTAAATTTAAGAAAATTATGTGTTTTTAATTGGTTTTAAAAATATTACTTGAGCATATTTTAATAACATATAATATATGTTAAAATAAAATAATTGTCGCATCCGGGTCGTGTTGATCTTGTAATTTCTAAGAAATACATGTTCTCGTTTCCAGTGTCATGTTACAGTGTCGTGTTTCAATATTAGTGCATTATAAGCAGAAGATTCATGTAAATATGTGTATATTCCATTATAAAAAATCATATGGTATGTGGTATATAATTGTAGAACATAAAGTAGGTGTTATAGATAGGATGTTTTATGGCTTCAATTGTCATTGTAAGATCAAAGTGATAACTATCATAGCAACTCATTTGAGTATATGATTTCTATAAATGAGAAGAACATTCAAAAAAAATTTCTTAACCGAGAAAAAAAGATGTCTTGAGAGAAAAGGGGCCATCCCATTCACGAAGACAAAAGTTAAATCGGATCAAACAAAAAATGAGGGGAATTGAGACAAACACATAAAGAAGCTGAAGTTTGAGCCTTGTTGAAGGAAATTAAAGGGACGAGGTGTGTGAATTATCCTCTATATTTAATGAGGTAGATATCAAGGAGAGACCTACTCTACCATGTAACTTGAACCAAAATAGCTTTAAACACTGGTTACATGTCAGACCATATCATCTATTTTCCTTCATTCACAAAAGAACAACTAAAAAAACTACTATTAACCTGAGTTTGATTCATTTCGACAATAAGTTGCTTCTGCACATCAAACGCTTCCGGATTAATCTTTGCCAATTCAAAGATTTGCCCTCCAATATGCTCTTCTGCGCTCGCGAGCCTCTTCGTGTACTGCAAAATCATATCTTCGAAGTTGTCGCCGCTACATCTCTGTGGTCCGTACATCCCTGTCGTTTCGCAGCCAACGCTTCTTTTTGACTCAATAATGAAGACTAAGGAACCTCGAAACCAAAAAGTAAAGCACATGGAGACTGGAGAGGAGAATGAGCACTTTATGTGTATGCTTTCTTTGGAGCAGACGTTGAATCATTACCCGTTGGACGCTATACAAGGCCCAACGGATAATGATTCTTCATGTAGTTCCTTAAGCCCCATATATAATTTTTTAGGGAGACTAAGATGGTGTTGCATATTATATATATATATATATATATATATATATATATTAGCATGCAAGAGTAGCGGGATCCTAAATTTGATGATAAATTTCTCATTGTATCACAATGGCCAGGAAACCTTGTGATTGGCTACTTATATATATATATATATATATATATGTGCATTCATTAAGATTTTAAAAGAAAACAAATAGATATATTGTAACAGCCAAATCTTTCCACGCGGGGTGAATGTTTGGCGGGTCAATTTTACTTTATATGCAAGGAAAGCTCTTCCAAAGCTTCAGACCACTCAACAACATTTGCATCTCTATTTTTGAACTGCCAACATATTTGGAAGATAAAGCAAAAAACATTACGAAGGATTAATTAGCCTATATATGGGTTTAGGGTTTAGGGTCAAACTTTGGAAAGGCCAAACTCAGGCAATGGAAAAAAGGAGAAAACTAACAACATTCTTCTTTTACATCTTCTCAGAATCTTGGAAGGCAGCTGATCTTTGGAGTTTTTTTTCTTTGATTTGGATGCAGGGTGGGGGAGGTTTGTGTTCTAAACAAAAGATACAAGTTCGGAAACAAATTTGGGTTTGTTAGGTTAAGAGATGTGGCCAACGACAAAGATATGGAGATTAAACTTAGCTCTATCGAGATTGGAGAGCTTACAATTAGACCAAATCTAGAAAGGTTCAGTTTACATCAGATGAAGAAAGAGAACTCAGAGGCAAAGGGAACCAGGCCGCGCAAACCGAGTTTTGTCAAAGTCAATAAAGGCATGACAGTGGGTTAGAAACCGACGATTGGTGAGGGAGTTGAGGCTTCTGTGGAGTATGAGTCAAGTGAGAAAGACCGTGAATGGCTCGAAGGTGCGATTATTGGCCAAGTGAAAGGAGTTGAGGAGTTGAAACACCTTTTCGAAAGAATCAAGGAGATCAATGGCGAAGTACGGACTTGTATTAGGCTGGGAGGAAACTTGGTGTTGTTCGACAAAAGTAATATCTTGACGCATATTTTCAATAACAAAGCTTCATGGGACGACATCCTAATATCTTTAAGACCATGGGCATTAAAATTCGCGGCAAGAGGGAGAATTGGGTGGGTTGAATGTAGGGGAATACCACTACAGGCATGGAATGCCATATTTTTTCATAAACTGTTTTCATGCTATGGAGAATTTGTTCGGATGAATGAAACAACGCGAATTAAAGCACGCCTCGACATGGCAAGGATTCTGGTGTGCATTAACAAACCGGAGGGGATTGAAGTGGTGCGGAAAGCAAAATTTGATGGTTTTAATTTTAATATTTCCTTGGTGGAGGAGATGAATGTTCGTGTCGATAACGGACCACACCCACGTCAAAATTTTGAATATTTCGACGAGGATTGTCCGGAGGTATACTCCACATCGGAAGATTCTATTTTTTTCGGCGACTTCCTTACCGGAGAAGATGGTCTGAATCTTGAAGAAGTCAAAGAGACTCCGCTCGCTATTGCCGAGGTCAATCCGGATATAGAGGCAAAACAATTGGGCATAGGATTGGGAAAGGTTGGCCATAATCAGGAAGAGTAGCTTAACAGATAAATTAATGAGGTGAGAGAGTATCATGGTGTTAATGAGGAAATCAATTTAAATAAGCAGATTAACGAGGAAGGAGAATGTGGTTTCTCCCTAAACAAATCAAATGGTGAACCGGCATCAAACCAAGAAGCTCTTGTTGGGCTGGAATTCCAAACACTCCAACTTGAAATGGGCCGAGAGACTCAACATGGCAGCGAAGTAATGGGTCTCATGATCGGGCTGAATCTTCTATTCCTTTGGACCAAAGTAATAATCACATATCTGGTGGAATTGAATTCAATAAAACAAAACCAAACAGTTCAATTCATTCTGATAAAGATGTCAACATCCCTTCTCAAATAAAGAGTAAAAAGAAAAATTCCATGAAAAAACTTTCTCCTTCGAGTAGGAGAATTTTGATGAAGTAGAAAAAAAAAAGAGTGAGACTCTTTTTTTGAAGGAATAAAATCATACTTCGACACTGATAAATCAGTCAACAAACAAAAGACGAAGCAGACTCCTAACAAGAAAGGTGCAAAATCCTCGAGTAGCTCTGGAAATAATCTAATTTCTACTTCTGCGAATGCATATGTAGAAGCCTCAGCTATGTGGAGCTTTGGAAAAAAAATCGACAGCATAGGCAAAGGTGATGACAAGAAGGTGATTAATGCTTTGGTGGAAATGGAGATGAGGGAGAGAGAATCTTAAGATGGTGAATAATGCTAAGGAAGGTACTACTGAGAATTGCTTATGAAGATGGTTACTTTCAACATACGTGGATTGGGGGGAAGTTTCAAGAAAGAGGAGGTGAGAAACATTGTCTGTAAATATAATTTAGACTTTATTTGTAACGAAGAGACTAAAATTGAGAATTTTAATCAAAAGATTTGTGAAAGTGTATGGGGTTCTAAAGATTGTGAATGGATGGCGAAGCCTTCGGAGGGTAGAGCTGGCGGGATTGTTTCAATTTAGAGGAAGGGAACGTTTACATTGCTTTCATCATGTGTTGGGGATGGGTTTATTCTTGTCAAAGGCTTGTGGGAGCGAGATAATACAAAGGTGGTTATTGTTAATGCTTACTCATCTTGTTTATTAGGCAAAAAAGAAGATTATGGAACACTATTACCAACTTGAAGACTCAGATTGGGGGAAATTGTTGGTGTTGTGTGGGAGATTTTAATGCGGTCTTGGGTGTTCATTAAAGAAAGGGAAGATATAGGACGCGTGGGGATCGAGAAATTGAAGAATTTGTGGAGTTTACTCAAGGCATGAATCTTGTTGATCTTTCTCTTGTTGGATGCAAATTTACTTGGAGTAGTAACGACGGATTGGTGATGAGCAGATTGGACCGTTTCTTATTCACCCAGGGATGGCTGGATAAATGGCCAAATTTGAATCAAAAAGGACTCTCTCGAGCATTATCAGACCATAGGCATGTTCTTGTGGAAGACAAGTGCATAAACTGGGGTCCAAAACCTTTTAGGGTGTTGGATTGTTGGAAAATCACAAAGATTTTCATAAGATGGTGTGCGATCATTGGAGAAATACTAGATTTGAGGGACGTGCAACATTCTCTCTCAAAGAAAAGCTTAAGTCGATGAAGTTAAAGCTCAAGGAGTGGAATCTGTCCGTGTTTGGGAATTGGGATCAGAATATATGTACGTTAAAGAGCAAGCTGAAATTTTACGATGCCAAAGGGGAGCAAGGAAATCTTTCTGAAAGCGAAGTGATACAAAGAAAAGAGGTGATCGGCGCTCTTTGGCAAGCAGTGAAGTAAAGGAGCGAATCCCTCATTCATGGTGCTCATTCCTAAAGTGGAAATCCGTTGTTTCTGAATGAATATAGACCAATTTCCTTGATTGGGTGCACGTATAAAATCCTTGCAAAGGTTCTTACGGAAAGACTTAAGAGATTTATGGGAAAAATTATTCCCGAAGAACAAATGGCTTTTGTGGAAAAGAGACAAATCCATGATTGCGTGCTTATTGCCAATGAAGTGATTGATGGGGTAAGAAGGAAAAGGAGAAATGTATGGTGTTCAAGTTGACTTCGAAAAGGCGTATGACTATGTGAATTGGAGCTTCTTGGAGAACATGATGTCATTGATGGGATTTTGCAACCAATGGAGAGCTTGGATTTTTGAGTGCCTTCGCACGGCTTCAATCTCGATTTTGGTTAATGGAAGTCCTACGCGTGAGTTACAACCTCAACGGGGACTTCGCCAAGGGGATCCCTTATCCCCCTTTCTCTTCCTCATGGTTGCCGAAGGATTAAATGGACTTATCAAACAAGCTAAAGAACAAGGATTCCTCTCGGGAATCAAAGTTGGTCGTGATCGTATTGATGTGTCTCATAACCAATTTACGGACGACATTATTTTCTTTGTTGGGGATGATAATCAAAATGTGTGGGCCCTTAAGAGTTTACTTTGCATGTTTGAGTGGACATCCGGATTGAAAGTGAATTTTGCCAAAAGTAAGCTTATGGGAATTGGAGTGGACGATCAAAGAATGGGCGAGTTGGCAAATATTCTCAATTGTCAAGTTGGTAGAGTCCCCTTCAAATATTTAGGCGTTCCCATTGGAGCAAGCCCAAGACGTTTATCAACTTGGAAACCCACTCTTAAAGATTCTAAAGTTAGACTTCAAGGATGGAACCCGAGGGATATTTCTATGGGTGGGAGGGTGGTTCTTCTCAACTCAGTAATGACGGCGCTACCGACCTATATTTTGTCTTTTTTCAAAATGCCGAAAGGGGTTCACCAAAGCCTTATAAAAATACAAAGAAACTTTTTATGGGGAGCGAAAGAGGAGGAAAGAAAATCTCGTTGGCTAAATGGAGATTGTTTGCAAGAAAAAGGGAGTATGGAGGATTAAATATTAAAAATCTCAAAGTTTTTAACATGGCGCTACTTGGAAAATGGAGATGGAGGTACCTTACGGAAGAGGAGGCGTTATGGAGAAGAATTATCAAGTCCAACTATGGTGGTTTTGGAGAGAATACTTGTCAAGGAAATAACAACCAATCTAGAAACCTTGAATCAACTTGGTGGAAAGATTTAAATAAGATTTTTTCTACTCCAAAGTTGGGGGATTGGTTTGCTAATAAAGTGAGACATAGTGTGGGAGATGGAAGTAGTACTAGCTTTTGGCACGACACATGGATCGGGGAGGTGTCTTTTTGTGCGAGATTTAGTTGGTTATTTTTGCTTTGTCAAGATAAAAATGTAACTGTGGGAGTTAGTGACTTAGGCTCAGTGGTATTTCTATAATTCTACCAGCTTGGACGTAGTCGCAACTGTGGAAGCCTGTATCGCAGTGAAAGCTTGTATAGCAGTTGCAACTAGGCGATTGTTGCAACTGGGCGGCAAGAGTCAGATTAGGTCAGAGAGTTAAGCTAATGGGCCATGGGCCTTATGAGCGGTTTTAACAGACTGTCTATATATACTCTGTTACGCAGCCAATTTCATAATGGTTTTTGTTACCCATTGTACTTTATATCTCCTCAATAAAATTGGATCTCGATTTCTCCCTTGGATTAGGGTTCTTCATTACATTGATGCTAGAACGCCGAACCAAGTAAATTGCGTGTGTTGTTCGTAATTGTTTACTTTCTTTGTTGCGATTGTTATTCATATTTTGTTTGTTCGTTTTGTGCGATTCAATTGTGATTTGATTCGGTAAATTTTGCATTCCATTGACCCGATTCACTACAAATTGGTGCGTTGAACGTGGATTTGGTCATGGCGACGGCAAAATCTGATGTGGAGAAGGTTACAGGGCTAAACGATTTTGGAGGTGTTTGGTTGAAGCTTAATAGCTTGTATACAACCAAATCCTTGGTAAATCGTTTGTATAAACCTGCTCTGTTTTCTTTTCGTATGCATGATGATATATCGATAGAGGAAAAAATTGATACGTTTAACAAGTTGATTCTGGATCTTGAGCACATTGATGTTGAAATTGATGATAAAGATCGCGTGTTACTGTTGTTAAGTTCATTACCTAGATCTCATGCTAGGAAGGCATTGAAAGAACAATTAGGTGATGTTCTAACAGTAAGTGGACAAAATCAAGAAAGTAGAAAGGAGAAGAGGTCCAGGTCGCAGAGTATGAATGGGAAGAAATCGTTCAGTTGTTGCAATTGTCAACAGGAAGGCCACACCAGAAGGTTTTGTCCTAAAAGGCAGAGTGGTGGTGGTGGTGACAGGATCGAGGAGTCTGTCAGTGTTGCAACTGTACAAGAGGGGTATGAGTCTGCGAATGCTCAAGCAGCTTCTGTGAGAGATTCAGAGAATGTGTGGGTGTTAGATCCTGGTTGTATAGGATCTGTGAGGTTCACCTTTCACAATGGATCTCATATGCTGTTGAGACTGGTGAGATATGTCCATGGCCTAAAGAGAAACCTGATATCTCTTGGTTTATTAGAGAAGACGGGTTACAAGTTCTTGGGAGAGAATAGTATGGTAAAGGTACTCAAGGGATCATTGGAGGTGATGAGAGGAACTTGGAAGAATGGCCTTTACATACTAGAAGGAAATTCTGTCATGGGTATAGTTGCAACAGCAATTGTCCAAAGGGTTGTTTCAAAGTCTGAGTTGGAACACAGGAGATCAACACATGTGAGTGAAAGAGGTTTGTTAGAGTTGGGAAAGCATTGTCTGTTGGGAACTAAAAAGCTGAAAGAGATTGGTTGTTGCGAACATTGTGATTATGTTCATGATAATATGTTGGGAACCCCAAGAACTGCTTCATACTCTGTTGCAAGTCACTTATTGTCACTGGTGGATGGTTATTCCAGGAAGATGTGGCTACTTGTGTTGAAGACCAAGGACCAGACAGTTGGAACATTCAAGAGCTGGAGGACCATGATAGAGAAGACTGGATTGCAACTGAAAAGACTAAGAACAAACAATGGTCTGGAGTTTTGTTCAGCTGACTTCAGTGAGTGTTGCAGGGTAAATGAAGACAATATGGCTGTTAAATGCAATGGTGATTTACTTGGGCAAGCTGTTGAGATTAACAATTGTGTTAACTCAGAAAATGAGGAAGATAGTGGTTACCAGCTTGAGGTGGAGCTTATGGCTGTTAGGGAACCAGATCATCCTGGCAATTGGTTACTTGAAGAGGAACTAGTTGCAACTGAGCTTGTGGATCATGCTGAATTCAACTACATGCTGACCAGAGAAAGAGTTGGAAGTCAGGGTAAGGGACCAATGAAGTATGGTTATAAAGACTTGTTTGCATATTCACTAGTGACAGTGAGAAGACTATTGGGTGACGATCCAAAGGACTACAAGGCTGTAGTGAATAGCAAGGATATACATGATTGGCTGGATGCTATGTCTGAAGAAGTGTAGTCTTTGAAGGATAACAATACTTGGTATCTTAGTGAAAGGCCAAAGGGCTCATGGTTGGTTGGATGTAGAAGGATGGAGTTAGAACAAATGGGTGTTACAACTGTTTCCTTGTATGAGAACTTAGTTGAAATCAAATGCAAGAAGAATCATATGAATAAATCTCTGGATGGCTTGAAGAAATCTCATAGGCTGTGGAAGTTGAGATTTGATGAGTACATGATGATGGTTGGCTTTGTGAGGAGTAAGTATGACATTTGTGTCTACTTTAAGTTTAAGGAAGAAGAGTAGTTGACATCGTTGTTTCTAGAAGTTGATGATATTCTGATCATCAGTTATACCAAGATCGAAGTTGCAACTGTGAAGTCCAAACTCAAGGTGGGGTTTTTAATGAAGGATGTAGGAGCAACTGAGAGGATTCTGGGTATGGAGATAAGAAGATACAGAGTTGAAGGACTGATGTGCTTGTCTCAGGTGGAGTATCTTGAGAAGATACTGAATAAATTTGGAATGTCTCGAGAATTGGGAGTTGCAACTCCATTGCCTCAAGAATTCAAATTTGGATGTTTGGGCACCAGGGAATCAGTTACTGGGTTTGTCTGTACAACATTTAGAACTGATGTTATCTGGAAAGCTAGGTTGGAGAGAGTAGTTGCAACATCAACTACTGAAGCAGAGATTATTGCACTGGTAGTTGCAATAGTGGAAAATCCGGCAGATTTGATCAACATGGTTTTGCCCAAAAAGGTTGATCCTTGTCTGGATTTGTTACAACTGAAGAGTTGTTAGTCTTCGAGACTAGTTGGAGGAGTTGAGGAGCTGACTTTATGGTTGAGGTAGAGTTACAGAAATAAGGTGGAAAATTGTGGGAGTTAGTGACTTAGGCTCAGTGGTATTTCTATAATTCTACCAGCTTGGACGTAGTCGCAACTGTGGAAGACTGTATCGCAGTGAAAGCTTGTATAGTTGTTGCAACTGGGCGGCGAGAGTCAGATTAGGTCAGGGAGTTAAGCTAATGGGCCATGGGCCTTATGAGCGGTTTTAACAGACTGCCTATATATACTCTATTACGCAACCAATTTCATAACGGTTTTTTGTTACCCATTGTACTCTATATCTCCTCAATAAAATTGGATCTCGATTTCTCCCTTGGATTAAGGTTCTTCATCACATTGATGCTAGAACGCCGAACCAAGTAAATTGCGTGTGTTGTTCGTAATTGTTTACTTTCTTTGTTGCGATTATTATTCATATTTTGTTTGTTCGATTTGTGCGATTCAATTGTGATTTGATTCGGTAAATTTTGCGTTCCATTGACCCGATTCACTATAGTAACAATTAATGAAGTCGGTGAATGGAAAGGTAGAGAGTGGAGATGGAATTGGTTGTGGAGAAGGACACTCTCTCAATGGGAAGAAGATCTCCTTGATGAGTTGAAGCAACTTCTTCGAGCTTTTTCTACTTGTGAAGGGATGAGAGATAAATGGATTTGGAGCGGGAACAACGGGCCGGGGTATTCAGTTAAAAATGTATACGAATTTCTCAAGAAGGAAGAGGATATGGTGGAGGTATCGGATTTTTTTAAAGGTATGTGGAAAGCGAGTTGTCCTCCCAAACTCAAGTTACTTTGTTGGAAATTTGCCTTGAATAGATTTCCTTCAAAATTCAACTTATTTCATAGAGGGGTGTTGGATGACAACTCAAACTTGAGTTGTGCTTTTTGTAATAGAGACACCAAAGAAGTTAAACATTTATTTTTCCGATGTTGCCTATCCTATAATATTTGGATGAGTATCTTCAAGTGGTTCGATATTTGTTCGGTGCTCAATGAAGGAGTCGAGAATAATTATTGGCAATTCCGAGATGCTTACCCGTGGAAAGAAGGCAAAAAAGAATGGGAAGGGTTATGGTTTTTCACGATGTGGTCGATTTGGAAATTGAGGAATAATATTGTTTTCGGCAAAGAAAGGCGTAGACACATTAATTTTGTGTCTAATTAAATTAAATGACGGTAACTCTTAAGATGCAAGAAATACAAAATATATTTTATTTAATTTTAATATTTTGAGGGATTAAATTAAATATATTAATTAAATCTTAAGACAAGAAAATAATTGCTCATCAAATCTCAAGACATGGAAAGTCTTCCCCACCAAGTCTCAATCTTCAAGAGATGAAAAGAAGATTCTCTTAGATAAAGTCTTCATATCAAGGAATTGTAGACGTGATCACAACCGTTCATCTCATCAGGAGATTCTAATTGAGATTCATTCCACAACTATAAATAGAGGCGGTCTTGACGAAGAAAGAAAGACACAAAATATTCACAAGTTGAAGAGGGAAAAACTCTAAGTTTTCAGCTCCACCAAATTCATCCATTTTCAAGCGTTCTTCGCGGCATTCAAGACATTCTTCAACAATCTTCAAGGTGTTCTTCGTAAAAAACTCCTTTCAATCCGCTGTCAAGTCTCAATTTCATCAAAAAACCGTTTTTGAATAGTGCACTTCTGCCGAGGAAGATCAAACTCCAAGAAGTTCAACAAATCCAAAACCAAGTTCATACCGTTCTTCATTCGTCTTCAAGTCAAAAATCTGTTTAATCCGAGATCAAGTCCCACGACCCTCGAAAACCCGCTTTTGAAGATTTAAGTTCATTCAAGAAGATCAAAACCAAACAAATCCGAAGAACTGAAGACGAAGATCATATCGATCTTCATTAATCCTTCAAATTAAATTCCAAATCAATTTTTCGTTCGATCCGAGATCAAGCCCTCAAGCTCTCGAATCAACGTTTGTCAAATATCCAAGTATTTGAAGATCAAGATTCCTCTAAAGAAGATTGACATTCAATAAGTTCAAGAACACAAGACGAAGATCAAATTGTTCGTCGTGAAAATCAAGTCAAGTTGATTGTTAATTTAAGATCAAGCTCAAAAGTCCTTGGATTAACGTTCAACTCAAATACACGTGGAAGAGATTAAAATCAAATCCACTAAAGTCAACCAAATTTCAAAATCATTTGTTTGAGAAAAGAATCAGAGGATCAAATAGAGAGATTGCACCACAATTATACTTTAAATTTATTCAAATTTATTTTGTAATCTTTTTGTCCTTGTACCATCTTTGTTGTGAGTATGCCTTATACTCTCAACTTCCATCAATAAAATTTTTGTGCTTATCAAAAAAAAAATTTAGCCTATGATATTTTTGTAATGGAAGATGAATTAATAAATCAGAATAATCACCTTGATACAATAGAACTCGCCCTTCGCCAACTTTCTTCAACATATGCAATTGACATGCTCATATCTACAGTGAGAGAGCAGGTTAATTACCAAACGAGCAAGAGAACAAAATGAACTAATTGACCAATCAATGCAAAATCTCTACATGGTGTTTTACCACAATCTTCTCTTGTATATGCAATCTAAACAGGGGCTGCCAAACTATCAGCCTCAATCTTTAAGTGAAGGACAAAATGAGAGAGGGTTCCCTGTACCAATCTAGAAGCCTTTGATAACACTACATTATGGGACTTAAGAAATTCCACCCATCTAGCCGCGTTAGGTATCTGCATAGTAGGAACGAGTAAACTGAGCATCACGTGAACACCTTTGCCCATTTGTTTTGCTGAGAATTGAAATTAGAAGGGTTGTTGAGCCCAAGTTATAACACTTTAGTGGGTACAAACACTCCGACCCGAAAGAGTTATTCGGTACAAAAATCCCGAACCTATTATTGGGCCCATGTTAGTCTTATCGTTAAATGTAGAAATTTCGCGCCTTTTCTTTCGGCCACTTATTTTGGGTCTTTTAACCTCAGGCGGTACAAAATCTTTTGTACCAAGTAATTGGTACAATTATTTTGTACCATCAAATCCTATTATAATAAGTTTAGAATAAATGGATAGGGTCGAATGAACTTGTACCCAAAAGTATTATTTGGTACCATTTTAATATTTGTACCAAGTAACGTACCAAATTGCACAATTTGTTGTAGTGTATGCTATATTAAGTAAACAATCAAATTATGTATGTATATGGGAAATCTCTAAGTATTTAGTAACAGTTTCTTTGCATTATGCTATTGGGAAATATTTTCAATATCCGTTATAAGTTATTTATTTTCCAGAATACACCGATGGTAATTTTCACTCAAAGATCCAACAACAATACGGATAAAGTATTTTTTCTTTCTTTTTTTTTGAACAGCCAAATGCAATTGCATTAGCAAAATAGAAACGTCAGATACAACCCATATAACAATCAAAATGAAGAACAACTTATAAACGACAAAATCAAACATAATTGGTAGGAAACTCTAAATTTGTAGTTGCATTCCGAGCAAGCATATGTGCATCGACATTCGCCTCACGGAACACCCAACGAAAGACAAATTCTTTTTTATCCACGCAAAGTTCGCGAATCTCTCTTGCAATATTGTAATATTTTGCGCCGTTCTATAAGTGAGGTCATTTATCACGTTCAAGCAATCTCCTTCAAAGGTCACATCGATCCAATTCATCTTAAGCGCTAAATAAACTGCTAAGCGAGCCGCCAATAATTCCAACACACCCGGTTCATACAAAACTTGCAGCCTTCTTCTCACCCACGCGAGGAGATTTCTGGAACTGTCTCTCGCTAAAACTCCCAGGCCACTCGCATTATCTTCTCAAAAAGCAGGCTCCATCGAAGTTGATCTTTATTGTGCCGACGTTCAGAGTTTGCCAGATTAGAACAGATCTCATACGCTCCACTTCACTCATTCCCTATTGCGCAACAATCCACGCAGTGACAAAGGTGCTTGCAAATTCCAGAATTTCAGCCGGGCTCGAATTCCCCTCCTCAACAACAATTCGGTTCCGGTTTCCCCACAACGACCATCACAAAATAGCAACCCGGAAAGGATCAACACCCGTACTATTTTTCATCACTCGCTGTAGCCAGGATAAGACGTCTTCGTTTTGCCGAATCATATACATCATCGGGAAATTTGCTAGGGCCCAAACTTGACGTGCCACTTCACACGAAAAAAGACAATGACAAATATCTTCTTTACCAACATCACACACCAGACAATGATCCTCTGTTATCACTCTCCTTTTAATTAAATTACTTCTTGTTGGTAAGCTATCAAGACACACCTTCAATAGAAAGATATTAATTTTTTTCGGACATCTCAAGTTCCAAAGCATCTTCCACGGCCTTGATCCTATATTACTCGACATTGCTCGATCGCCTTTCCTATGTAGACCTCCCTCCAAAACAAGGTGGCACGCGCTCCTAACAGTAAATAAACCACTCCTTTCGTAGTGCCATACCAGCTTATCTTCGTTTCCTTTGTTTCCAATCGAAATTGACAGAATGAGTTTCGCGTCCGCCTCCGAAAATAGCCCATGTATTAGCATATCGTTCCATCCACCCGTATCCTCATCAATCAGCTCACAAACCTTGTCAACCTCTGTCCCAATCGGCCTTGGAGAGAAAATACGAAAACGTGATGGTCTCGATACCCATTTGTCCATCCATATAGACATTGCTTGTCCGTTTCCAACGCGCATTGGAGGCCTTTCTCAAGAATAGTAATCGACTCCCAAATGCAGCGCCATGAGAACGATGGATTATGACCAACTTTTGCATCAAACAAGGAACAATTCGGGAAATATTTTGCTTTATAAATCTGTCCCACCAAACTATCCGGGTTTTTGTAAATGCGCCAAGCTTGTTTGGCTAACAACGCCAAATCGAAAGCTTTCAAATTCCTAAAACCCCATACCTCCCTCTTTCTTTCCTATACAAAGTTTATCTCACGCCACCCAATGAATTTTATTAGAAGTTCCGTTTCCCCATCAAAAATTACAAATCACTGATTCAAGTTCAGAAATCAAATTGTCGGGTAAACGGAAACAACTCATGGCAAAAGAGGGGATGACTTGGAAAACAGACTTCATAAGAATCTCCTTACCCGCGCTAGATAAACTCTATCCTTTTAAACCCCGCGCCCTCTTCCATAATCTTTCTCTCAAGTAATCATTTTTTTTTTGTTTATCTTCCCACCACCGACGGAAGTCCTAGGCACTTCTCATGCTTATTCGCCACTTGCACACCAAGGATTTTAGTGATATTCTGAACCACTGCATCCCCTGTATTCTGACGAAATCGATTTGTCCAAATTTATTTTTGCCTGGACGCCTTTTCATATCTCCGTAGAATGGACGCAATCTCCTCTGTGGAGTCAGAATTTGCATCACAACAAATAAGCGTATCATCTGCAAAAAGTAAATGTGAAACTGCGGACGCATGGCGGCTGATCGATATCCCTTTGATGGTCCCTCTTAGATCCGCATCCCTAATAAGTGCTGAAAATACTTCACAAACAATCAGAAACAAGTAAGGGGATAACGGATCCCCCTAACGAAGTCCACGCCTATGATAGAATGTGTTCGTATCACGACCATTTAAAATCACTGAATATGAAACAGTACATACTCCAAGCATAATTAAACTCACAAAAGTGGAATCAAAACCTAATCTAATCATTACCTGCTCCAGGAAGGACCACTCGACTCTGTCATGGACTTTGCTCATGTCCAGTTTAAGCGTCATAAAGCTCATTTTCACTGTCCTTTTATTCTTTAACAAATGATTAATCTCAAAGGCGACCAAAATATTATTTGTGATAAGCTGGTCAGGTCTAAAAGCAGACTGAGAGTGGAGAAATGATATCATTAAGTAACGGTTTTAGCCTATTGGCTATAGTTTTTGAAGAAATCTTAAAACTAACATTACTCAAGCTAATCGGTCTAAACTGATGTATATATTCATGAGCTTTACATTTAGGAATGAGGACTATGTGAGTAAAATTTACTTAAGGGTTAAGGTACTGGTTGTTTAGAAATTCAAGAACAAAAGAGATAACGTCATGACTAATAATGCTCCAGAATTTCTGATAAAAAACAACAGAAAACCCGTCAGAACCTGGGGATTTATATGAATACATCTCAGTTAGTGAATTTTTTTACCTCCTCCGCGGTATAAGGTTGAAGAAGACGCTCGTTCATTTCATGGCTGATTTTTGTTCGTACAACCTTCAGCACATCGTCCATCTCTGCAATCGTGGTCCCATTAGACTCGAATATAGCGGTAAAGTAGTTTGTTACAATCTGATACATATCCTTAGGCGACTCTTCCATTCCCCGATGCTATCCTCAAGCCATGAATCTTATTTTTTGTACGTCGTTCGCTAGCCCGTCGATGAAAATAAGAGGTATTCCTATCACCTTCACGCAACCATTGAACTTTAGCACGTTGCTTCCTGAATAACTCTTTAGAATCCTTAAGCCCCTCAAGTTTGCGTTTCAGCTCTCGTTCCTCAATCCTCAACTCTGGAGTAATCGGCCCCTGACGGATTTCCATGATGCAGTGAGACAATCTTTCAATTTTTTTTCTTAAAATCCACCCCGCTGACCCTATCCCATTTTAGTAAACCCATTCGACATTCGTCTAATTGTGCATAAGGTATTTATCTGTCTGGATGCCCCCAATATCTCCCAAAATCTGCTCTATGACTTTCTTGCACTCCTCTTTCTTCACCCAGATTACTTCAAAATGAAAGCGCTTTAGAGTCAAATTTCTATGTTTCACAAAAGAATCTGCTTTGATGGATATTAAAATAGCCATATGATCAGAATGATTCATGGACAAGTGATCAACTCTCGCCGTATCAAAAAGCTATCTCCAACATCCGCATAAGCACGATCAGCATGATCCAAGCATTCCCAAATGGTATCAGGTTCTAGCCGTCTATTACACCATGTAAATTTAGCCATGTGGAACCCGAGATCACAAAGATCTGCTCGGTTAAAGCTTCCCTAAACTGAAGCAATGCCCAATTCGGTTTATGATTCCCCCATGTTTTTCTGTATGGCACAACACCTCATTGAAATTCCCGTCGCATACCCATGGTTTTGTAGAAACTGATTTCAAATGGCGTAGCAAGTCCCAAGTAGCTTTCCTATTCGCAACATCTGGTTCCCCGTAAAAACCTGTAAATATCCACTTTGTACCTCCATAATCAAGCAATACAAGTACATCAATATGGAAGAACGACATACTCATTAGGTGGACATCCACTTCTTTCCTCCAAAGAAGAGCCAAACCCCCGATTTCCCTCTTGAATCTACAGAAACCCCAAAGTATCAAATTGTTGGTTTATTCTTTCAATCTTTTTCTGCTTACAGTTAGTCTCCATAATGAAAACTAATGAGGGCCGAAAACGGTTGACCATTTCCCGTAACTCTCGAACTGTCCAAGGGCGCCCTATTCACTGACAGTTCCAACTCAGGATACTCACAATTGTCGTCGGGGCTGCTCTGCAACCTCCGCCGCTGTAGAAACATCATAGATAGCTAGCGCCAAATTTACGCCTTTCTTTTTCCTTGCCGGTAAGTTTGAATCACGGTCTCTTGCTAGTCTTTTCTGAGGTGTAATCTGTATCCCCTCCATTGTTACAATTCCTGACTTTTGCCGCCTAAAAGTATTTTTCTTTTTTACCAAAGCCGCTGAATCGTCACTCTCTAACCAACTCCTACCCCAGAGTTGGTAATGTCACGAAGAATCAACCTCTCAACCCCCATTTCTTTGTTATTGCTCCGTCGCTTTTTCTCAGCCCTCTCACTCACCCCACCCTTAGCAATACCCAGATTACTCCCCGACCCCTGCATGTTATTCTCCCCCTCATTTTCTTTGTCACCTTCCACCAAATCTGATGATCGAACCTCCTCTTTACTGCTGTAACAACCCTCATGCTTTTTCTCGTCTAACCCGCTATCACTCAACACTCGGCTCGACTCTCTCTCAAGCTGAAAAAACTTTTCCTTTCTCGCGTGCATTTGCATGCTGCGATATCCTGCTCGGTATTGAGATGTCGAAGACTCATCACTATATTCTTTTTGTTGGCCCAGTCCTCCCCACTTTTTGCATCAGTCGGAGATCTGCGCCAATTTTCAGATTGAGAGGGACGGTTTGTATTCGGTATATCGCTGAATTTCTGGTAGCGAAAACCTCATGGACCATCAGAAAATTCACGGAGCCATGCACCATATGGCAACTTTGAAGTCGGGACATCTCCATCAAATCCATAGCGTCTCTCACAATCTCCTACGGTATGTCCAATTATGCCACAAAGATAGCAAAAATTCGGCAATCGTTCGTATTTGAATCTTACCGTCATCTCTCCTTCTCATTCACCACGAACTTTCAAGAAACGAAAAAGAGGTTTTGTGACATCTATTTTGGCCCGGATACACATCCGAACACCCCCACACCTCGTTTGGATCCATCTCCTCAAAAATTCCCAATATGTCTCTAATTGCTTTCGCAATCTCCATCGTTTTTCGCAGAAAAGGAATGTCGTAAAGACGAATATAGAAGCTGCATAGATCGAGATTCACATATGCAGGATTTTCATTCTCCCTCACGGAGGTAAGAATCAGAATTTGCTTGTCAAAGGACCACGGGCAGCCCGCCAATGCCCGATTTTTATCGATCACGTGGAAGAATTGGAATAACAGGTGGTCCTCGCTGATTTTGTGAATTTCAATCCCCTTCCCAGCCTTGAACAAACCTTTGATGACGGAACATAACGAGTTGAAGTTGTAGTTGCGTGATGTGAGTAATCTTCCCACTAAGATCAGTTCTACCGAACCATTCGTCGTGTTCCAGGTTGTACTCGGGAGCTCAATACCCACTTCTTCCTCTGATATTGATAATTTACCACACAACTGTTCTATATTCGAGTCCATGGGGCACAATTAGATCGATATTAGATGTGATGATGGTAGTACGAACTCAATCAGGCCCTAATTCCACCAGCGTATTTCCAAAACCCTAGATCACAGAAGAAACAAAAAAAACACTAAAAAAGAAATCACACAAGAAAACCCTAGATCGTGAGAGATGAACTGAAGTAAATATCAGAAAGAGATTGAAAAAATAAGATGAAGCATTAACGGAAACGTCACGACAAAAGAGGGTAAAAGAGAAAAAAAAAGGATCGATGTCACCCGAGCGATTAATCAGAAATTAATGAACGTGGGACATGGAGACTACGATTAATTCGCAAATTTCGATGAGATCGTCATGCAAAGAGCGATGAGGGCCTTACCGGGAGGCAATGTCACTCTCACACAAGAGACTCACACTCTCACACGAGAGACGCGTCTTGCTTTTATGAGAAAATCTACTAATGATAAAGTATTTTTCAAAGAAAGTAAAAAATCAATTTAGGACGAATTACAAAAAATGCCCGCTAACTTTTGCCTTTAATCTTAAATGCCTGTTATTTCCCAACATGCTAAAAATGCCCTGTATCTTTTAAAATTTCTACTAAAAATGACCGAAATGAAAAATAAGCACAAAAAAACTTATTTTGTCTGAAAAGTAATGCTAAAAATGCCCTGTATCTTTTAAAATTCTACCAAAAATGCCCAATTTTTAAAACGCGACTTTTTGATTCAGCAGTGCGACTCTTTGATTCGGATGCCACGTCGGATAAAAAGTCCGAATTTTTAAAATCGGGCATTTTTGTTAGAAAATCTAAAACTTAACGGACATTTTCAGCATGTTTGGAAATAACGGGCATTTAAGATTAAAGGCAAAAGTTAGCGGACATTTTTGATAATTCGTCCATCAATTTATCAGCGCCTATGGTGGAGGGTTCTTTTTGTCTAGTAATTATTTAATAAATCCTATTAGGGTAGTTTTAGAAAAAAACACATTTGTTGGTAAATAAACGTAATATTTGCATTAACTGGATTTCGGGTCAAGAAACGTAATCAGCCCCGCTTATCTAAACTTAACTTTCTCCCCAAGCCCTGAAGCACGTTTCGTGTTCATAACTCTTTCTCCTTTTTCTTGCAAAACAAGTCCATCATCACTTATTTAAGTAAACGACAAGATTGCATTATATGTATTTCACAATCAAAAAAGCACATATTTTCTTCTCCAGGCATTAACGAAAAAAAAGGATAGCTTTTATTTATCTCCAGATTTTTTATTTTATTTTTGAAAAGACAGGTCTGCATTATTAGGATGGCTGCTGAAACCTCTTCAACTCAAAAGATCATGAGTTCTTGTCGTAATAAGATGTCTTTTGATGAGAATGGATTAAGCTTTATGGCCAACTTAAAGAATCGGTTTCAAGAGTTCATGAACACTCCCATCAAAGAACACAAAGATTGCTTCAAGCAGTCATTGTACAAGGTACGTAAATTCTTACGTTGAAATTCATACTTTTTTTTTTCTACTTTTGATAACGAATTATTAATATCCAACTCGAGATATTTAGAAATTAAGAGAGTAGTCTTGAACATGAAGTTTCGGTATCAGTGCACATATTTTCGCCTGTCAAGTACTATAAACGTTCGACATGTTTTGGAAACGTCACAAATAATAATTGTGTGATGAACTAAGGACATACTTTTATGTTTTTTTTTTAAACGATAATGTCTTAATTCCCTTTAAAGAAACGATTAGAAATTTGATCCATGACTAGCTATTATCCAATTTATGCGCCCTTCTAAGTTTCTAGCAGCTTTGGTTCGAAATCAATTGAAGTTCTTTAATTATTCTTAATTAGAAAAAAAGATGGTTACATATATAACTAGTTTTTAAAGCTTAATCTCTATGGTCTGTTTCGGGAGAGTATAATAACTTTCAAATGATATTATTTCGTAGCTATAGTATATTATGAAAGTGTAACTGTAATCTTTCAACAGATTTGTTACAGTCAAATTTCCAATATAACTAGTAAAATTAAGTTTTGTACTTTTGTTAACTAGAGCTAGCCTAGAGGCGATACAAGTGAACAAATTCGAAATTTTACGAATCTTGGTATTGATGTTAGTGTGCTCTAATAATTTGTATCTCTTTTTATTTTTCTTTCTTTCTTTTCTTGTTTTGTACAACTCTTAATTAAATTTGTTTTCAAATTGATGCATGCAGGTGGTTGGTGGATTTTCAATCCCAGAAGGTCGAAATCTCGCAAGAGTTGAGCCAGATTTTAGTGATTATTGAAAGTGAAATAATGAGTTTTGGAGGATGAATATTTTATGTTGTTGGGTTGCTCTTAAATTTTTTTCTTCTGACTATTATTAGTAGATTACCGTTCGGGTTTGGAATATTTAGATTAGCTACTTTTATTAATTTAACGTTGCCAGATGGTTTTCATAATTTTTAGCATATGTCAAAGAAGATGCATGGTTGTGTTATTGTGTATATATAATCCTCCGCAAACTAACACGTACGGTAAAGGCACCCATTGAATCTCAATCAAATTGATAAAAATGAAATAATGAATTTTTACAAGAGGTATCACTACAACAAAAAAGGGCTATTGCAACACTTAATTAATAAAACTTACTAATTTTGCAACACTTAATTTCTATATGTCCCAAAAGTAACAACTAAGAGAGAAAATGTACCTTTGTGCAAAAAGAAAACACTCCAGAATTCTATTAGCTCTACTAAAAAGAAAACACCGCTAAAATGTTTAAACAAAAATAAATAAGGAAATGACTTAAGTAATTAAACAAAAAATAATCAGTCCACTAAAAGTAGCTATTCTTCTCTCTCGTCATTACCACTCCAGAATTCTAGAAGAAAATGTAATATTCTTCTCTCTTCACTCTCTCGTTCATTCTTTGCTAGCAGTAATCAGTCTCGTCATCAAATCCGTCAATTTCGCAAGCTGAAATTATAGGTTATCGCTGATTCTCCATCGATTTCTTTTTATTTGCGAGTTTGAGCTGTAAATATAGGTTGAGCTCTGATTTTTGCGTCAATTTCTTATGATTTTGCGAGTTTTTGAGCTGAAATCTGTTCATTTCCTTATGCTTAGTTAATCTCCTCTCATAATTTGATTGTTTAACTGAGAATTGTTTGTTGTGGTGTTCAGGTACAGTGATTGACTGATATGGGCTTAGGAGAACCCAACCTCAAAAGCTAGCTGTTAAGGTGGAAGAACCCAAGTCCATATAAATCCCACACTAATATCTTACAATATCAATGTGGGATCCAAGTCCCATACCTTGCAATTAGGATCATAACATTCCACCACGCTCCGCAGCCCCGGCGCCCACACGGGCTGGCTTTGCGCTAGTTTCATCTAGCCCCGGGCTAACACTGCAATACCGACGTCACCACCCGCGCCGCACGATTGCAACTGGGAGGGAGTAGTGGCTGGCTCTGATACCAATTGATATGGGCTTAGGAGAACCCAACCTCAAAAGCTAGCTGTTAAGGTGGAAGAACCCAAGTCCATATAAATCCCACACTAATATCTTACAATATCAATGTGGGATCCAAGTCCCATACCTTGCAATTAGGATCATAACATTGACAACAATGGCACAGATGTTGAAGAGTTCGAACGGTAGGCCTTTTTTTTTGTTATTTTGATTACTTCGTTGTGCATTTGAACAAAGGTTTTGTACATGCATGTTGCTTTAAGTTGCGGTTTCATTCTTGTTTTCTGGAGTGTTACATTTGAACAAATTTGTAAATGCATGTTGTTTTCTGGAGTGTTATTAAACAGGAAAGTGTGCAGCGATTTGAAGTTAGTGTGTGCGCTTGTGAATTGCTTAATAGATGTTTTAGTAGTTAGTGTTGTAATGTGATGAAGGTTGAAGTTATAGGATATATTCATCTAGATTTATTGCACGATAGTTAAACTAGAATCTGAAAATAGTAAATCAAATTTATGCGTTACTAATTGTGAATTTCGATCATTGTAAATGATATGAGCCAGGAACATATATAAAGAATTTCCTTAATGAGCATTTGATCAAAGAAATTGTCCTTTAGGAGGGAACTCAATATTTTCTAAGCTATACTTACTTTTAACATGCATTTAAATCATATCTTGTAATGGAGTTTCTTTGAGTATGCTTGTTAGTGGAGTTTTGTTACCCGTCATGCGTTATATTGCTTGATGTTACCAGTGACATATTATGTTACTTCATAATTCATTTGATCTTTTACTGTAGTTTACAATAGGCTTCCTTCTATGAGCTTTTATATGATATGTAGCTCCGCAAATTTAGCCTGCTACACTAGATTTGGAGATATATAGCGATCCTGTATTTTTACATAAACCTTTTTTGAGCATGATCTTGTTTTATTTCTTTATATTTCTGTCATTTGTGAAAAATAACTTCTAAGCTTACTAACACGTTATAGTCATTGATTGCACATTGTGTGCTTCATCACTGTGGTCTTTAAGAACAATAGGAACAATTAAAGTGATGTGTCTAAACTGCTATCGTAATGAAGATACCAGTTGAAGTCTGAACGTGGATCAAGTATGCTCTTGTTACCAAATATGTGTTACCTAATATAGTATATCACCTGTTTGAGCTTGATCTTGTTATATTTCTTTATGTTTCAGTGATTTGTGAAATAAAATAAACTGTTAAGCATGATCTTTAGAATCTGAAATTATCATATAGTCTATATAGTTTGTGTGGTTTATTCTTTCTGACTTGTTTGGAATATCTGAGGCGTGCTGGTTTATCTTCTTCAAAATTAATTTAGTGGCTTTAATCATTTTTAACCAATGATTACTGTTCTTGAAATATCTTTTGTGGGAATTTCTGCTTTTCACTATGCAATGTGGGATACTGATTCTTGTATACTTTAGACCAAGTGAACACAGCGTAGTTAAGAATGCTTTATAATTGTAAGAACTGTAAGCTAACATTGGAGGTATTGTTATCTTAATCCTGGAGTTGGTTGTCTATCAGAATAAGGATATTGTCTTGAAAAGAGTGGTAAGTATTCTTTGATAAGTGACAAGTCACATGTTCTTGTTGATGATTTATCATGGTTAAGTCAGGTCATAGACTAACATATTTGTGTGTGGTCTTATGCAATCATAAGATTCCTAACTAGTTGCAATTATTGAAAAAGATTCTGGTATCTCAATTATATTTCCTGAAAATAATCATAACTAGTTGCATTTATTGAAAAAGATTCTGAATGTTATCTGGTATCTGAATTATATTTCCTGAAAATAATTTTCAAATGGTATATATGTTAATGTGTTGATCCATTTGTTGATTAATGAATACACAACCGAGATCAAATGAATTATGCAACTGCTATTATGAGAAGAAGAAGGAATGTTTTATGTGTATTAATCACTGCATTGTATCATTACATTTATAGATAACAATACCAACTAAAAAATAAAAAGGTTACAACTCATTATTCCATCATAAACCTATTCTATTAACTGTCAGAAGATGCAAAGCTTTTCTTCCTTTTGCTGGTGCGCATGTGTTTCCAGATCAGTTGATCTCCATGTGTTCATGACCTGGATTATGTTAGTGCTTTGCTCATGTTGCTAACTGGAGCTTCGGCTGTCTTCTGATACTCCCTCTCAACATGACAGTGCACATCATGAAAACCTATCCTTCTTACCATATAATCAAAATTTGTTCTATCCAATGCCTTTGTGAACATATCAACTAGATGTGCATGTGTTGATACATGAAATAACTTAATTATTCCTTGTGTCAATTTCTCTCTGGTCACATGGCAATCTATTTCAATGTGTTTTGTTCTCTCATGAAACACTGGATTATTTGCTATGTGAACAGCTGCCTGATTATCACAATATATCAGACCTGGACTCTCATGATTACATCCAAGGTCTTTCAGCAATTGTATCATCCAGACTACTTCACATACAACTGTGGCTAGTGCTCTATATTCTGCCTCAGCAGAGGATCTTGATATTGTTGCCTGCTTCTTAGATTTCCAAGATATCAAAGCATCCCCTAGGAAAACACAATACCCTGTCACAGACCTTCTGGTATCTATACATGCACCCCAATCTGCATCAGAATATGCTTTGAGATGGACTGTATTATTGCTAGGAAAGAAGAGGCCTTGTCCTGGACTTCCTTTCAGATATTTAACTATTCTCAAAGCATTGTCCATGTGATGATTCTTTGGATTACTCATGTACTGACTTAATGTTTGTACTGCATAGGAGATATCAGGTCTGGTGACTGATAAGTATATCAGTCTTCCTATCAATCTTCTGTACTTTGTTGGATCCTTCAGATCAACTCCCCCTAAGTGAGATAGTTTCAAATTTTGTTCAATAGGAGTACCAACTGGTTTAGCTCCCAGTAAGCCACAATCATCAATGATTTCAAGAGCATACTTTCTCTGATTCAGTGATATGCCTTACTAATTTCTGATAACTTCAATGCCTAGGAAGTATTTCAGATTACCTAAGTCTTTCAGTTTGAAATGGTACTTTAGATAATCCTTCAGAGACTCAATATCTTGTTTGCAATTTCCTCCAATAATGATATCATCTACATATACCAGAAGTACAGTGATGTGACCATTGAGATTTTTGATGAATAAGGAGTGATCTGCAGATGATTGCTTGAATCCTTGATTAGTGATGATTGATGTTAGCTTGTTATTCCATTGCCTTGAAGCCTGCTTAAGTCCATATAAGGATTTGTGAAGAAGACAGTAATTGTTCTCCCCTTCAGTAGCAAAACCAGGAGGTGGTAACATATAAACTTCCTCTTCCAAGTCTCCATATAGAAAAACATTATTGACATCCAATTGATAGAGAAGCCAATTTTGAGCAGCTGCTAAAGCAAGGAGACACCTGACTGTTGAGATTTTTGCTACTGGAGAGAATGTGTCAAAGAAGTCCCAACCTTCTTGTTGATTATATCCCTTGGCTACCAGTCTAGCCTTATATCTCTCAACTTGACCTGTGGCAGTGTATTTGATCTTGTATACCCACTTGCATCCAATAGCATTTTTACCAGGGGGTGAAGAAGTAAGTGTCCAGGTATTGTTTTCATGTAGGGCCTGTAATTCAGCTTGCATAGCATCCCTCCATAGAGGATCAAGGCTTGCTTGATCATAAGAGGTTGGTTCAATGGTTGAGGCAACAGACATGATGAACTTTTTGTGAGAATCAGACAAGTGATGAAAACAAAGTTTAAGTGGATGTTGTGTACCTTGATGGACATCATCAGTTGTAGAAGTCATGAGACAAGACTTAGATTGAATGAGCTTACACTGATAGTCTTGGAGATGACAGGGAACCTTTCTAAGCCTAGTGGACCTCCTCATTTCAATGTCAGCAGCATGAGCAATGGAATCAGATGAGTTATCAGTACTGGAGGAAGACTGATGTTCATTAGAAGAATGAGGAGTGAGATGACTATGTGATGGAGTTGGTGAAGGTGGTGTTGAGGTATGATCTGATTCCTGGATATGAGTTATTTCAGGCAAATGGATAGGTTCATTGTCTGCTGATGTGTAATATAAGTTATCCATAGAGTCTGATGTTGGAAAGAGTGAGGTAGTGTGATGAGGCACTGTGGTGGGTGAAGAGTGAAATGGAAATATATGTTCATGAAAGGTGACATCTCTGGAAATAAACACATGCTTTTTATGAAGATCAAAAAGCTTGTATCCTTTAATATCAGCTGGATATCCTATAAAGATGCACTTAGAAGCTCTGGGAAGGAGTTTATTATTTGGCTTGGGCAAAGATGTTGCAAAACAAAGGCAACCATAGGTTCTAAGGTGAGAGTATTGTGGCTGCTTGGAGTGTAGGAGATAGTATGGGGTATGATCATCAAGTAAAGGTGTAGGAGTTCTGTTAATGAGGTAAGCTGCTGTTAAAACACAGTCACCCCAAAATTGCAGAGGTAGATTGGCTTGTATTCTGAGTGATCTTGCAACATTAAGAAGATGTCTATGTTTCCTTTCTGCTACAAAATTTTGTTGAGGTGTATATGTGCAAGTTTGTTGATGTATAACACCTTTAGCTTTGAAGAATTCAGGCATGTTAAATTCTTGCCCTTGATCAGATCTGAGAGCTTTAATATGCTTATTGAATTGTATGAAAGCATACTGGAAGAAATCTTCAATCAATTTCCTTGCTTGCCCTTTGTTTTTCATTAAATATAGCCAAGTAAAACGACTATGATCATCAACTATGGTTAAGAAATAATGAGAGCCATTAATAGAAGCAGTACTATAAGGACCCCATATGTCAACATGTATGAGATCAAATACATTATCACTTCTTTTAGGATTCAGAGAGAAAGGCTTTCTAGACTGTTTAGAGAGATGACAGATGTCACAGACAATATTGTCAAATTTGTGAGGAAAATCATCACTTGTTGAATGGAGAAGAGACAGTCTTGATACAGAAGGATGTCCTAATCTATTATGCCATAAAATGGAAGATGATTGAACATAATTAATGTGAGGAGGAACACTGATTGACTTAGAGGATTCTCTATCCTCTACTATGCAGTATAATCCCTTGATCTCTCTAGCCATCCCAATCGTTCTCCAACTGCTGATATCCTGAAAGATGCACAAATCAGACCAAAAGATGATTAAGCATTTCATTTGCCAGATGAGTTTGCTTACTGAGATAAGGTTAAAAGAGAAAGAAGGAACATATAGAACTTGATTCAAGGTCATGTTCTTGCTAATCTTGACAGTGCCAATCATGGTTACTTGTGCAGTTAATCCATTAGGAAGCTTTACAAAGGAATTGGTAACAGGTTCACATGAAGAAAAGAGTGCTTTGTCACAGACAATGTGATCTGTGGCACCAGAATCTAGGATCCATGTCTTCTTGATTGCATTGTGCTTAGTCATGTGAGTATGATTAGAATAGCAGCAACTGAGGGTCAAGTGATTACCTGAGTTGTTTGTCATCATGGGATTACTTTTATCCTGATCTGTTAGGTTAGCATTATTCTGAAAAATGCTATACAATTGCTGAAATTGTTCCTGTGAGATAGGGATGTTTTGTCCTGCATTAGATCCCATCTGACTTAGTTGATTCACACTTCCTGAGGTTTGCTTATTGAGATTGTTGTTACCATTGTATCCATTGCTTCCATTAGATCCAGGTTTGAATCTAGCATATCTGTGACCAGGAGGATATCCAAAAACCTCATAGCAATTGTCAATGGTGTGGTTTGTTTTCCCACACTTAGCACATGGAGGCCTGTTTTTTGTTCCTCCAGACTTGTTCCAAGGTTTTTGCTGTCTCTGGTAACCCCCATTAGTTTGATAACCTGCATTTATGGAAGCTATTTGTGGTGCAGTTTGTATTTTTACATTCGTTGCTGCAGTGTCCACAAGAGGATTGAAGGAAATAGACATTTCTCTATTTGCCTCCTCCTGAAGTGCTAGACTGAGAACATCATCTAGAGCAGGTAGAGGATTCTTTAGTAAGATTTGGTTTCTCACTAGTGAATAAGATTCATCCAGTCCCATCAAAAATTGCATAACTTTTCTGCATTCATTCTTTTTGTTCAGTATGGACATCACATTACAGTTTGCATTAGAACAATTACTTGGCTCCTCATATTGACTGACTTCATCCCATAATGATTTCAGTTTAGAGAAGTAAATGACAAGTGCATTTCCTTCTTGTTTTGTTCCAATGATTTTCTGTTCTAACATAAATATGTGATTGTTGCTGGACTTAGAGAATCTACGTTTTATTTCATGCCATACCTTGTATGCATTGTCAGAGAACAATGTGTAGTCTCCTAGTTCATCAGATATTCCAGCTGATATCCACCATAAGACCATGTAGTTGCATCTCATCCATTTTCCATAGTTTGGTTCTGAGATGCTGGGCTCCAGGTGAGTTCCATCTATGAATCCAACTTTATTTTTGGCCAGTAGAGCTACATACATGGCTCTACTCCACTTGTGATAATTATGTGATGTGAGTTTCTGATTCACAAGTGATTGCACTGGATTCTCTCCATGGTGCAAAAAGAATGGATTTGAAGGATCCTTATACATCCTTTGATTAATAATGCTCTGTGCATTGTTTTGAGCATCTGTGGATGCTTGTGCTGTGGAGTTTGAGTCAGTGGAGTTTGTCATTGTGGTTTATGACAGAAGGGAGGAAAAGATAGGTATTGATAGATTGATATGCGGAAGCTATGAAGGTGATATTTGAGACAATGCAAAACACTGCTCTGATACCATTTCAAATGGTATATATGTTAATGTGTTGATCCATTTGTTGATTAATGAATACACAACCGAGATCAAATGAATTATGCAACTGCTATTATGAGAAGAAGAAGGAATGTTTTCTGTGTATTAATCACTGCATTGTATCATTACATTTATAGATAACAATACCAACTAAAAAATAAAAAGGTTACAACTCATTATTCCATCATAAACCTATTCTATTAACTGTCAGAAGATGCAAAGCTTTTCTTCCTTTTGCTGGTGCGCATGTGTTTCCAGATCAGTTGATCTCCATGTGTTCATGACCTGGATTATGTTAGTGCTTTGCTCATGTTGCTAACTGGAGCTTCGGCTGTCTTCTGATAATAATAATAAGGTTTATTATTTGGTACCTGGATTGTATATCCTGAATTGTATTTGAATGTTATATGATATTTGAATTATAGGGTATTACCTAAGCTGATATCTGGCAAATGGCTTTTTGAGTTGTTCAGTCATCAGTAAGTTTCTTTATCTTGATTTCCTTTACTTTTTGGAAAAATGATTTTATTTCCGAGTGATTTCTGGATTTGAGAAATTTCAGATTATGACACCATTTTCCTTTAAGTCAATGAGCAAATCTATTGAAATTCTCAGATCTTATAGATTATGGAAGATTTTAAGGAGAAATGAATATTTGAGCTTTATTTGTCAATCTTTAGTGGTTTCACTTCCCCAACCCTGCATCCTATGAAATTGTGACTTACCGTCTTTGTGTTTTCTGTTTTCAAATATTTCATGAAGTGAATGTTAGTGATTTCATTATCTATAAGTAGTTAGTTGAGTTAAATACTTGTTGTATTATGCAGCATTCATCTGTCTCAGTCTTGAAATCTAATCGACATTTGATTTTTTTTCCCTATGCTCTTTTTCCAATACTCTGAATGTTCTGTTCTTTGTCTTACAGTTTTCTGATTTCGAGTGTTGCTACATTCAGAGATACATAATTAGTTAAATCATTATTGCCTAATTCAATACGCTTCTGCCTTACCTAAGCCAATATACATTCTCTGTTGATTAATAAGGTTTATTATATCTAATTTACGTTTTCTGTAATGCAACCTGCTACTTAGAGTTGATGAACTAAAAAAGTCTAATAAATACTAATTTGTTAGTCTAATTAAATAAAGAATTGCTGTAATTGCTGTATTTTTGTTTTGCATGTGGCCTGGGACTTGGACCTTCATTATGCGATCTTTATACAATGTTTGCTAGTTACACATACTTACTACAATGAAATATTTTCTTCTGCTGCAACTAATTGGCTCTTTTCTCTGTAGGTGCTGGTTACAAATTTGCAAGATACTTCCGAGCATATTGGTCTGGAACGTGTGAAAAATGAGCACCTACAGAGAGCAAACAAGAAAAAACGATTGGTATTCTTCTAGTTCAACTCCTATATATTTAGTGGTTCATGATGGACAAAAGTTGGATGAAAAAAATAGGTTAAATAAATAATATGAGAATGCTTTAAATCAATTCATTAATTTGGCTTTCGAAAAGGCATTTCTTAGTGGAAGGATAGTATGTCCATGCAAAAACAGTATGAACAAAGATTGGGTAAACAGAGAAACATTAAATGAGCATTTGACTTTTGTTGGGTTTATGATGGGATATAGAGACTGGATTATACATGGGGAATCTTCTTCATCTGCTCAAGATAGTGTTGATCTTGAGTCAACAGCAAAATGAGCATTCTGATACATTTGGCAACATGCAAGAGTTAGTATACGATGCATTTGGGTTCAAAGACCAAGACATGATTTTAGAAGATGAACCAAATAAAGAAGATAATAGTTTCTTCAAGTTGTTGGATGATGCTAAAGAAGCATTATACCCTGGTTGCAAGCAGTTTTCCAAGCTGAAGTTCATCGTCCGACTATTTCAGTTGAAGTGCATGGGTAATGGTCTAATAAGACATTTACAGACCTTCTGGAATTGTTGAAGGAGGCATTTCCCGATCAGACTGAATCCTTGCCAAGCTCTTTCTATGAACTGAAAAAAGATAATTTTTCTTTTTTACATCGCATGGGCAAGAAAAGCATGGCAATTGTGAAAGAAAGATTGGTAACATTTTTCATTTATAGTAACTGTCAATTTTCCTTATAACAAAAGCTTCAATATGGACACTATTTTTTTGCAGAGGAATCGCCTTGGTAGATGTCCAACAAAAGCTGAGATGTATCAAGAATGTTTCCATAAAGATGATGGTTCAGAAGCAAGTAAAGAAACACAAGCAGCAATAGTAAGTTTGTATGTTTTAATTGGGAACAACACTGTGTAGTAGACCCAAGGCGTTAGTTGATTTGCTTGACTAAGACATTCAAGTAACATCATTGACAATATATTTACTTGCACTATGAATCGTGCATGGGCGTACCCATCGTACTCTGGTTGTTCACGAAAATTTATTATATTGTTCTCTAAGTTCTGTTTTTGCTATGCTAGTATGTGCTGGATGCAATGAAATATAGTTTCCCAGGGTAGGTTGTGTATGTGCCTATGTGTAACTTTGTGAAACGTGTGTAACTTCGTGAAATAGCTTCTGAGTGAAAATCGTATGATTAGTTGTAGTTGAAAGAGGGTTGGTATTGTTTTTTACAGTTTGATTATGGTGATACTTATGTTGAGACCCCTGGAGATTTTTGAGACTTGGTGTGGTTACATAAATTTTCCTTAATGTCAGATACCCTCTAAATTTTAAAACTAATTTTGTGAAACTCAACTATCTTTGTAAGAGTTCTAACCTTACTAAAATCAATATATAATGCCAATTTTACTGTAATTCTTCAAATAGTAGAGATTCTTTTTGCTTATTCATTACTAAAAGCTTACTGATTTTTACGCCAGATCCATTTTGTTACAGGACAAAATGAAAGCATTGGTTGGCTCTGATCCTTAATACTTTAATGACAAGGAGTTTATTCATGATCCTAATGATGCTTTTACAAAGATAATGGGTAAGGATAAAAATGAGCCACACATGTATGGACTTGGGATAACAGATGCTGATGTTAATGGGAAAAAACTAAGCCGTGGTGCACTTACACGACAGTGTAAAGAATATAAATAGAAGTATTTGCATGGAGTTGAAAAATTCGATGAAATGAATGAAAAACTTGAAAAGTTCCAAGCATAAGTCAATGAAAAACTGCATGCGAATGAACAACCAGACACTCACAGAGCTTCTCTAAATAGGTGTTGCAACTCTGAAAGTATCCGGTTTGCATCCTCAGATCGCGAAGACTCATTTGCATCAAATTCTCGTCATGTTCACATTCGGGTAAAATCTGAAACTTAGAATGTATGACATAAATAACTAGTGATTCTAATATCTTTTTAACTTGTAGGTCGGATCATATGTTGTACTAAAGAGCCTCAGAGATAAAAATGAGATTGTTGCAGCTGGTATAGTGGAGTGCATGGATAATGTGACTGTTAACGGCATGAACTTGGGTCAAACTTTTGTCAAATAATAATCCAAGGCCAAGTCAAAAGAAACTGGGTTGTTGTTCCCCTATAGTCATATTCAGACAATTGGAGATGCTCTCGGTGCACCTGTCGCGTGGCCTTTGTCCTTGATAATATAACTTTCATCCTTCTTTTAGCAAAATAATTATCATTGCGTGATTGTGTGAGAATTGGGTGGGCTGGTTGTACTTGTGAGTTGTGACAGTTGAATCAACTTAAATTATATAGATCCTTGGAATCTGCGTGGTCGTTTTGTGGTTTAACGTGTTTTGATGTCGTGATAACATGTCACTTGATGATGAAGTTTTGTGCATCGTTAGTTCATAATCTGAGGGGTGGAATTATGATGTTTGTGTGCATGAAACTGATATATATAGATGTAAGTGGAAGTAGAGTATGTAAAACCAATTAAGTTTTCTTGGCCATCATATCGGAAGAGCTTGTATACTCTCTCTGTCTCTCACTCACTGTGTGTGTTTGTGTGTGTGAATCTTGACTCAGTATTGCAAATAAGGTGTTTGATGATGCGTAATTTAACTTGAGGCTAGTGTGTTTGTGGAGACTTTTATGGTTTTCGGTTACACGATCGCGTAATTGTCGTAATAAGTTTGGTTGAGCTAACTGCATCTATTTGTTGGTGAATGATTTGTTTTCAAGCTTCTGCGTTTTTGTTTGTGGTGTTGGTGACTAGTAATGAGTTAGTGGAGTGTAATTGTAGCTGAATTTGGGTGATTGCGGTCTAAATTTTGCTTATAAAATTAGTGAAATACAGTTTTGGTGAGCTGGTTGATTGATTTCATAAAGATAGGATAATCTGGATTACATGTGCTAAGTTTCGATTACATGTACAAAATTTCGCTTATTTGATTAGATGGTTTGAATGGGAAAAAGGCTTATTTTATGATTTGTATTTGTTCTCAGGTTGCGTTGGACGAGGATGAGAATGATTATTGAAGTACGAGTGCTGGAACAAGCTTTATTTTTGGGTTGGTCTCTCTTGTAATGTTTGGTGGGAGTATTGAAGCATTAATTTTTTGTGTACTGATTGACTCATACTTGTAGCTATTTGACTAAAGATTGTGTACTGTTGAATTGTTGATATGAAATATAGATTTTGTACTCTAGTCAAAATCTTTGTGCTTGAATTACAATTTTTCAATTTTTCCATTTTGAATAACATTAGGAAAAATCTCTCTAGTAAATCCACATAGAGAGCTTATAGCAATATTAATTAATATTATTGTATAATAAATTAATTTCAAATATGCAGTAGAATGCTAGGTATTGATAAATGTACTTTATGGGACCCTAATAAATATTTTAAAATTTTGACCTTGGGACGTTTACAACTGTCCCCTAGTTAATCATTTAGGGACCCTTATAAATGTTTTATAATTTTGATATTGAGACACATACAACTGTACCTAATTAACGATATAGGGACTTTTATAAATGTTTTAAAATTTGAATGTTGGGACATACATAAGTGTCCCTAGTTGGTAAAATTTGAGGACATTTAAAAGTGATTTAAAATATTGATTAAGAGACAGATATAAGTGTCTCCTAATTAACGATGTCGGGACCATTAAAATTGTCCCCTAAGTAAGGCTTTAGAGACCTTTAAAAATCCGTCCCCAACTTATCTCAACGCTAGGTATTGGGGACAGATATTTTAAAGGTCTCTAAAGCCCTAAGTGTTGCAATATGTGGGCTTTTGAGACCCTTTTCTGGGTCTGTAAAGACAGTTTTTGTTGTAGTGTGTGATATGTGAAAGACACGCATTATCTAACTTTGCAAAATAAGTAGGCACATTAAAAAAAATAAAAATTACGCTGTATAAATATACATATACAATCTTTTTTGGGTCCGCAAATAGAATTGAAAGAATTATATAAGAATGACATAAAGCCAATAAACTAGACAAACACTCCCCAAAAAATTATTCCAAACAACGAAAACATATGAAAAATTTCTGATCTTAGCCTTGAACCACACTGAAGCTCTAACTTTAATAAGGACCATAGTTTGAGCAATATCAACTTGGACGTTGTAAAGATCACATCATTCCAAGTTTCCATACAAAATAACACATGATTTTTACTTGGTCATTTTCACCGAGACTCCAATACCATAGTCGAACTTTAAAATAGAAAACGACTAAACGAGGGACAAAAACAGAATTCCGTTAAGACCGAAGGACCAAAACGTCAATAGCTATATCAATTGATTGTATTAATAAAACTGAATCAGAACCACAAATTCATTATTCGCGCCCTTTTTCCATTATCAGCTTATCTTTTACGCAACCGTAAAACCGCCGTCGGAGATTCCGATTCAACGGCGGAGATGGAGGCTGATGGCAGTACTCCACCTAAGAACCAGAATTTTGAGGTTCCTTCCTCTCTCTCTCTCTCTCACACACACACACAATTTCATTTTATCCATACATCAACAGTCAATGCCTGATGTTATAAATGATAATTTTGATTTTCGTGGTTGTTTTTTGACTGGCGGTAGATCATATTGGGCTCGTCGTCAATGGCGCGTCGAGTAATTCTGTCTGAAATGGGCTATGAGTTTACCATCATAGTGAGTTTGTTAACATTGAAATTGTAAATGCTTATTATCTGTTTGATATTTTGATTTACACACACACACTCACAATTCTACTGGTGTGGATGATTGTAATGTTGAATTGATTCAAATGCTAGACTGCAGATATTGATGAAAAAAGTATCAGGAAGGAAAAGCCTGAAGATCTCGTGACGGTTCTCGCAGAGGCGAAGGTGTTATATGCGTAATCTGACAGGCTTTATGTATTATACTTTTTTATTTGTGTTCTTTTTTGATTAATCGTAATCAGAACTTGGTGCTTTTGTTCCATTTCTGAAATCTAAGGTTCTGTGTTATGGAAATGTTGCCTCATTTTATGCGATAGTTTCATTTGCATTCTTTTTTTAGTACAATTGATAATAAGATCTGCCTTGATAGTGGAATATGAAAACGAGCCATGTAGGTAGGCGCATGAAACTATTTCTTTCATTAGTAAGATGTAAAATTTGAAGTGAAGCGCGATTTCTCTCCCCTCCATCTAATTATCATCATATTTTGATATTTGGTTCGCACACTGCCACCTGATCATCTGCCAAAAAGATGGATTGACCATCTGCATGTGATCGGTTAGTGTGTTTTATCTTGAAGTATCACCTACGGGGAGATTGTGAAATTCAAAGAACCTGCATATCTTATAAAACCTATTTGAATCTTGCTTTATTGCTTGAGTTGCTTTGCATCTTACATTATTTGCGACAGTAGCTGTTTAACTAAATCCGTTTGAATCTGTTTTCTATTATATATTTTGCTAGATCTCGATGATAGATGCATTGAAATTATCTTACACTGACTTGCAAAAGTCCAAGTGCATCTCTTAAAAGATGTTAATTTTTACTAAATGATTGTTTTCCAAGGCTGATGCTATTATCTCGAGGATGAAGGCAAGTGGCCGATTGGTGGAACTGCAACGCCCCACGTTACTAATCACTGCAGATACAGTATGCTTACATATCTCTTCCTCGCTATTTGTTTTTGAGCTACTGCATGTAATTTCACATGAATGTCCCGAGGCTTATGCACACAATTGACGTTACAGAGGAGATTTTTGCACATTTTTGCAGTTGAATTAGTGGGGGAGAGAGTATGAATATATCATGAAAACTTCATATTTCCGTTACTTCAAACAAGTTTGTATCAAACTCTATTGAAAGTATTGATTTTTACAGCAATAATCATTGTGAAGGTAGCTCAAATAATAGGCCTGAATTTGATCCAAAAACTTCAATCATGAATTAACAAGGATCACTAGTAAATTCACTAACCAGCTCCAGTTGTTTCATTTATCTCAGTCTCCAGTTTGCTAGTTGCAATGCACTGTATTCCTTTGGATATTCATGTAACAAGCATGATAACATAACTTGGTAGAACTTTTTTAATAAAGGTTAACTTGGATTTGGCTTGAAGTGAAATAATTGGGCTAGCTTTTTAGCACATCCGGGCTTCTCTGTACTCTGGTATCTTTCCATCGTTTTCGTTCTTGTTTTTAATCTTCTCTTAATTATCTAGGTTATCGGTCAAGTAAAGGTAATAGTAATTGTTCCACTGATAGTATCTTCTTGGTAGGAAATATATTTTTTGAAGTTAAGTCTCACCTGCATCTAATTCGTATGGAGGTCGTGGTGTATGAAGGAGTTGTCAGAGAAAAGCCATCAAGTAAGGAAGAAGCACGCCAGTTTATCAGAGGTTTGCTCTATTAAAAACCTTGTCAGCGTCCCCTCTAGGTGTTTTAAGCTCATCTCGGTAATCAATTTGCATTGTAGACTATTCTGGTGGTTGTGCTAGAGTTGTGGGATCAGTTCTTGTAACCAACCTGGTAACAGGAGCGAGAAAAGGAGGATGGGAGAGTGCAGAGGTAAATATGTGCTGTATAATTCGTATTCTTTCCAGATATAAGATAGTATCAGCAGTTGGTTTCTTGGCCTGGATATGATCTGTGCAAAGTTTTACATTACTTGTCCAACTATCATATCTTCTATGTACCATCGTGTTACAAAACTGCTTACTAGTTAGTCTATGATCTTGAGATTTAAACACTTGATCGAATTTTATATTAGTGCTTAAATGACTATGAGTGAAGGTAAAATATTATTTCAACTTGGTCTTTTGAATATTTAATGCTAGATAAATCAATTGAAGCAAACTCAGCTCAGCAAACTAGCATTATTGAAATAGCTTCATGGTCAATATCTGTAACATGGAATAACACGCGTCTAGAGAATCTTGCACTTAAGACACTCCTGAACTTCTATTCATGAAGTGAAAAGGTTTTAGAGTCAGTTGGGAATGGAGGCAATAACCACCTTTCAGATTATAGCATCTTGTGGCAGCTTCAGTGCATTAATTGAAATTATCTGGAAAGTTCTTTATTGTGATAGCGTTAAAACTGAGGAAGTTAACTTGGATTTTACTTGAACTGCAGGTTTATTTTCTAGATATACCCGATGAAGTTGTTGATAGCCTGGTAAATTTCCTTAAAAGGGCAAATGATATAGCATTTATCTTAATCTAAAGCCTCATTAGTTCTATGGAATTTGCTTTAGATTGAAGAAGGGATAATATTGAACGTTGCTGGTGGCTTGATGCTTGAGCATCCTCTAACTCTGCCTTTGGTGGACACCGTGGTAAATCTCTCATACTGAGTTTGAATTATGTTTTACTTTTTCCAATAGCAAATTCTAAAAGCATGTTGGACTTGGCACCACGACTTGAACCCACATTTCATATTGGGGACTGAAATATTTGCTGTAGCTGGATATTTCTACAATGTCCTAGCTAGTATAGTACCTTCTCTTGAATCATACGTGTCATGTTATGCAAATTTGTAGAAATAGTTGAATCATGTCAAAGTTTACCAATTTTTCAGGTAGGAAGTAATGATTGTGTAATGGGACTCTCCAAAAGTCTGACAGAGAAACTCATTCAGGAAGCCTTGTAGCAAGTATTGTCTCATAACCGATAGATCCGCAGGGCAAGGTTCAGAATTCTTCTTGGCCATTATGTAGTTTTCCTATGTATTTCGATACAAACTTATTTTGATGCACTGGGAAGCATGTCTCTTCCATATGGAGAGACCTGTGGGATATTTCTACACCGATCTCATGCCAGTTCAGATACAATCATTTGATTAAACTTGTTAGACTTTGCAATCAGAGAGACTATGGAAGTTTTTTGAATAATACTAACATAGTTTCAAGGTCCATTTTTCTATAAGAATGCAAATTCAACTCTGTTCTTGCCCTTGTTCATTGTTCGTGATATGAAACAGGGTTCCATGAAGTTTAAGACCAAAATCTGGATGCGTCTTCTGCATGTTCACGACACTGCTCCAAAATTTATGAGTCCACTACCAATGTTCCAAAATTTCACCTTGTTTCTACATTGTTTTACGCACACCAGCTTATATTCTAAATCTCACTCGTTTCAGGTTCTATTTTGCCCCCAGCTTATTATTTGGAAATTTTTTACCGGGTTTTTGGCACAACACCCCCCGTAATGTGCAAAAGAGGCGCATTACTCCTGTAAAAAATAAATCGGCATATTACCCCCTTCTAATATTAAATTAGTGCAAGATACCCCCGTATGGAGGTAAAGTGTAACTTACTTGCCAAAAGTTGAGAGTGAGATCATTTCCTCTTAGAAATCTAATTTTTAAATTATTTTAACTTTAAATTACAAAGAAGATGCTACAATATTTCACTAACTTACTAAATAAATAAGAATTAAATGTTCAAATAATAGAATTTGACATAGTACAAACGTAAATACATGGAAAATTCGACTACATGGAAAATTCGACAGGGAGCGGTGTGCACCAATTTTAAGATTACATGTAATTGGAATATTTTAAAATTATAGGAGAGTAATGCATCTATTTCATATATTTCATATATTACAGGGAGGTAACGCACTATTTTACCCGAGTAGGTAAATCTTGTTAAAGCCTTTTATAGAATCTTCAACAGCCTCTTGTACTAGTAGGAATGACATTTTTGTTAATTTATTTTCTTAAAGATGTTTTATCTGATGCACAGCATTCTATTTGGTGTATTCCTGATTGATACATCGATTATCGATTAAGTTATAAAGAATCTGAAGGGAAAACGTAATAATAACAACACTGATGCTTAACTTCTGCAAATTAAAATTTTCCGTAACAGCAAAGTTCTCAACTGCAAACGGCCAATGCCCATGTTCTGTTGGAAAAATAGTTATCATAATCCAAGAATATATAATCATCTCTCGTCTCAATTAGTGTGTAAAGTATAAGTACAGTACATATGTTAAAATAACACCACACTTTCAGCACTCAGCTTGTGTGCGGTGCAAGGCTCATTTGTTCCGTTTTGACCTCTGGTTTAGAGAACCTATTAGTCTCATGACTGGTACCATTACCTAATCCCCAGAATTTAGAAGTTTTGACATCATCTTGAGTCATTAATCTTGAAAATTCTTCATGGTTATATTCCAAAGTGCCTTTCCCCCCAAACTCACTTGGAAGGTTCTCGGTGTAAAAGAAGGTCTTCATTAGCTCCAGGCTATCTTTGTTATTTGGGTACACAAAATTTATTTTCTTAAATGTTTTTTGATCCACAAAGTACTTTACGACCTGCAAAAAATTAGTTCAAGATCAATAACGGATTCACTGTAAATAGAAAGGGTCATGTACTGCCGATCAACAATACCTTAAAAAATGCCTCAAAAATCCTTGGAGGGTTATAAAGAACAATTACGGCAAGTCTCTCGGGATAGTGATTCTGCAGAATGTAAATTATATCTCGGGAAGTTTTGACTGAAATATTAGTGTTTATTGACAATCCGTTGAAGTCTATCAGCCACGACATTTGCTCTTGCCCCTCAGGCAGATTAAGGATTGCATTCTCCATAAGATAGACTAGATGACGAATATTACCTTCCGGCGACGCAGTGTTCTGTACGAGAAAATAGGATAGGATTTATAAAAAAAGAGGAATATTAATGTGTTTTTTCAGGCTTAGCAAACTACAGGAGTCAGAAACCCAAGGCTAACCTGTTTCCCAGGCCTCATGATTAGAACCGTTCTTCCGTTTCTGTCATGAAAGTTGGCTTTAGAGACTTTGCCCGTCTCTCCTTCGTGTGCCACTTCATGCTGGTAAAGAGAGATTTCTCGTCAGGATTATTATCTTTATTGACTAAGGGAAGTTTGAGAGATTGTTCAGACACGGAGAACCACAATGCAAAAGACTAGTGGTGATATAATAGTTTCTTCAGTTTAAGTTAGAGTCTTCGCTAAGCACAATTAATTAGAAAAATTAGAGGATCATAAAGTCATGTGTGATTAAGACAATCTAAGTAGCAATTGTGATCTCTTTTGCTTTAATAAGCGAGTAATATCTGCTCAAGATACCATCTCGACATGCCTCTAGTTTGTAGTTTTTTTTTCTTCTTTTGGAAAAATGACGTATGACCTGTTCATAATTTCGTCAGTATCCAAAAGGTCCACGACAACCTCCTTACTCTTTGTTCAAAGATACTGTTCTAGTTCATCTCCTTCGATTAGAAGATGAATTCATTTTTGTTCTAGTAGGTAGTGTTGGCTAAGCTTGTGAGAAAACCACGAGAGCAACAATGTGTGGCTAACTCCTGGCTGTGAAGCAGTCTTAGAAGCAACTGGATATCCCATCCCCATCCCGACCAGCCAACAAAAAAAGAGGGAAAGAAAAATTGAAAGAAGGAAAGCTCTCCCTGAAAATCAACCGGCACCGAGTATAGGTTGGAGCATGGGTTGGATTAGCGAAAAGAAAAGAACCCTTGAGTCGAGGCTTGAGTTAATTCCAACGTATCCAAACATGGCCTCACGATGAATTAGTACTAGCTTCCATCGGCATAGTCGGTATCCGTTTCCTTAAATGATAGTACTCACTCCTTGTATGAGTAACGTATCACATACACTGACAGTTATTAACACTTAAAGACGCATGAGGGGAGGACGGTTGGAGAATGAAATGGACAAATGAGCACTATCAATATCTTCACATCTTAGAATGTTACCCAGCGTATTTCCTCTGGCTTGAATGTTGATCTCCACTTGAGAGTCTCCTCCAACATCTTTTGTGCTTTGTCGAGATTCCAGTTCCGAGCTTCCAAATGCCTCCTTAGGCATGCATCCGTGCAGAACTTCAAGCTTCGACCAGATAGTGGTCCAAGAGCATCCCTTAATTGTCTGACCTGTGTTTAGAAATATATGCAATTTTCAGTCCTTGTCTTCTATCTACAATGCTTAACTTGCAAAACTCACACTTTTCTTTTGAAATCAATAGGAAACACACCCCCATTTATTTTCTGGTAGTTTCAATAAAGGTTACTAAAGATTTAGCCATATACCAGGTTTGACATATTACCAGAATGTGCCTGACATATATCACTACAAACTAGCGTACTATCTTCGTGTAATCAGGCTAGTATCAAATTTGTAACTAGGAGCCTAGCACCTTATTCAGTTTAATATCAAACAAATTACTGATAATATATCTAGAAACAAAATATTTTATCAATACGCTATAAAACTACACCTCTGGCTATTACCTTCCTATCTCGTTCTACAGTATCGTCCACCGGATTGTTCTGAGGCCTTCTCCTAAACATGGAAGCTGCTGAGTGGCCGGACAAGAAAAGCTATTACATATCATATGTCAGTAGTAACAACATTGATCGTACTTATTATGTTCTGAATCCAGATTCGAGCAACATTAAAAGGAAAAGGAATATCAACAAGCAGAAAACATGTTATAAATGATAATACGAGGTAATGATTAGAGTAAAGTGACGATATGATCATATTCATACCTGAGTGATCAAAGAGAAGATATGAAATAAGGATTAATCAGCACCTCAATGGAGAAAACCTGAAGTAGTGATTATGTTTCGTGCAAGTTACACAAATGGCAGATTTTGTGCTTGAAGTCTTTAAATGCGTATCGAAATGAGAAGAAGAAGAAGAAAGCAGCACTCAATTTCTAAATGGAAACACACATCCGCTAACCCGTCTGATTCTCCGAGACGTTAGTTCTAACTTTTTCATAACATTTACGTAATTTGTAATCATGCTAGGAAAATGCTTTATGAACGGTACCGTACGTATACGGTCCCACTTCCAAGGCTTTATTAATTTTGCCACACATAGGCAATCGGATTAGCCTCTTATTTACATATCTTTTTTTTTTATTATTATTAAGCCTCAGATATTTAAACCGCTCATTTCACTTTTATTTTCATCTTAAGCCTCAAAATACTCATATTACACAACACTCTCTATTTTGTTTCGTTATATTTTTGTTAGGTCGTATCTAATGTGCTTTACAAATATATATTTTTTTAATTCGTTTGAAGTGTTGTTTCCTTGCAAAAAAGTAATGATAAATTTGAAAAAAATGTTATATGGATGGGCTTCTAATAATTCAACAAACCAAATATTTTATAGAAAGTCCACAAGAAACCAAAATTGCAACATAAAAATTATAAGTCAAAAAACACTTTGAAAAAATAATTAAACATTCACCGTTGTAATCAGTAACAAACTAATAACAAAATAAAAGAAAAGCAATAAAATTCAGCATCTCCATTCTACTGAGTTTTTTTTTTATTCCAAAAAACTAATCCATGTATGTATCAGATTAGGTATATTGCTCCACGCCAATCATTTCACTTAATGATGGGAAATGTTATTTATTTTTCCTTTTTGTTTGAAAAAGGAAGAAAGAAGAAACATAAATCTTGTAAGTATAGAAATTGGAACTTGAGTTATAACTATTTTATAATTTGTAAAAAGAAAAACACTCTACCGCAGAGAAATTGGGATTTCAGAGACTGATTTGGCATAAACAGATAAAAAGAATATTTTTTAAGTAATAATTTGGGTCATTAAGTAACTTAAAAAAAAAAAAAATTGGGTCATTAAGTGGAGTATTTTGTAAATTATGAAAAACCGAAGGGTTACATAACAATATAATACCAAACCACGCTTAATTACAAATTTACAATGAGTAGTGTGAATGAACTGTGTGACCGTCCAAATTTGAGGACTGTCACGTAAGTGCGGCTCTTTACATTATTACTAGTCATGATAGTTATGCTGGTGTCCTAACGCGGCTGTAGGGTTGGTGTACTGATCATAATTGACCTTTGTCGTCAACCTTTTAGGGAAAAGTTACACATGCAATATTTATTTGACCAACTTACATCTTTTACAGTATAGAGTACACAGATATTTTAGCACAAGATTTTAAGGAGTATAGTTGCAATTTTGTTTATTGGAATGCTAATGCCGTCTTAATATATATCTGAATTCACGAGAGGACTATTTTAGCACAAGCGTGCACGTGAGTACGTCACGTGTAAGATTCATTTTCTTAATGGCAGTCTAGTACGTTGAGTTTTTTTCCTTATAAATGAATAATAATTAAATTACATTATAAACTCGATTTGACCGAACTCTTACACATGATACCAATTACCATATGCCATAAAAAAAGTCAAGTTCTTAATAGAGTACGCTGACCTTTTCTTCATCATAATATCTGAATAGTAAGTTAAATCACAACTAAACTCTTTTTGACCGGACTTTAAACATAATACCAAATGACTTTAATATATAGCTACCTGTTACTTTAGTGGGTCATGTGACATGTCAATATTCAATAGGGAGTATATCCCAACAATTGGTCAGAAATCAGATTCAGAACCACGTTGTATGAATAATATAACTAGAACGACACAACCTTGAATTTTTATTGATCTGTGCAGCTTTTCGGTTAGGTAAATATGTTCATGTCAAAAAGCCGCTCGCGGTAAAGCCCACCAAGGTTCCCATTGACCATTGTAGCAATAATAACCTGACTCTTACGCGGCTTCACAATAATTTCCAATTATATTATATAGCTAAACAATATTTTTATGTCGAATTTGATAGAATTCTTGTGTTTGGCGCTGAATACCTCAATACATATCAGACTTTCGTTATATAAAGTATACATACATTCACCTAATATTGTTATATAGAGTTTACATTCACGGATTCACCTACTATAGTAATGATAATCTATCTACTTATGATATCAGTATTTGCAATATATAGGTAGGAGGAAACTAATGAGTCGTACAAGTGGTAGGAGAGAAGTAATTAATGAGCCTTAATATCTATTGATAGCATTAACTTTTTCCACAAAATCGTAGGTTAGAAAAATGGTTGTTAGGTCACATTACTGTTCATGCACATTTCATTCGACTTTATAAATCCCTGACAATATAATACCATACAATCATGCTATATAGTATATACCACGAAAATTTTATGTTTTGATCTCATAAGTTGGTTCTAGCGTGATTTTGGTCCCATAAATTGGCAAGACTCGATTTTGGTTTTAGTCCCACCACCATCGCTCCGTCCAAACTCATCGCGAAAATCAGACGTGGCGTTCGTTGACCGCTGGCGGGCCAATTTTGACTGCATTTTGGGCTCACTTTTCCACCTGGCGTCGATGTGGCTTCCACGTAATAAAAAAAAATTAAAAGTTTAAACGGATCGTTTCACTTCCCTCGCTTCATAAAACGAACCCGCACCCCTTAACTCACCACTCTTTTCATTTCACTTGGAAATTTGACACGCAAATCAAAACGCACCGATTCCCTCCGACGATTGACATTTTCGGCCAAACTCCAACGTAAGTGCTACTTTTTCGATCTCTCTTTGGTTTTTACAGTGTTAATGTTTAGTTGTTTGTTGATGTATTGTTGTTTGCCTCTGATTTGAGATATTAGGGTTTCGTATTTGTGCTTCAATATGAACAAATCGTAGCCGAAAACTAGGGTTTTTGTGTTTGATTTGGTGTTGAAATGTTGGGGTTTTGATTGGGACAGAGGATTTAGGGTTTGATTGTGGAATTTTCGTTTGAAATGTAGATGGCTACCCACGCCCAATACCCTGCTCTTGTGGTCGTGGATATATGCTCTATTTTCAGGCTAGTAACACTGCTTCACGCCCTGGTAATTTTTACTACATATACCCATTGCGTGTTCGTCACTCCAATTACTTCTTGAGGGCTGATGACATGAATGATGGCTCAAATTGGAGGAGAATAATGAATAGTAGTGATGACTGTTCTGGGCAATATCAAAGTGAACCCCAATCTAGTAGGTTTCAACATCTGCCACAGTTGGCCAAAGCTTTTCTGAAATTTAGAATTCAAGCCCAATTATTGAATATATGTTGAATATGAATGCATATCAGGCTGTTGTGATTTGTTGTTTAATAGGATGGTGTAGACAAATAAATTTTGTCCACTCTAATTAGATATTGACAAGTGTCAAATTAAATTATTAGAAATTAAATTAATTATTTCTATTTTTAATTTGAAATTTTACTAAATTAAATTCTAATTATTAATATGTTAATTAATTGATCTTCTAATACCTATTTGATTGGTCAATCAAATAAAGTCACGTGAAAAAGATGGAGAATTGCAACCAATCAAATAAAGCCACTTGAAAAAAAAATGATGAGGTGATTCAACAAATCAAATAAAGCTACGCGAAAAAGATGGAGTATTCCAACCAATGATGTTAAGCCATGTGGAAATATGATGTGTTTCTTGATAAGCAAGCCAAATTAAATCCATGCTTATCTTGAAAATAAAACTGACCAATCACAAGCAATGAACTCTAGGTTTTTACAACTATAAATAAGGGTCCTCTCATAAAGAAAAAAACATACAAAAAAATTTCACAAGTTGAAGAGGGAAAAGCTCTAAGTTTTTTGCTACACCAAATTCATCCATCTTCAAGCGTTCTTCGCGGCATTCAAGATATCCTTCAACAATCTTCAAGATGTTCTTCGTTAAGAATACATTTCAATCCGCCATCAATCATCAAGTTCATCCAAAAACCGTTTTTTGAAGATCGTGTCTCTGCCAAGAAGATCAAATCTTCAACATATCCGAAAAAATTCAAATCAAATTCATACTGTTCTTCAACAACATTCAAGCCAAAAATCCGTTTATCTGAGATCAAGTCACAAGACCCTCGGAAAACCGTTTTTGAAGATCAAAATTCGTACTAGGAAGATCAAAACCCACACGAAGATCATATCATCCTTCATCAAATCCTCAAGTCAAATGAATCCTCAAATCAAATCAGTGTTCATCAAATCCTAAAATCAAATTAGTGTTCATCAAATCCTCAAGTCAAATCCTCAAATCAAATCACCGTTTAATCCGAGATCAAGTCCAAAGACTCTCGAATTAACGTTTCTCCAAGTTCAAATCATTCTAGTGAAGATCAAATTGAAGATCTTTACCACAAATTTTTATATTGTTCTTGTAGAATTGAATCAGAGGAATAAATAGAGATTGAACAACAATTGTACTTTTAAATTTACTCAAAAAATTATTTTGTAATCTTATTCTTGTTTTTATTTCCAGAATTCAAGAATTTGTCGTTACAAATTCTTGGCACGCCCGGTGGGACCATTTCTACCTCTCATCTCTTTTCATCAAGGATAAGAAGACGCATCTACATGAGTTCAATAAAAACTCGCTCAATGACTCAATTAAAGGAAGACCAAAAGGTAAAGATGACGAATGAGTTTCCATGCGACGATGATCAACGCGATGAAGCTGCTTTTCTTGAAGAGTCCAACAATGATGAACAATCTCCTCCAACATCTCCACGCACTAAGTCAAAAGCTCCTACCTCGGCAAATGTAGCACCCTCCATGACAACAAATGCTACAACTTTGGAGGAACAACTCGCTGCAATAACGAAAGCAATGGAGTGGCTTACTGTTGAGCAAGATGCAAAGATTGAGAAACTTCTAAGCAAAGGAGAAGTTGTTGAGACAACTGACGTAGCACAAAAGCGCCCGCAACATCTCGAGGAAGGGGAGACGTCTATCAGGCGCATTACAATTGAAAAGGATAAGTCTACAAGTAAAGAGCTCCAAGTCTTTCCCGACGACATGATTCATGCTGTGCAGTTGAAAGAGTTCATCATGGGAGCAATCAAGGAAAACATTGGAGGAAGTTGTAAGTCTTCATTCGCATACTCAAAGCCGTATACTAGAAGGATTGACATTCTAAAGTTGCCAAGCGGATATCAACCCCCAAAGTTTCAACAATTTGATGGCAAAGGCAGCCCTAAGCAACACGTTGCTCACTTTGTGGAGACATGCAACAATACGGGGACTTACGGGGATCAATTGGTGAAATAATTCGTCTGATCACTCAAAGGGAATGCATTCGACTGGTACATTGACTTAGAGGCATAGTCCATTGATTGTTGGGATCAATTAGAGCAAGAATTCCTCAATCGTTTCTACAACACTCGAAGAACTGTCAGCATGGTTGAACTCACAAGCCCTCGTCAATGGAAGGAAGAACTCGTCGTTGACTACATCGACCGTTGGAGAAACTTGAGCCTTAATTGCAAAGATCGATTATCTGAGACCTCGACCATTGAGATGTGCATCCAAGGAATGCATTGGGGACTTCGGTACATACTTCAAGGTATTCAACCTAGATCATTTGAATAGTTGGCAACTAGAGCACATGACATGGAGTTGAGCATGAGTGCAAGTGGAGCTGATGGGCCGCTCATTGGTGACCCTACAAAAGCACAAAGTAAATCGGAGCCAAGGAAGGAGGCAAGTTCTTTGCTAAGGCACCATCCAAAGACTCCATGGCCGTGACTACCGCACCTCTTAAGATTTCGACTAGGGAAAATGAAGGAAATAAGTCATCTGTGACATCCGAAAAGAAGAACTCCTCGCAAGACAAGGAGTAAACGAAGTTGACTCTGAAAGAGATGCAAGCAAAAGAGTATACATTCCTTAACTCCGATGTTCCTGGATTTTTTGACGACTTACTTGGATCTGGTATTATTGAATTGCCCGAAATGAAGAGACCAGAAGAAGCCAAAAATTCAGGTGATCCAAAGTATTACATATATCATCACCTTCTTGGACACTCGATTGAAGACTGCTTCGTGTTCAAGGACAAAGTTATGCGGTTGGCTCGTGAAGGCAAGATAACACTAGAGGAAGATAAGGCGACCGCAAATCTTACAACAATCTCTCTCGAGACTTTGGAGGATGAAGCAAGCAAAGAGAAGGAACTCAGTTGGTTTTGTGAAGAAGACATTGACAAGTCATGCAACGTGACTCACGTACAAGATTTCTTATCAAATGAATCATGCCTACAGACTTCCACAAACACCAACCAATGTGCGTCAACAATTTTCTTTGGAGATGAAGATCTTTTACTTGGTTCGAAGCCCCAGAATAGGCCACTTTTTGTAGTTGGATTTAGTCGTGAGCAAATGGTTAGTCGAATCTTGATCGATGGAGGTTTAGCCGTCAACATATTGTCCTTGCCTGTGATGAAAGAAATGGGAATACCAAGTGAAGAGCTCACAAGTAGTCGCTTAATGATACAAGGCTTCAACCAAGGGGGGCAAAGGGCTATATGCATCATACGACTGGAGATGTTAATGAGAGATATGTCATCAAGCGCATTATTTTACGTCATAGATGCCAAAACTTCATATAATATGCTTCTTGGGCGACCTTGGATACATGAGAACGGTGTTGTCCCTTCAACTCTACATCAATGCTTTCAATATCACCAAAACGGGACAACAAAAGAGGTGCTCGCAGACGACAAGCCGTTCACTGAAGCCGAATCTCACTTTGCTGATGCCAAGTACTATATTTCACAAATGAATGCGCCAAAGGTTGAAGCAAGATCATATCATGATGAGTCCAAGGGGACAGACGATCTGGATAGTGAAAAGGGCAATGATGAAACTCATTCGTTAGACAGAAGCCCCGCGCGAGGCGACATGTCCTCTCATAAAGATGTCTCATTGGAAGATTTGATTGTGCCTTTAACAAAGCTCGACATGAAGACACCATCTTCTCCTCCTCCTCTTAAAGGTTTTGTCCACCCAACAAAAGGCCCTCAAGTCGAACATGATCCTTCAACTGGGAAACAAGTGGAAAAATGTTATGATGCAAAAGCATTTAAACTCTTGATCAAGGCTGGCTATAATCCTCAAGAAAGATCGCACATGGGAAAACTTCTTCCTGAAGCCGTTATGACAAATCCTCGAGCAGGTTTAGGGTTTCCTCCACGAGAGCCTATACGCATCACCATCAAAAGAGCCAACGCCAATTACATCGGTGAAGAAGAGAATTTGTCAATAATTGAAGGGAAATTATCGCAAGTATCAATCTTTGATAGACTTGGCCCATTTTGTAAGACATTACCTCGAATTTCGGTCTTTAAGAGACTTAGCCCTCGCAAAAGACCCATGCATCAAAGGTTGGGACCCTCATGTTCATCAAGGCGTCGAGAGGGCAATCGTAATTCATGTTTTCCTGAAAGACTCCAAAGTGCAATTCCTTCTCGCGTGAGGCGCCATGATGAGTTGATTATATCACACGATAAATGCATGAAAGTTAAGTGGCAAACGATTGTACTTACGCAAGCTCAATGCAAGAAAGAATACGATGATGAGAGCGCAGGATCATCACACCATATAACTCTGAAAGATGGGAACATTGAAGAGGAAGATGCCAAAGAAGCACCCCCAGAGCTTGAGGAAGGCATCAAGAACGCAGTTGACAAACTTAAGGAAATCAACCTTGGCGATGAGAATGATCCTCAACCAATATATGTCAGCGCATTGTTGGAAATGTAGGAAGAACAAGCATATGTTGCCCTGTTGAGAGAATTTAAAGATGTATTTGCTTGGTCTTATAAGGAAATGTTGGGTCTAAACCCAAAAGTTGCCGTCCATCAACTAGCTGTAAAAAAGACGACACGTCCAATCAAGAAAGCTCAACGAAGGTTCCGCCCCGAGTTGGTCCCTTCGATTGAAGCTGAGGTGAATAAACCCATTGAAGCCAGATTCATTCGAGAAGTTAGATACCCGACGTACATATCAAGTATAGTCTTAGTGAGGAAGAAGAATGGGCAAATTCGGGTTTGTGTCGACTTTAGGGACCTTAATTCCGCATGCCCCAAAGACGACTTTCCATTACCAACCCTAGAATTGATGATTGATGCCACCACGGGTCACAAAGCCTTGTCTTTCATGGATGGCTCCTCCGGCTATAACCAAATTCGCATGGCCCCAAAGGATGAAAAATTGACAGCATTTCGAACTCCAAAAGGGATATATTGTTACAAGGTGATGATGTTTGGACTAAAGAACGTCGGTGCTACCTATCAAAGAGCCATGCAAAAGATTTTTGACGACATGCTACACAAGAATGTCGAGTGTTAAGTTGATGATTTGGTCGTGAAGTCAAAGAAAAAAGAAGACCATCTCAATGATTTGAGAAAAGTGTTTGAGCGGTTCCAAAAATATCAGCTGAAGATGAATCCTTTGAAGTGTGCCTTTGGCGTGACATCTGGAAAGTTTCTTGACTTTGTTGTTCGTCAACAAGGAATTGAGATCGAGCAAGCTAAGATTGATGCAATCCTCAATATGCCAGAGCCACGAAACATACATGAACTCAAAAGTCTCCAAGGAAAACTAGCATACATCCGACGGTTCATCTCAAATTTAGCTGGTCGATGTCAACCGTTTAGTCGTCTCATGAAGAAAGACGTTTCGTTCAAGTGGGATGAGGCATGCACCAATGCCTTTGAGTGTATAAAGTCGTATCTGATGAAGTTGGCCGTGTTGGTTGCACCAGTGCTTGGACGCCCATTAATTCTATACATTGCCGCCCAAGAAAGTTTCGTAGGGGCATTGCTAGCCCAAGAGAATGATAGCGGGAAAGAAAGTGCATTGTACTACTTAAGTCGAAGGATGACGCCAAATGAGTTGAACTATTCCCCAATCAAGAAGTTGTATTTGGCTCTTATTTTCGCGATTCAAAAGTTGAAGCATTACTTTCAAGCTCACACTATTCGTTTGGTCTCTAAAGCTAATCCACTGAAGTACGTCATGTCAAGGTCGGTACTCTCTGATCGACTTGCTAGGTGGTACTTGCAACTGCAACAGTTTGAGATAGCATACATCCCTCAAAAGGTCGTAAAGGGACAAGTGTTGGCCGACTTCTTAGCTGACCACCCAATTCCTGCTGAGTGAGAACTAGTTGATGATTTTCCCGATGAATATGTGCTCCTAGTTGAAGTTACTCCACCATGGAAGATGTACTTTGACGGAGCCGCTCATCGAAGAGGCGTCGGCGCAGGGATTGTTTTTCTTATGCCTGATGGAGAAGTGATGCCCTATTCTTTCACCCTTACACAAAAGTGTTCTAACAATGTTGCAGAATATCAAGCTCTCATATTGGGATTAGAATTAGCAATTGCAATGTAGCATTTTAATCTTGAGGTATATGGAGACTCGAAGTTGGTGATCAGTCAAGTACTTGGTGATTATGAAGTGAAGAAGCCTGAATTGTTTCCATATCGTGACTACGCTCGAAAGTTGGTTGAACAACTTGGGGACATATAAATTGAACATGTGCCAATGAGAGAAAACGGACAAGCAGATGCATTAGCAAAACTTGTTTCGACCCTAGTTATGACTGAAAAGAAGTTCAACGTTCCCATATGCCAAAGTTGGGTGATACCATCCACAATGAGTGAAGAAGAAAGAAGTACTGAATAAAACTATGTTGTGGAAGTCTATGAGATTGAGAAGGAAGACTGGAGGCAACCTTTTGTCGATTAATTGAAGTACGAGAAGCTTCCTGATGACCCACGTAGAAGAGTGCTAGTCGCTTCCCATATTACAAAGGCACACTTTACAGACGTTCATTCGAAGGGATCTTTTTGCGTTGCCTAAGTGATGACGAAGCTGCTCAAGCCATGGAAGAAGCTCATTCCGAAGTGTGTGGTGCTCACCAGTCTGGACCTAAATTACACTTTCTAATTAAGAGGATGGGATATTACTGGCCCACAATGGTCATTGACTGCATGGAATACGCGCGCCAATGTCAACCTTGCCAATTTCACGCAAATTTTATTCATCAACCACCAAAACCTTTGCATCCAACTGTAGCTTCTTCGCCTTTCGATGCATGGGGATTAGATGTCGTCGGTCCTATGACTAAGTCTTCCAGTGGACATTTGTACATCTTGGCCGCCACTGACTACTTCTCTAAGTGGGCTGAAGCAGTACCTCTCAAGGAAGTAAAGAAAGAAAATGTTGCTGACTTTATCCGCAATAATATCATATATCGCTATGGAGTTTCGCGATACATCATCACCGATAATGGGACACCGTTTTGCAATAGCATCATCAACAAGCTTTGTCAAAAGTTTGAGTTCAAGCAAAGAAACTCTTCGGCCTACTACCCTGCTGCTAATGGCCTCGCTGAAGCTTTTAATAAAACTTTGTGCAATTTGTTGAAGAAGGTGGTCGCAAAGTCGAAGAAGGACTGGCACGAAAGAATTGGAGAAGCTTTGTGGGCTATAGAACAACTTATAGCACACCGACTCAAGAAACTCCCTACGCCTTGGTATACGAAGTTGAGGCGGTACTCCCTCTTGAGCGACAAATCCCATCTCTCAGAATAGTGATACAAGAAGGCCTTACTGAAGAAGAAAATGCACATTTGCGATTGGGAGAATTGCAAGCTGAAATTGCAAGGTATTCTGGAATCAATGTTATGCGATGTTGGGACAACATTGAGGATAACATTGAAACCAAAGAGCCTGTGCGAAAACTGTTATTTAACTACTAAATTTAAGTTTTGCCTTTTTTCACTTATTAATCAAGTTCTACAGTTTTAGTTGTTTATGCTTATGTCCAGGAATGTATCTTAATCATAAGGAAGAGCTGTGGAAGATTCCTTACATGAAGTTTCCATAATTCAAGTTAAGTTGAATAGTCAACTCAACACGGTTTGCAAAGAAGGAAACAAATTGGAGTTCCACTGCAACTTGGATTCTTTCCAAGATTACTCCGAATTGAAGAAGGTGTGTTACCTTATTAGATCTGTAATAAAGGAAACACCTATTCAAGAAAGAGACCGAGTTTACAAGGAAGTATAATTCAACAAGGAAACAACAAGAGTTACCAAAATTGTGAACAACACACCTTGGAGTGCAAGTTTCAAGAAACCTATATATAGGTGTGAAGTTCATCAAGATGATTACAAGACAATAGTTCTAAACAATCCAAGAGATTAATTCTTTATATTGTCTTCGTCTTGCTTTTGCGAAGTTTTTGTATCAACTATTTAAGTCTAGTTCATAGAAGTTAAGTAGTTCGTGCTTGTCTGCTTCGTTGAGTCCGATCAACAAAGAGCGTGAGTGAATTGTTGTGAGGAACATTTTGTTAAAACCTTTATTGGTTATTTTGCCTAAGGCTAGGAAGTTTTTAATAATATTGAAAACTTCTGAAAGTTATATCTTCTTGTGTTTTTAATTCCGCTGCATATTACTCTAATCAAGAAGATCATAATAGAGTTAAGGCAACGCCATCTTAACTCTCAAAGTTGTTGTGTCAATCCACGATCCGACAATTTCAGAAGCTCTAGATGAGAGAAGATTGGAGGTGCAACAAAGACTGGAGTGTTATCAGGCACGCATCTCAAGAGCATTTAATAAGAAGGTTCGCTTGCGATCATTTCAAGTTGGTGACTTGGTACTTACTGTGAGAAGGCCTATCATCATCACCCATCGCACTGGGAACAAATTCACTTCAAAGTGGGATAGTTCTTATGTGGTTCAAGGAAGTCTACACAAATGGCGCATATAAGTTGATTGGTGAAGATGGTTTAAGAATTGGCCCGATAAATGGGAAATTCTTGAAGAAGTACTACCCTTGATGATTGAAGCATGCTCCATGACGCACGAGCTTATACTGCATGTTACTCATGGCCCACATGAGTATAAAATGTGAATGACACTCACTTTGTCCGAAGTCATTAATAAATGGATACTTCTGGCCCGCATGAGTATAAACTGTGGATGGCAACCACCAATGGTAGATTATGTGGTTAAAATGATAACTTACCCCACTAGAGGTATTTTATGTGGTTAAATTTTAAATACCCCACTCTGTTCAAAGTGGTTAAAGAATGAATACTCCTGGCCCGCATGAGTATAAACTGTGTACGGCACCCCCTTAAATCAATCTTGATTTCTTTGAACTATGTTATGACTTGATCCTTTTATTGAGGTACGTAGGCAGCTTAGAAGTTTTCTAAGTTCAGTCATGAAATTTGCTTAAGTTGGTTTTATTGCGTTATGTTACAGTATTCATGGGAAAGAAACATAATTCCAAATGCAAATGAATAACTCAAAATGAGGCAAATAAAGGTAAATCTTTTACCAATCTCAAAAGTTTGATGATGTTACAAATTCAAAGCAAAACAGAATAAAGTATATCACTAAAACAAAGATGAGAGAAAAAAACCCAAGGGAAATCTCTCTCAAACGAAAGGCCTCACATTCCCCAACTCTAGTTGTGCAGTCTCGAAGTTCAATCTCATAACATTCAATTCGCGTAAGTGAATGAATGCTTTTAAGGATGTATAGCTTCTCTTCCAAATTAGAGATCTTACTGTCGACACCTTGAAGAAACTCTTGTTGGCTCTTTAAGGATGACGACAAGCTTGCTTTCTCCGACTTTAAGTCTTTCAATCTTCTTTTAACACTTTGAAGGTCATCTTTTGTGGATCTAACTCGTGAGGATCTGTTTTCCTTGTCGGCTTTGGCATCGGATATGTGGCCCTCCATTTCCGAAATTTGTTGAAGAAGTGATGAGTTTTCAATATTGCGGAGTTTCGCACATCATAAGCAGCGGCTTGATAAAAATCCCATAGAGAGTTGAGATACCTCTTGTCATGAATTTCTAATGGACTTTCACCCTTAAAAACAGAGACGGCAACATGTGGGGAACTCTCCTTACCATTCTTTGAGTCCCTTGGTTTCAAATGCATTTTGTCATCTTTTGAAGGTTTAGTACCAGCACATGAAGTAGACCCTTCACTTGCTTGAGGATGTTGCTCATCACCCTTCAAAGCAGAAATCCTCTCTTTACCCGCCTACAAGGAATATGTCGAAAGTTAGGAACATATACATATACATATATATATATATATATATGTATATTTATACATTTATGGAAATAAAGAGCAAAGTTGACCAATACCTGTACAGCCAAGTCCAATGTCACGGATGGGGTGCTCGAAAGGCAGCAAGGAGAATTGACTTCTCTAGGATGCGAGCCACTTGAGTCTTTCTTAACCCTCTTCCAGTTGCGGTCTCCATCTTCGCTGTTGCTGCTCTCTTTCACAATGCTTTTTCTTTTCGCTGATTCCTCTACCACAACGTGTGGCGAGTCTCGCGAGCTCTTCGCAAGAGTAGCAATTTGGTTGTCACGACTTTGTGCGACCTTGTCATCTCCACCGAGTATCAAGCGCTTTTGAGGCAAAGGTAAATAGTTGATATTGTCTTCAAGGTAGCTCATATGGGTTTTGGTTATCCATGACTTATAACTATCCAAAAAGTGTCTTCTTGAGTTAAGAGGAGAATTGGGAATCCAAGCCTTTGAATATGTTCTTTGTGCAAGACTAAACCTCCAAAAACGAAGTCCTTCATCCAAAGAAGCTTCGCGGTAGTCATTTTTTAGTACGCCAGGGACATCTTGATAATATCCAAACTGTCGTCCGAATCGATGTGGACTATAGGGCTCAACATCAAAAGTCTCGCCTTGTCTCAGAGTAAGATAGCATGACCGAAGGTTGATAAAATAGTCATGCTCTACTTCGCCAAGGGTACTGCAATCCACAAATGTGACGTTATTGACGTTTGGAAGAAGGTTGCATGCCCAAGTGGTGTAGTCTCCTTTGTGAATCCTCTTGCGGGCTTTTTTTGGATCAAAAGACCTTGCTCCATTTTCTCCAGAAAATACCGTCATTCCAGGTTTCTGCGACTCTGGGTGGATTGAAAACTGAGTCTTGAAGTATAGCGCCAACCCTTAGACGAAATGGACCGGAAAAGGAAGGCACCCTCGAGACGGTTGAGTAGACCTTGATATTGCATTCAACCCTTTGTAGATAGACGCTAGTACCGGAATGGCAAGGCATACTATTTGACCGCTGGCTATAAGACTTGCCATCTTGAATGTACTTGGACGGATAAAGCCAACATCCTTTACAGGGAGAACAAAGATGCACAATCAACAAGCCAAGTGCGCGGCCAAAAATGTCTCTTCCTTCCAACAACCTTTGATACCGAGTTGTAAAAATAAGATCTCTTCCTGCGATGACCACCGACTGCATGGTTTGAGCTTTCCGGGAGGATTGTGTGTTGCTTGAGGTCAGCATACGCTTTTCCTCTCCTTGCGTGGTGGGGGACATTTGTATTTGACTTCTTTCTTCGACCAAAAGTTGACCTACTCTTTGATTGGCACTCGAGGGTCATCATCAACAACATGTGCTCGGATTAAGTGAAACGCGTGGAACAAAGCTCTGCATGACCGCGACAAGTGATAGTTGTCTTTTTCTTTGCCAAAAAGTTCTCTCTTGCTCGATATGACTTCATCATATATGGATCCAAATATGGGCAGACCGGCAAGGTGTTCCAAGTCCCATAGGGAAACTGAGAGCTCTCCACGTGAAGTGACAAGGGTGTTTGTAGATGGTGACCATGCTTCGCACAAGGCTTTTATGATTTCCAAATTGCACTCATATGTGAACATGAATGCATAAATTGGCTCGTACGTATTGGTGAAAGTAAGTGTAGGCTTGCACCGAACAAGGACATCTTCTGTCCACTCCCAATATCAGGGGAAGTATTAGATTTCGCCGGGAAAGTGAAGAAAGGCATCGCCCCACATGGCATCTCATTTGGCAATACGTCGCCCCCAAGGTATCGAAAGGAAGATCATCGTTTGATACTCGGTGGTGAGGATACCGGAGCACGAACGATGACATAGATCGATTGGAGGACTTGGGAAACTCTTCGGTCCAGTCTTTAGGTTTAATGGCGTTAATCAAAGTGGGCCATCGACTTGTGTAAATTTCGGCGAGAGGGGTGCTGACCTCCAATATTGTGTCCAGTTGGGTCAATTGGTTTTCATCACCGGTGATTGTTAGACTCTCAATTCCCTTCGAATTATAGGCATGACCGAATTTCACCATTGTGCGTGAACTGACAATGCAAATAAGCAAACAAAAGAGTTAGAAAAAAGGGGAAAGAGAAAGAAATATTAGCCAAAATACGGATATGAGTAAGAGTACAAATAAGGTATATGTCGGTTCAGCAATTCTTGTGAAAGTGACTCTTCTGATCCTTAAACCTGGTGCAAAAAAAAAAAAAAGAATGGTGAGATCAGAAATAAAAAGAGAAATAAAGAAGAAGAAAAAGGAAGAGAAAGAAAGAAAAAAAAAAACAGCGAAAGAAAGAAGAAGAAAAAGAAAAGAAGAAGAAAAGGGAAAAAAAAAGAGTGATCAGCGGAAAGAAAGGAAAAAAAAGCAACGGAAAAAAAGGGAAAAAGGGAAGAAGAAGAAAAAGAAAGAGAAAGAGAGGGGAACGGGGGAGTTGAAGAAAGAGAAAAAAAAACAGTCACCTCAATCCTTTTCTCCGACCTTGCCCGCCGAATTTCCGCCGATATCGTATCTTCCTCCCTTCGTCTGCTGAATGGAACATAAGTTAGAAGAAAATGACTATTTTTTTTGTAAAACAGAGAGCGGATGTTGATTTTGGTGGTGAAGAAAAAAACGTGGAGATTATGCAGTATATATAAGGTTTTTTTGAAAGGATGTCTCAGTCCAAGTGGAACTGTAGATGAACTCGATTTGATCTCCCCGTCCTAGAGAAGATTTTTTTAGAGTTCTTGATGTGTTCATATTTCTTCTATATTAATCCTAGTGAAACTACAAGTCTTGTAGTTGTAGTTAGATTATAATACTTCCTACATTGGATTTAATTAAGGAGGAACCAAAATAAAAAAAAAATACTTGCAGAGAATGGATCGGACTAGATGAGGAAGATGGAATAAAGAATTTATTCCATGTGCTTGGTCTACATGGACCACCCAAAAAAAAGCAATCACGTGTGTATGAGGAAAAGGGGTTGAGGCCCAAATTGCGTTATAGTCCCTTAAAGGAAATTGACATGGAAGCCCTCAAAAGTTTGATTTTTCAAAGTGAAGTACAATCTTCTATTAATCTCATTGATGGAACGGAAATAAATATGTTGCGACATATTCACTTCAAGACGCATATTTACAATGATATTCGTGACAAGTCGCAAGGGGGCATTTGTAGACAAATAAATTTTGTCTACTCTAATTAAATATTGACAAATGTCAAATTAAATTATTAGAAATTAAATTAATTGTTTTTATTTTTAATTTGGAATTTTATTAAATTAAATTCCAATTATTAATATGTTAATTAATTGATCTTCTAATACCTATTTGATTGACCAATCAAATAAAGCTGCATGAAAAAGATGGAGAATTGCAACCAATCAAATAAAGGCACTTGAAAAAAAAATGATGAGGTGATTCAACAAATCAAATAAAGTCACGTGGAAAAGATGGAGTATTCCAACCAATGATGTTAAGCCATGTGAAAATATGATGTGTTTCTTGATAAGCAAGCCAAATTAAATTAATGCTTATCTTGAAAATAAAACTGACCAATCACAAGCAAGTAGCTCTAGATTTTTACAACTATAAATAGGGGTCATCTCATAAAGAAAAAAACATACAAAAAATATTTACAAGTTGAAGAGGAAAAAACTCTAAGTTTTTCGCTGCACCAAATTCATCCATCTTCAAGCGTTCTTCGCGGCATTCAAGGTATCCTTCAACAATCTTTAAGATGTTCTTCGTTAAGAACTCCTTTCAATCCGCCATCAATCCTCAAGTTCATCCAAAAATCGTTTTTTGAAGATCGTGTCTCTGCCAAAAAGATCAAATCTTCAACATATCCGAAAAAATCCAAATCAAATTCATATCGTTCTTCAACAACATTCAAGCCAAAAATCCGTGTGATCCGAGATCAAGTCATAAGACCCTCGGAAAACCGTTTTTGAAGATCAAAATCCGTACTAGGAAGATCAAAACCCACACGAAGATCATATCATCCTTCATCAAATCCTGAAGTCAAATGAATCCTCAAATCAAATCAGTGTTCATCAAATCCTAAAATCAAATTAGTGTTCATCAAATCCTCAAATCAAATCATCGTTTAATCCGAGATCAAGTACAAGACCCTCGAATTAACGTTTCTCCAAGTTCAAATCATTCTAGTGAAGATCAAATTGAAAATCTTCACCACAAATTTTAATATTGTTCTTGTAGAATTGAATCAGAGGAATAAATAGAGATTGAACCACAATTGTACTTTTAAATTTACTCAAAAAAATATTTTGTAATCTTTTTCTTGTTTTTATTTTCAGAATTCAAGAATTTGTCGTTACAGATGGTCATTTTTTCTGATTGTATTTGTGATTCTGATTGCTTTGCTTCTTGTTTTCTATTCAAAGATGTAATAACTTTATGTTTAGTTGTCTGAGATGGTTAGAACACCATTGTAGGTGTGTCTTTGTTTATCTTATATAAGACTATTGTATTGTTCAATTTGTCTGAGTCTGGTATTGTGTTTTTATTGTTGCCTGCTAGTTTCTTAATCATGAATGATGATATGCAACTTGACAACTTGGTTCTTCCATGGAATGACAACCTGCTTGGGGAGAGGGGTGAAGAATTCTTTGTTGATTTCCTGTGCAAGTATGGCAAAAATCACAGGATCCAGAATGAGCAGCCACTAGTCAGAGGATTGAAGCTTGCTATCCCTACCTTGGAGAACATCACATGCCAGTTCTTATCCATTGGTCACATGAAGAGGCTTGTTGAGAAGATGAGGTTGAAGCAGGAGTTGTACAACCAATTCCTAACCTTGACTGATGTTCAACCTCTTCAACCAATGGAAGCACAGGCCCCTGATGAACATCAGTACTTCAGGATTAATGGCATGGCTCATGCTCCTCTCTACTTCAAGCTGTTTGAGGAGATTAAGGTGTTCAGATTTCCAGATGAAGTTGACAGTACTGCTGATGATCCCGTTGAGCTTTCTGGCACTAAGCCTATGGAAGTTGAACCTGTTGCCAACCTGGATGTTGTTGAATCTAGTGATGTGGATGAGGGAGTTGTTACTGCCGGTGCTGAGGATGAGAAGGACAATGGGGAATGATGTAGTTATGTTGTGCCATACATTGGTTCTGATGGTTTGAATGATGTGGATTGAACAATTTCTATTTTTTAAGTCTGTTTTGATGGTTGTTTTTGAGATGGTTTGAGAACAAATAAGTTTTTTATTTTTATTTTGGCAATGGCTTGTGAACAATTGTCATGATGTTAAGGACTAAAAGGCCAGATTTTGGTCTATTTAATTTTAAAAAAATGATGCATTTTGTCATATATTCTCTGTGATTACTTGTTTGCAATGCTATGTTAGTTTTCAGTGAATCAATTTTATAGATCATGCTGGTACTGTCTAAAAAATGGGATTGACACCATCATCAATGACAATTATCACAAAAATAGACCATCATAGTTATTCAAATACATCAAACAACTTCAACAAACACATCTAAACAGTTAAACCAGTTTCAATATAACTAACAAAATCAAACTACTTATACAAACACAATCTACTTCTTCTTTGGAGGGATACTATTCCCTTTTGTAATTTGGAACATCACAGTCCCCCTTCTTGTTTTTAGTTTCTGAACTTTATTGTCTGGATTCACTTGAGCCAGCATTTGCCTTATCACATGAACCCTAACATACATAACTTACTGAGATAAGAATCATTGACAGAACTTATCAACAATGAAAAATCAGAAAAAATACTAGCAGAACATTACTTGAGAGGATTCATTGCCCTTATTCCTCTTTCTTGATGTGTAAGATGGAAACACAACTAGTTCACTAATCCTCTCTTCTTGAGTCAACTCAACCACATGCTGAGAGTCATTAACTTGTATCTCATCTTGGATATTGACTTCTCCAGTAACATCTTCTACAACCCTTTCAGGAATAGGCTGATTTTCAACCACATGTTCATCAACTATAGGATCAGCATGAGCTTGAACCCTAACTTCTTCTACTACCAAAGGCAATGTTGCATCAACAGTTTGTTCTTCAACATCACCTGGCACTTCCACGTCCATCATATTCCCAAAAAGAAGGTCATCTAGATCATCAGCATATTGATCATCCATATCATTTTCATCTCCATTGTCCCAATCTTCCACTACAACATCATCCATTGTAGCCTGAACTTTACTTTGCTGAGTACTCTTTGAAGCCTCTGCTTCCTCAGTTGCCCTCATTGCTTCAGTTTCCTTTTTGATAGTACATCCCTTTTTGTTGTGTCCTAGAACCTTGCAGTGCCCACACCTCACAGTCCTCTGGTCTTTAGTAAGAGAAGCTGACACAACAACAGGTTTCCTCTACATCTTCTCTTCTTTTTCACTGATTTTCACTTGAAAATATGAACATATCTTCTCTTCTTTTTCACTAGTTTTCACTTGAAAATATGTACTGATCTTTGTTGATTGATGGCATCTGCATGAATATCATCCCCCAATATAGACTTGCTAGTGAACCTCAGTCCAAGTTCCAAATTAGGATTGAAAATGTCCTTGATATCAAAGAGCTCCCTTGTCTTTACTTGCCTTTCTTCCTCACTGCCACACTCAATGTCCAGTTCATTACACGACAACACCAAATTATCTGACCCTCCATCTGATAATGTCTCATATGGAGCATCAATAACTTCTATCTCAACCGCAAAAGTGTTGTTCCTTTCTACATTAGAAGGAACATCTCCTCCAGCCATTGATGTACCTTCATTTTCAGCCTCATTCTGCCCTTTTCTTTTGCTTGAGGATCCCTTCCTTGACCAAGACTTGGCCTTTTCACCAGCCCTGCATTGGGCTTCAAACAACATCATCTCATCAACATTCCCATTAACTATCTGCCCCATCTATTTGTCTTCTTCCATACAATACTCATCATCACTAAAATACTCCATATCACATTCATCTTCCACTTCATCAGCTCCTTCATCAGGTCATTTTGTTCCTCCACTTCTTGGTCTTCACCTTCAAACATTGATTGTTATTCTGTATTTATCTTTCCTTCATAGTCTACAAATAGCACCATTGTTCAACTCAACTGACAAGACAAGAAGTGTGATGTGATCTCATTATCTTTCTGATTGTTGCTTCATATATATGGCCTTCACAAGCAAACACCTAAGGGCATAGAGGAGAGCTTGAATGCCATTAACACTTATATGTGTCGGTCCCAGATAGTCATCACCACCTTTGCATTATCATATCCATCAAGTATGCCCTCACCATTTACAATTCCCCCATACTAGAATTGTGCAGTAACATGCAAGGAGCCACAATCTGTTGCAACCACATCAATCAATCAGAAAGCTATAAACTTCATACACCCATAAACTAAATTAGGGATTAATAATTAGGGTTCAATAATTGGTAATTTCAGAAATTAGAGTTCAACAATTGGGGGTTTTTGAAATTAGGGTTAAACATTTGGGTGTTTTCGAAATGAGGGTTTATTTGTAGCATGCAATCATGGAATATTGCTACATACGCACGTGGTAACATATTTTAAACAACGAATTAAAGCCTACACTTACCATAATTCGGGATGGGATCATCGATTTTGTCGGATTTGCGTACTTTCAAATTCTTCACTCTACGAGCGCGCGCCATATTAAGTACTTGCAAATTCTTCACTCTACGAGCGCGTACTTTCAAATTCTTCACTCTACGAGCGCGCGCCATATTAAGTACTTGCAAATTCTTCACTCTACGAGCGCGCACCATATTAAGTTGCTAAAGGTCTGGTTAACGACTGCGGTGGCGACGAAATTTGACGACGGAGTAGAGAGCGAAGAGAGAAATAGAGTGGCGCGAGTTCTGTTGTGTGTGTAAAGAACTGGCGGCGAATGTTCTTTATTCTGCTTTTAAATTATTTTTTTATTACGTGAAAGCCACGTCAACGCCAGTAGTGAAAAAATGGGCCCAAAATGCAGAGTTTGGGTGGAGCGATGGCGGTGGGACTAAAAGTAAGTTCGAGTGCCAACTTATGGGACCAAAATCGAGACTTGCCAACTTATGGGACCAAAATCGCGTTAGAGCCAACTTATGAGACCCAAACATAAAATTTTCCTATATACCACGAGCGTGCAGCACAAATTCGGATATCACCAGATCCCTCCAAATTCTTTTGACCAATTATGAATGCGTGCTTGATCGCTATATCCCTTTTACGAAAACTGAATTCATCACTGGCCACAGGCCTTATCGAACTTGCATTTACAGAAAGAAGAAATAAACATAGACCTGAAAAAACAAAAAGAACCAAAACACATGCCCACTTAACTATATATCTCATGTCTTTCAAACATGATGCACGTTGACCCACGGGTGACTAAGAGTGCTTAATTGACATGGACACGACATAACACTGACACAACTGACTTCTAGTAGTGTTGGTAGCTCTCAAAATTGAAGATTACTGGACGTGACTTCCCAATCTGACCACAATGCCATCGATATCCCGCACGTACCCCACTTTTTGGCCCCAATCCTTCATCTCCGGCTCACTCACCGCCTCAGCCCCATTCTCCACCGCTCTCTGTGCGATTCCATGCGCATATATACAAAAACACAAAATTGATTATTTTTAGGGTGAAGAGAGGACAATAGTAAACAAGGTCATCTATCATTAGCTCGATCTAGCAATACAGGAAATTCTAGTTAATTGTCTGGTATACGATCATAATATCATATACATCCAAAGAATCGTACGTGTAAAAGGAAAAAGGATAGCTATGCAACGACTCAAAGTAATTGTAGAGGATGAAACTACCATATCATCCAAATTTCAAAGAATATCACCATGTTTATAGAATTGATAAAATGATTCAAATAACTAACAATATTACAACATTTCTCTCATCAGTTAGATCAAATGCTCAATCAGTATATTATGCTCAATCAGTTGTGATTGTAACATAGATAGATAATTAAGCATATATACACCTTATTATTATAAGTGTAAAATGTCTATATACTGTTTTTACCTTGTATGCAGCATCGACATCCGAATAGTCGAAACACACCTCGACTTGGTTCCTCTCATGTTTAGATTGAGGAGTCTGGACGTGCCCCGTCAAATCCTCCGTCTCGTGTTGCACAGCCGGCGTAAACGCTAGCGTCGTTGGCCCGCTCTCTAGCTCACCCCATCTGTACAAATACAAATTATATTTTCATATAGCCAAATCTTATTATCTTGATCAAATTCCACAATCTAATTTCTAAATTCACATTTATAATCTGTTGTTCAAAAAAAAAAAAGAAATTCACATTTATAATCTATCATAAAATGAATTCAATAAATTAAATAAGATGTATACACCTGCGAGACTGGTCCAGGCGGCGGACCTTGTGACCAAAAGCCTTGGTGTAAAAGGCCACAGATTTTGCCACATCTTTCACGTACACAACCGTGTATGCATAAACCGGTGGACTCAGATTTGATGCCATTTAATTTCTTCTTTTGATCTATTTAATTTATTCGTTCCAATTTAATATTTTCTCAATGATGGAAAATTTAGATCAAAGATATAATATAAATATATATAGCTTTAGTATTAAATTACACGTGCCCCTCATGCATGTCAAAATCCGCCACGTCGATTCTCAGCTCCACATCTCGCACCACTCCAATAAAACGACATCGTTCGGTGGTCGCTTCTTAAATTCATCTTCCTTCACGCTTTTCTTGTGAACCCCCTCCACCCCACACCCTTCCGTAAGGGTATATTAGTAATTTAACGTCGTGCCTATAGTATATAATTCGAGCGGCAATTTGCGCGGGCTCAGTAAAAAAAATCTGCAGACTTTTCCATGGAAATTGATTCAGCGGAAAGCCTCTGTAAATTCGTGAGTGACGATGATGATGATCGATTTTATTATTTGTTTTATTGATACGAGTTTTTTTATTGTTTGTTATTTATAACTGTGTGCAGTTAATTTCGTGTGCGTATCGGAGATGCCGAATGTTAGATGATCTCTGCAGATTATCAGTTACTCTCAAATCCGTACCTCCGCTTGTTCGGATCTCAGGTTCGTTCATTTTTGCATTTTGTGATTGCAGGAAGAATTGGAATTGTTACGAATCTAATATTGATATCGAATTTTGAAAAATGAGCGTGCACTCTGTAGATTCGGATCCAGGATTTTAGTACACATTTTCAATTCTAAAATTACTGAAGATAGTGATATAATTTCTTCGATTCCTAGCTGTTGTATGTATATTATGTTCTCTGTGTATATATATATATATATATATATATATATTTATATATATATCTACAGTGACTCATTCTGTTGGTGTATTCTTTGAACTTTGCGCGGAGTAATGTATGCAGTTCTCTATAGATTTTGAAGAGTTATGTGAGAAATTGGATACATTATAGAGTTGACTCTTGCTTTTGTTCGTTTTTTTTTGTTTTCTACAGTTTCTGATACAGGCATTGGAAGCAATTTAGATGAGTTTCTGAATTTGAAATATCGAAACGAGTCGAGTTTTGCTGGTAAATGGGGTAATGAAGCTTTTGCCCTTCTCTTGTTCTTAAGGAAACAGTCCTGTGCATTATCCGTCTCTAGGTTCTGTTGAGCAAACTTGGTAGCCATTTAACTGTTAGATATGTAATGTGCAGGTCATTTGTCTGGATATTCTAGCTAAAACCTTAATTTCTTATGCACTTCCTCATTTGTTTAATGATTTGATCTTACAACAGGAGATTATGCATAAAACATATTGCGCTGATATCATGTGTTCTTCATCATTTTTTTGGGAATCGTACATGCTGATTTGTTATTGTTGTATAGAGATTTGTTGAAAAACTTACGACATGTGCCGACTTCCCTTGAGAGTCATCTCTGGCCCCCATATCTTCTTTCTTATTGGGAACATATAAAAGAAAAATTGGGGAGGAGTCAAACGGCGGTTGGTGTCGTTCTGTTTTGTCTTATAATTTGTTAATGAGAAGTAGCGTACTTTGTGTGCTTTTATTGGTCTTGTATACGGCAATAATTCTGCTTCCCTTTAGTAGCTAATATAACTTTTTTTCTCTTTTCCTGCTTTTGTGTTTGAAAATCTGCAGATGGAGTTATTGGGATTGTTACCACGAGTAAGTCTCCTCCAACAGTTGTTTTATCCACCCTGCTCATTGTCGTATGATAACTAGAGCTTGTGTTGTGCATAAAAAAATACTACAAGACAGAATCAAGAATAAATTATTTGGACATGAGTATACTAAATACGCCAAATTTGGTGTTGGTGAGCAGAAGTAATATAGGCTATTATTATTTCACGCCTTCAACAGTTAGAAACGTCATATTAGTAGGGGCGTTCTGAGCAGAAACTAATGGAGCCTTATGACTATTTTCCAGTTAGATCCCCCATTTTCATCTTTAATCTTTTTATATCTCCTGATGAAGGCATTTCTGACAAAGAGATACATCACCTAAAATTTGATGCTAAAGAAGTTTCGTCGAATAGGCTGATGAGACTACCATCTGCAGCAAAGAATGGTGCAAAATTCAGGCAATATGTTCCTCCTCTTCTGTATGACTTCAAGTAGAAACTGCTTCGCAGACCACCATTCCCACAAAATTGAATCACTTTCATGTTTTTTCCCAGTGGAACTGAAGTATCACTGTCTATGCACGAAGAGATTGATGGCCTACTGGAAATGATATCCATCTTTATTCGGAAGGTTGGATTCATTGTTGCTACTAAAACCTAACCAGCCTCCAGCATAGCAAGTGTCTTCTGATTTTTAATCCTTTTTTTTTTATTGTTTTGCAGATGCTTGTTTTAAAAGCTCCTGTAAGTTCCAGCTATCTCTTTAGGTGCTCTTTTTCATGTCACACTTTTCTTGAAAATAGTTTGTTTTCTTGACTCGTAAAGAATCATAGCAGCCTTGGCAGGACTGAGTCTGTTAATACCAAAATTTAGCCTCATGGTGATTGGAAAATAAGTGAATCCGTTCATGTGTTGTTCAATATAAAAAAACTGGATTAGTCCCCCTTTTTTTGAATTCTGTAATTAATAAGGCACTTTATTGTGTTCTACCCAAAGCTGGGTTTATTCAATATGTTAGTTTAATGAAATTTCATTTTCCATACTCTAAATCGACTACCTACTTAAATGTTGCTGATTAATCTTCATAACAATGGTGTTATGAGATGCATGCGTGATCTTGTTGATGCAAGGTTAGTTGATGAAATTTTGATTATTTCTGATTCTCAACAGAAGATTGCAGTTGAGCTTTCAGTTGATTCCAGTGGAAGTTTAGGATCACAATTTGAAACAATTACATTACCAAGTGCATGCTGTGTCCTGCCCCTGCATTCAGCAAGTGTCGATTGCCTGAAGTTGGGGTTTGAAGATTTTGTTCTCAAGCATGGTAACAAACTGCTTGAAGCTTGCCCCACTTGCTTCTCCACCGGGTGTGTGTTAATCATAATACTAGTTTCTTCAGCATAATACTAGTTTCTTCAGCGTTAGAATTGACACATGTTTCCCATAGCACTCATTCATATCTTTCAGTACACTGAGGACTTTGTTATTTAGCTTGTTGGTCATGGGAAATTAGCTTTAATATAGTACCTTTATTCCGCAACATCTGTTTTTGCAGGATTAAAATCTTGAACGTAACTAGAACCTTCAGTACAATCTTCTTCGCTTGATGTTGTCTAGTTCTGCAATGCGATATCTTATTTAATGTTGTCTATGGTTACCGCTGGTGCATGCGTTTGATTGCGGTATATTAAATCGGTGCATTAACTGAGAATTTAGAGCTTCCTTCCCTTTTTTATTGGACATTATATCTCGTAATATTACCTCGCTTGTCGTGTTATTGCCATTCTGGTGCTGAGTTGTATGGCTCTACTTCTTCAGTCATTCGCAAAAGACCCATCCACGCCTGTGTAAAGTAGCCTGGCGACTTCTTTGTGTTCTACATTTTCCTGGTTCAGGAACTAAATATATGAAGTGCTCAAGGGCTAATGTCATCCATCCTGAAGATGATGGACTTACTGGTTTAAATTCCAGAAATATTCCATGTCTTGAGCTATGTTACTAATTAGCATCACATATTTGATAAGGATTTTTACTCGCATAGTCTTTTGCACTTACGTCTGCTGAGATTTCTGATTGTATTGCCTTCTCTTAGTCAATAAATCAGATTTTTTTTTGAAAATTCCCAGAATGGATCTAAAAGTCGGCTCTGGAGTAGCTTGTAGCAAAGGAAACCGACAATTTGGCAAAGAGATGTTGGAAGTTGTAATCATCATTAGTGAAATATCACAACCGGCTGAATCACCCTGCTTTGGCTTGGGTGGGAGGAATACCGAGGTATGTAAAGCATTGGTCTTACTGAATCAAGAGACTCATGCTACTTAATATTTGTGAACATTTTGCAGTACCAGAACTTAAGAACATGTGTAAGTGAACATCATGGCAACATATTGAGTCTTCAATATTTAAATGAATGCCAGAAGGAAAATTCTGTAAGAAGTTCCATGAAGTTATTACTGCGAAGTACAATTGAACCCTCTATGCCTCTTATGCCACTGGCCTCTATGTGACGTAAAAGTTTGTTAATTAGAACAGTTATATGCAGATTTGCTTTGAGTTTTCTAGGACACTTAGATTTCTGCTTCAACATTTGAACTGCCATCTCCTTTAGTCTTTCTTTATCCCGTTTCAGTTCCCCGGGTCTAAGATTGGTTAGAGAATTACGATGAAGACCTTTACGCGAGCAGATATTACCTCTTATTTTTAACAATTTGATATTCACTCTAGGTCTTATACTTCAGAGACTTCTCGCCTTGTCCAACTACAGAATCGACTGTAATTGAATTGAGTAGCATTGACTGGAAGAAGTACGGGCTTGTTCTAAAGAGTACTGGAGTTCGAGATGGTGCCACGCTGTTAGAATGGGAAGATCTGTCACCCTTCGTGCACATTGACATTGCGCTCCACAGATATAATGACAAGTATCCATAGCGTTTATTTAAAAATATTAGCTGTTTGCTCTGTTGTTGACCGGGTGACTTCTTCATGTTTGGCCCCAATTCGTTTTGTTCCTTAACTTGCAGCCAGGTTAATGATACAACCTCCAACTCAGCGCAACTATGTTAACAAATCCCTAACCATGAAAGCTGTGAAGCTTGCACTAAATGACTTGAAGGAAAGGAATGCAGGAGTCCTACTCAGTAAGCGTGCACACAAGGTACAACATGATCCTGGATTCCCTATTAGCACTCAGCTTCTAAAACTTGAAGCTATGACTTATGCATCAGAAATTTTGCATTCGCTTTAGATTAAGTTACAGTTTTTATCTCCGGCTGATGCCCGACTTGTTAATGTGAACCTTTAGTTAAGGGACTAAAGTTCGTATTAAAATGTGTATCCCTGTGACATAGCAATGATACCACCCTTTTTTTTCCATCTAAAACAGTAGTATTTTTGGGATTTCTTTCACAAGATTGTGCTATAAACTTCATGACGCGAATTAATTCATCTCAGTCCAATGATGAGATCTCCCTTTCTTTTCATAGATTTGCAGTTATGCACCTGATCTGGCCAAATCGATTTCCGGTCTGATCCTGTCATCAAACGACTTGAATTTTCAAGAAGAATGTTTTTCTCTTCTCGGCTTGGGGTCTGAAGAATGCGAGGCGAATGTTATTGAGAGCTGCATCACAGACAAAATAATATCTGTAGTAGCAACAAATGACACAAATTGGGGATCCAGGGAAGCTCAAACGCTGTTCACAGATGATGGCCCCAAAGACTCGTGTTATTATGATGAGGAATATGAAAGTGATGAAGAAGCATATGAATCTCTGGATCTCTAGAGATTGATTCCACCTGACACAAGCGACTAGAGTCTTCTAACACTGCTCAACCAACACAGTGCTAACCAGGATCTTAAGCTGCCTGATCATCGCTTGCAAAATTGTGAAAACAAATCTCCATATTAGTGTGGGAATAGCGAGAAAAGATATTCATAGGCTAGCGTGTTTTTATTACAACGTCCAAATTTCCGTAATACTAATGTGATTGTGTGAGAATTGTGAGAAAATATAATTCATACGCTAAAATGTTTTTATTACAACACCTAGTAATCCAGAAAAAGTGGAAACACCGTACACAAACTTAAAACAAATAGTATAACTTGGCTTCATAGATACGGAAAAACACTCTAGGGTTCCCGGAAAGGAAGAACTTAATCAGGAAGCCACCTTCTTCTGGTTCCGACCAGTCTCCTTCTCCTTCACTTCACTCCCTTGGCCGTGATCAAATTCTGCAAAATAGAAACTCAAACTCAATATAACTCACTGGAAGAAGACTGATGGAACTAGCTTTCAGCTGAGTTATTAGAAAAAACTACTTGTTTAATAATTATTAGGGATAATTACATTAAACCCCCCATCGTATGGTCCATTTCTCAGTCAACACCCTTAACTTTGTTTTGAATCAGTCAACCCCCATCGTTTGCCAAAATCATCACTTTGCCCCAAGTCAACTTTTCAGCACTTTTTTTAGGGGTATTTTCGTCAAATGTTAAAAATTTTAATATTTGTTTTAAAAAAATGTAAAATTTAAAAATTTGTTTTCAACCAAATTTATTTTGAACAAATTCTTTTTTGCGACGATTTTTTTTTTTTCGACAACATTTTTTTTTTCGAAAAATATTTTTTTTCAGAAAAATTATTTTTTTCGACAATTTTTTTTTCGAAAAAAGAATTATGTCGAAAAATAATTTGTCGAAAAAAAAATTTCTGAAAAAAAATATTTGCCGAAAAAAAAATTCGAAAATAAATTTGGTTGAAAATTTTGTTTACATTTTTTTAAAATTTTACATTTTTTAAAATTTTACATTTTTTAAAAATTTTACATTTTTTAATTTTTTAAAAATTTTTAGATTTGACATTTTTTTAAAACAAATATTAAAATTTTTAATATTTGACAAAAATACCCCTGAAAAAAGTGCTGAAAAGTTGACTTGGGGCAAAGTGATGATTTTGACAAAGGATGGGGGATTGACTGATTCAAAATAAAGTTAAGGGTGTTGACTGAGAAATTGACCATACGATGGGGGGTTTAATGTAATTATCCCTAATTATTATTTCTAATTGGCAAAGAAGCCCTGGCGGCTGGCGCCCATTTTTCCAGGTCTCATTTTATTTTCCGCATTACAGGAGGTAAATATACATCGTGCCAGCTTATTTGACCAACAACATGACCATTGTTGCATCAAATTAAAGAAAACGGACACTAAACTGAAAGGTGGTAATCGAGGTAGCACGTGTAGTTCTTGTTATACTATCTTACAAGAGGTGGTAAAACAACGTACCAGGCTCAGGTGCATTTCCATGCACATTTTTATCACCACCTTCTTTTGAAACATATTGGTTATAGGTCCCACCAAATCCTTCCTCATCCGACCTCGTAGCGTATCCTTCGCCAAATGAAGACATCGTGTCCCTAATGATTTTAATCAGTAGGAACAACACTTAATCAGCACACCACTTTCAATAAATAAAAATAGCCACACAGTACAAAGACGAAGAAAAATAAAAACACCAACCCGGATTTGGATTCGGGTTCGGGCTTATTCGGCTTATCCATTCTGTCGGAGGAGTAGTTGCGCTGATTCGGGTCGGACACGGCTTGTGCGAATCGGAGTCCTGTTGCTTTTCGTGTTACAACTTGATTGTTTATAGTGGATGATGAGAAGAGAGGTGGAGTTTGTGTTCTCAGTGATCTAAGTGCGTTCAACATTATATTATATCCAAAAAACTTAGATAAGGGCGGTGCTGTTTTCAATTATATGGTGAAATTAAAAAGATATACAGCAGATTAATATGTACTATATAGAGGTGCGGACAAAATATTGAATCAGCAAACATGTCGGGATCAAGGGGTGACCCGGATTCGTAGGTTCTTGTAGCTTCACGCGTGTCCATTTCTCGTTGACAGGTGTTGATGAAGGAACGCTTAGCGTTATTCATTCTGGGACGTGTTATATATATATATATTTTTTTTTAAACATGACGTGTTGTATCTTTTTTATTTTATTTTCAGCAGCCAATTCGGAGTTTTGTTCAAAGATGTAGTAGCCACTTTATGCTTGTCGGTTAGAATTTTTTATTCCACATCCCCTATTCCACTTTCTATGCCACCATAGAAATATCGACACGTGGCATAACAACTCAAAGGGAGATACATTGAATCTCTAACTTCTTCATTCTCTTCACTACAAGATTGAGGAAGCGGTCCCTATTAACCCCCAAGCGGTCCCTGATGGTCAATAGGGACTCCCTTTGGGTCGCTATTGCCCGGTCTTTATTAACCATGGTCGCTTGTCAATAGGTACCGCAAGGCGGTCGTTATTGAGGATCAATAGGAACCGAAAAATCAGCAACCGCTTTTCGGTCTCTGATGACTTAATATCAATAGGGACCACATTGCGATCCCTATTGCCTTTAAAATTAGGGACCGCTTTTCAAGTCGCTACTTCTTGAAAAAAAATAGGGACCGCCATGCGGGCCTTATTGATTGAATGTTAGGGACCTAAATGCGGTCCCTAATAACAAAAATAGGGACTGAATTGCGGTCCCTATTGACCCCCCAGAAAAAATAAAAAAAAACAATAATATTCCGGATTAAATCCGAAATATTATTATTTTTTTTGTAAATTTATGATTTTAATAATATCAAAACAATAAAATAATGAAAAAAAGTTAATATAATGACATGAAAGTATTAATAATTTAAAAGGATGAATAAAATGACTAATAATAGAAAATAAAATATGAATGAAAACAAAAAAAATGAATGAATAAAACAACAATTGAAAGAATAGTAAGAAAAAAAAGTGGTAAAATAAAGAAAGTGAAAGAAAGAAACAAAAGAAAGATTGTTTTGGTGATTTGTTTTTTAGATTTGTGTTGGTAAAAAGAAGAAAAGTTTTTGTGTTGGGTGATTTATGGAGAAAAGAAAATAGTGTTTTTGTGTTGAAAAATAAGATAGTGTTTTTGTGTTGGGTATTTTTAGAGAAAATAAAATGAGATGTGTAAGAGTGGTGGGTATATATAGATGGAGGGTGAAATTTCAAATTTTTGGCAAAATTCAAATTTCCCGCCTAAAATTTATGCCAAAATTTCAAATTTTTTGATTCAGTGACCGCAATTAGGTCACTAATAAAAATTAGGGACCGGATTTAGGTCACTAAATTTTTGTAGTGACTGCAGTGCGGCCCCTGTTGCCATTTTAGGGACCTAAGTGCGGTCCATAATAATATTCATCGATTTGTATGAATATTATTAGGGACCGCAATGCGGTCCATGTTGACTCAATAGGGACCGCATTGCGGTCCCTAATAATATTCATCGATTTTAAAGTATGAATATTAGTAGGGACCGCAAGATAGTCCCTGTTGAGTCAATAGGGACCGCATTTTGGTCCCTGATTCCAGAATAGGGACCGCTAAATGGTCCGTATTGACTCAATAGGGACCAAATTACGGTCCCTACTAGTTTTCATACTTTAAAGTCTATTTTTTTTTAATTGATGTTGGTGTGTTTGTGATTCTTAGCAACCAAAATCATTGTAAAATGTGAATTGAAGTAATAAATGATTGCCAAACCAACCTCATAGTAGTTTAGTTGTGAATTAATATATTGATTGATATTGACCGAGTTATTAGCGTTCAAGATATATTTCATGTTCTACAACTAATCACTACTATTTAGTTGTAGTTGTTATTCGTTTTTATGCTTTACTTCACTAATGTTAGAATAGATATGATTATGAGGTATAATCATTAGATCAAGTAATCATTATACATACATATGTATATAGAATTAGTTTGTCATTATGACATTCGTTGTACAAAATAATAAGAGAATCTTCAAAGCGGTCCGTTCTCCTCACATAATATTTGGATTTACAATGCGTCGTTATAATTATTGTTATTTGAACTATTACAATGGTTATTATGAACTAAACAAACAACGAGGCACCTCGAGCCATCTTATAATATCAATTATAATGTATGAATATTAGTAAGGACCGCAATTCGGTCCCTGTTGAGTCAATAGGGACCGCTTTTCGGTCCCTATTGACAACGCTAATGTCAATATGGACTGCATTGCGGTCCCAGTTGCCATATTAGGGACCTAAGTGCGGTCCCTAATAATATTCATCGATTTTAAAGTATAAATATTAGTAGGGACCCTAATTCGGTCCTGGTTGAGTCAATATGGACCGCTTTTCGGTCCCTATTGACAATGCTAATGTCAATAGGGACTGCACTGCGGTCCCTGTTGCCATATTAGGGACCTAAGTGCGGTCTCTATTAATTTTTATATTTTAAAATCGATTTTGTTTTATTGATGTTGGTGTGTTTGTGATTCTTAGCAACCAAAATCATTGTAACATGTGAATTGAAGTAATAAATGATTGCCAAACCAACCTCATAGTAGTTTAGTTGTGAATTAATATATTGATTGACATTGACCGAGTTATTAACGTTCAAGATATATTTCATGTTCTACAACTAATCACTACTAGTTAGATGTAGTTGTTATTCGTTTTTATGCTTTACTTCACTAATGTTAGAATAGATATGATTATGAGGTATAATCTTTAGATCAAGTAATCATTATACTTACATATGTATATAGAATTAGTTTGTCATTATGACATTCGTTGTACAAAATAGTAAGAGAATCTTCAAAGCAGTCCGTTCTCCTCACATAATATTTGGATTTACAATGCGTCGTTGTAAATATTGTTATTTGAACTATTACAATGGTTATTATGAACTAAACAAACAGCGTGGCACCTCGAACCATCTTAAAATATCGATTTTAAAGTATGAATATTAGTAGGGACCGCAATTCGGTCCCTGTTGAGTCAATAGGGACCGCTTTTCGGTCCTTATTGACAACGCTAATGTCAATAGGGACTGCATTGCGGTCCCTGTTGCCATATTAGGGACCTAAGTGCGGTCCCTAATAATATTCATCGATTTAAAGTATGAATATTAGTAGGGACCGCAATTCGGTCCCGGTTGAGTCAATAGGGACCGCTTCTCGGTCCCTATTGACAACGCTAATGTCAATAGGGACTGCATTGCGGTCCCTGTTGCCATATTTGGGACCTAAGTGCGGTCCCTATTAATTTTCATATTTTAAAATCGATTTTTTTTATTGATGTTGGTGTGTTTGTGATTCTTAGCAACCAAACTCATTGTAACATGTGAATTGAAGTAATAAATGATTGCAAAACCAACCTTATAGTAGATTAGTTGTGAATTAATAGATTGATTGAGATTGAGCGAGTTATTAACGTTCAAGATATATTTCATGTTCTACAACTAATCATCACTAGTTAGTTGTAGTTGTTATTGGTTTTTATGATTTATTTCACCAATGTTAGCATAGATATGATTATGAGGTATAATCATTAGATCAAGTAATCATTATACTTATATATGTATATCGAATTAGTTTGTCATTATGACATTAGTCGTACAAAACAGTAAGAGAATCTTCAAAGTGCTCCGTTCTCCTTATATAATGTTTGGATTTACAATGCGTCGTTGTAATTATCGTTATTTTAACTACTACAATGGTTATTATGAAGTAAACAAACAACGCGGCACCTCGAACCATCATAAAATATCAATTTTAAAGTATGAATATTAGTAGGGACCGCAATTAGGTCACAAATATGGACAATAGGGACCGCATTGCGGTCCCTACTGACAACATTATTGTCAATAGGGACTGCATTGCGGTCCCTATTTGCAACGGCTAGTGTTAATAGGGACCACTTTGCGGTCCCTATTGGCAACGGGTCAATAGGGACTGCATTGCGGTCCCTATTGACAACGCTAATGTCAATATGGACTGCATTGCAGTCCCTATTGGCAACGAGTCAATAGGGACCGCATTGCAGTACCTATTGACAATGCTAATGTCAATAGGGACCGCATTGCGGTCCCTATTGACAACGATATTGTCAATAGGGACCGCAATGCGGTCCCTATTGGCAACGGGTCAATAGGGACTGCATTGCGGTCGTTATTGACAAATGCAGTCGCTGAAGACCAGCGACCGCAATGTAGTCCCTACTGGGCGGTCCCTATTGACCGCCCAGTCTTGTAGTGCTTGGAGGAAAGAGAAAATGAGGAATCTGGAAGCAAAAAATAAAAATAAAATAAAATAACTTTCTCTCCAACCTCACTGTGAATTTACCAACAAAATATTTTTTTAACTTCTTAAACCGTGGATATATTTTAAATTCTTTAATAGTGAATATATTTTTTTATTAAAACATAAAGAGGAAAAATGGAAGTAAATTGAATCTCTTTTGTCCTCCATAACCCTCGATCTTCAATTCGTTTTTTAATAAATCTTGGATGAAAAAAATAAGTTTAGCTAAAGCCTAAAGGTAAACAATAGAGCTTAATTTGTCATCCAATAATCTATCACATTGACGCAATTCTCTGTAAACTGAAAAAAAAGAAAAAAAAACGTAAGACTTCATTTCACTTGCGATATTTATTTGAAATTTAGTTTCTTAATTGAATATAATTAATTCCTTTAATTTGTTCTAAATAAATTGTAGTTAAGATTATGGTTTTTTAATCAGAAAAAAACAAAGTGAAGTGAGGAATGATCCTTGATGAAAAAGAAGAAGTGAGGAATGATTCGGTGTATTTTCCTTTGAGCTGGCACGCCGTGTGTCGAATTTCCACTGGTGGCACATGAAATGAAACAGAGGACACAAGAAGTGAAACAGAGGACGTGGAATAGAAAATTCCAACCGCACTTTATAAACTTCACAACCCACATCGTTTCATCGGGCTCTGCCATCTGTAAAGCTTATTGCAAAAAATTTATGAGCTCTGAAGTTGACTTAAGCAGAGGCAGCCTCAAAGCATCTGAAGCCTTTTAAGAACAAACACTAGTCCCCTAACAATGCGTACTTGAAAACACGGTAGAGGATTCCTCTATCCCACAATTTGTCCCACTTTGTGTCATACTTTCTAAGAATAGTTAATTAATACTTATTACTATTAATTTAAATTATACATAAATCTTATTAAATTTTTAAAAAATTACACGGCTTTTCCAATTCCATTTCTCTCTCCTCTCACCTCTCTTCTCTCTCTACTCGTTCACTCCTCTATCTTGCCTCTCTCTCTCTCTCTCTCTCTCTCTCTCTCTCTCTCTCTCTCTCTCTCTCTCTCTCTCTCTCTCTCTCTCTCTCTCTCTCACTCTTTCACTTTCCAGCCGCCACAACCACCGCCCATTCGTCGGATTTTTTTTACAGGTATGCTTCGTTATTCATTTTTTATTTGTTTTTTTTTCTTTTTCTTTTGACTGGTAGAACATACAGGGGCGAAGCCAGGATTTTTTTCTACCCCGGGCTGCTATTAACTTAAGTAAATTTTTAAAAACAGTGTTGAAAGTGCAAGTATTCTGGCAATGTTAGAAGGTCAATGTTAGAGTAACATTGACTGACAGAATCTATTTTACGATCTTGTTATGAATATCTTTATTTATTGTTTTGCCTTATTCACTCGACTAATCTAGTTCCACAGTTGTGATTGTCTTTGGTTATTATTCAGGAAATAAACTTGGCATAGCTCGATCACTCAAAGTTTCCATAAAGAGAAGTTTCCTTAATTAAAGCTAACCGCTCAACAAATAAGGAAGGAAGAGTTCGAGTGCAACTAGGAAACATCCAAGTTGAATTCTGATTTGAAGAAGAAGTCTTTCCTAAGTTAGTTCACTAACAAAAGAACTATTATTCAAGAAGAACTCCGAGAACAAGGAAGAGGAGTCCGACAAGGAAATTAGAAGAGTTACCAACCGTGTACAACACACCTTGAAGTCCAAGTCAAGAACCTATATATAGGTGTAAGTACATCAAGACAAACACGAGATAAGAGCTAATAAATCCAAGAGATTAATTCACGAGTTGTTGAGTGTTGTCTTGCATTTGCAAAGTTTGTGAGTTGTTCAATTAGTTCTAGATTTAGAATTGAGAGAATAATTCTTGTCTGCTTTGTTGAGTTCGAGCAATTCAAGAGTGGGGAGCTTGAGAGTTGTAAGAAACATATTTTGATAAACCCTTGTGGTATTTTGCCTACGGCTCGGAAGTTAATATTAATATATTCACTTCTTAAATTTCGTGTTGTTTATTTTTCGCTACATTGTTATTCTGGACGTTGTTAAAGTAACATTGAGAAGTTAACAACGAACACGTATCAACCGACCCACAATTTCAATTGGTATCAAGAGCCAATCACCAACCTCACAGGTGTTTAGCGTTGATACATCAAGATGGACAACTCCAACCCCAATACCAGCAGATTGCCAGTGTTGGAAGGACCAAACAACTATGCATATTGGAAGATCAGACTCAGGGTCCACATCAAATCCATTGACCTGGGAGCATGGGAATCGGTTCTAGAAGGCTACACCGTCCCTTACTTACCAAGAGATGGAGATGTTGATCTGATGCCTAAACCCAAAAGACAATGGACAGCCAATGAGATCGCTCTCTACAACTTCAATGAAAAGGCTCTCAATGCTATTTTTACCTGGGGTAGGTAATCATATGTTTAAACTTATTCAAAACTGCACTACAGCTAAATCTGCATGGGATATTCTTGAACTTCATTGTGAGGGAGATGTGGCTGTGAAGGACTCTAAACATAGGAAGTTGCTTCAAGATTTTGAAAAAATGGTGATGGGTGAAGATGGGAGCATTGATAGCTATTTTGAGAAACTGCTTGATATTGCTAACTAATGTCAAAACCTAGGATTTGTTATTTCTAATAAAACCATGGTTTACAAAGCTTTCAGATCCCTGTCTACTAAATTCACTGTCAAAAGAATAGCTATGAATGAGTCTAGAGATCTTGCAAATATGGATTTTGAAACCTTAATGAACACTTTGAAAGAATTTGAGCTAGAATTTCTAAGTAAGTCTAGTAAGCAACCTGCCTTAGCCCTACTTGGAACTTGTTCAGATAATGTAGGAAGTGATGATGATGAGTATGAATTGATCTCTTCTAACTATGGAAACATTACCAAGAAGTTTAGCAAATTAGGCTACAAAGATAAAGGTAAAGAGAAGCATTCTGGTAATGCTAGACTTGGTTATAAAAAGTTACCCCCTAAATTGATAAAATACATGGCATCAAAGAGTACTCCCCAAGATGCTGAAAAACTAAAAGATGTCCAGTGTTATGAATGTAAAGGGTTTGGTCATTTTAAACATGAATGTGCTAACGTCCTCCGAGCAAGAGGGAACTCTCATTGGGTTTGTGTAGATGATTTTGATGAAGCTGATTTCAACTGTGGATCAAGTGCTGATGAACACTCAGAAGAAATCAACACTGTTGCGCTCTACACTCAAATTAACTGGTCAGAAGAAGACTCCAGGAACTGCAATGATCCACAATGTTATTTTAACATTGAGGAACCATCAACAGCACATGAGATCTTTTTTGGAAATTGGGACAACAATGACTTAAAGGTTAATTCTGATTTTTACTCTGATTCTGATGATACTAACTTTGATTGTTTTCATGGTTTAGTTGATCTGGAGGAGGAATACTGGTTGGGAGAAGAAATGTCTCATGAGGAAATCATAGAAGAGCTTCATTCCACATTCATCAAACTTGAGGAAGAGAATATTATGCTCATCAAAAGCAATGAATCCCTGAAATTTGAGATTGAGTGTTTGAAGAACTTGATGAAACTCTATGAAAGAGATCTTGACAGAATATAAGCTGAGTTGAGAGAGGTAAAAGAAAAACTCAAAAAGGACACTGAGATCATTGCAAGATGGAACTCAGGAACTTCCAAACTTGATGAGGTACTGAACATGGGAAACACAGGCACAAATGGTCTAGGTTTTGTTGAGAAAGATTTTGTTGAGAAATCTTCTAATGAGAAGTCTTCCTACCTTAAAACCAGTTTTGTCGAAGAATCTTCTAAATCGAGTTCTGGTCCAGTCAACATAGCAAAAAGAAAACCTATCTTTATCTGTTAATACTGTTTTCAACCAGGTCACATTAAACCATTTTGTAAAAAATATTTGAATGTGAGTGGTAAGAAAACAGCTTCTGGAGCTACTGTTAAACCAACAGTTGTTCCTGATGTTAGTCCAACATTAGGTTCTGGACAGAAAGGTAGAACTTGGGTTGAAAAGGTGAAATCCTCTAAGATGAAGATTGTGTGCAATGTGGTTTTCTCTGCTGTTTACTCTAACCTTTCAGGTAAGTGGTGCTTTGACAGTGGATGCTCAAGACACATGACAGGCAACAAAGAGAATCTTAAACAAGTGATTCCCATAAGTGCTGGAACAGTCACCTATGGAGGAGGCACCAAAGGGAAAATCATTGGAAAGGGGGCACTCAATGTTGAAGGATTTTCACCACTCAAGGATGTTCTGTTGGTTGATGGGTTAAAAACAAATTTAATTAGCATTAGTCAGCTCTGTGATGATGATCTGCTAGTTACCTTTGACAAAGTGTCTTGTGATGTTTATGATAGTGACAATGCTCTTGTTATGACAGGTACTAGATCTAAAGACAACTGCTATCTGGCTCAAGAAGAAGCAGAATGTTTTCATGCCAAGATAGATGAAGCTTCTTTTTGGCACAGAAAACTGGGACATGTGCACTATAGAAACTTAGAGAAATTGCAGAAAGTTGATGTTGTAAGAGGTTTGGCCTAAACTATCCAGTACAGGTAAGCTTGTGTGTGGTGATTGTCTCAAAGGTAAGCAAACCAGAGTTGTTCATGCTCCCCTACAGGTACAAAATGCTACTCCTAGAACTAGTAAGTGTTTTGAATTGTTGCATATGGACTTAATGGGTCCAATTGAGGTAAGCAGTCTGAGTGGTAAGAAATATGCCTTTGTAATTGTAGATGATTTCTCTAGATATGCATGGATAAAGTTTCTTAGAGAGAAATCTGAAGCTTTTGATCAGTTCAAAATTCTTTGTGCTAGCAGCAAAACGTTGTATGGTTCTACTGTGTCTAAGATTAGGCCTGATCATGGAAAGGAATTTGAGAATGCAAGCTTTGATAACTACTATAATGCTAAAGGCATCTTTCATGAATATTCAGCTCCTAAGACACCTCAGCAGAATGGCATTGCTGAAAGAAAAAATAGAACACTTCAAGAGATGGCTAGAGTGATGTTGAATGCTAAAGATCTATCTAAAAGACTTTGGGCCGAAGCTTTAAATACTGCATGTCACATTAGTAACAGAGCGTATCTCAGACCTGGAAGTAATATGACTCATTATGAAATATTGAAGGGTGTAAAGCCAAACATTGCATATTTTCATGAGTTTGGATGTGACTGTTATTTGCTAAATGACAGGGATTATCTGAGTAAATTTGATCCAAAAAGTGAGAAATGCATCTTTGTAGGATACTCTGCTAACAATGCTTCTTTTAGAGTCTATAATCCTAGAACAAAGACTATTCAAGAATCTATGAATGTTGTGTTTGATGATTTCACTTTGGAAACAGGTACTGGTGACATTTCAGTTTCTAATGTTGAACAAACATTGGAAACTGAGAAGGTTATTCCAACATTGGAGCTTGAAGATGGAACCACTGAGCAGGAGATAGGAACTGATGTTAGACTAACATCAGCCAGATCAGATGTTAGACTAACAACAGAAAAGTTTGACTCAGAAACTGAAGGTCGCACTAAATCGAGAAGAGATCCCTCTGCTAGGATTCAAAAAGACCATCCAAACTCTCAGGTAATAGGTGAGATCACTGAATGGGTAAGGACACACAACAAAGAGAGACTGAATTATAGAGATATGGTTAAACTGTGTGTCTGTATGAACTTCACATGTACTGTTGATTATGCCTCATGTTTTGTCTCTGCCATAGAACCTAAAAATGTATCGGAAGCTCTACTAGATAACTTTTGGATTAATGCCATGCAGGATGAACTATTACAGTTTACTAAAAATAATGTCTGGATCTTGGTACCTAGACCACCTGATGTAAATGTAATAGGGACTAAATTGATCTTTAAAAACAAAAGTAATGAGGAAGGGGTAATTGTTAGGAACAAAGCCAGACTTATTGCTCAGGGGTATAATCAAGTTGAAGGTGTAGATTTTGATGAGACTTTTGCTCCAGTGGCTAGGATAGAATCTATTAGGTTACTTCTAGCCATTGCTTGCTGTCTTAAGATAAAACTATATCAGATGGATGTGAAGGGTGCTTTCCTGAATGGGATGATTGATAAGGAAGTGTATGTAGAACAACCTAAGTGATTCACTGATCCTAAGTTTCCTAATCATGTGTACAAGTTGAAGAAAGCTCTGTATGGTCTTAAACAGGCTCCTAGAGCATGGTATGAAAGACTTACTGAATTTCTTTTAAGTTTGGTTTTGTTAGAGGGGATGGAGACAGAACACTGTTTGTTTTAAAGAAAATTCTGATATCTGTATTGCTCAAATCTATGTTGATGATATAGTGTTTGATTCCACTAACAATTCTATTTTGGAAAAGTTTGTTAAATCCATGACATGAACATTTGAGATGAGTATGATAGGAGAATTAAATTTCTTTCTTGGTCTCCAAATAAGACAAACATGTACAAGCATATTCTTGAACCAGGAGAAGTATGCCAAGAATTTGGTGAAAAGGTTTGAACTTGCAGATTCAAAGCCTTGTAAGACCCCTATGTCTGCCTCAGTCAAGATCACCAGAGATGGGACTGGAACCAATGTTGATCCAACATTGTACAGATCAATGATAGGAAGTTTACTTTACTTATCAGCTTCTGGGCCTGATATAATACTCTTTGTTTGTGTATGTGCGAGGTACCAGGCATCTTCAAAGCAGTTTCACTTGATTGCTGTGAAGAGAATCCTTAGATACATATCTGGAACTCTGTCTCTTGGCATCTGGTATTCATTTGACACTAACACAAATCTTGTGGGTTTCAGTGACTCAGGCTAGGCAGGTGATGCTGATGATAGGAAGTCCACAAGTGGAGGATGTTTTTATCTGGGGAACAATTTGGTCTCATGGTATAGCAGAAAGCAAAACCGTGTGTCTCTATCCACTGCTGAATCCGAGTACATAGCAGTAGGTAGTTGTGTCACCTAGCTTGTGTGGCTCAAACACATGTTGCTAGATTATGGGTTGGATAGTGATACCTTACTTATGTTCTGTGATAATCTTAGTGCTATCAGTATATCTAAGAATCCTGTCCAACATTCTATAACTAAGCACATAGACATAAGGCATCATTATCTGAGAAATATGGTTGAGGACAAGTTAATCGATATTGAGCACATTGAGACAAACAAACAGCTCGCTGATATGTTCACTAAGCCCTTAGATTCTTAGAGGTTTTCAGCTTGAGGAACTCTATTTGCATGTGCATTGTGTAAGAATGTCAGTTCACCAGTGTTGACATAACACCACTGTCTAGCACTGGTTATTGGTTGTGGTGTGTCTGTAATTCTTTTATTTCCATTTTTGTATTTCATCTTTCTTGCATATTACATCTTGGTTTGACATCATTGGGGTTGTGTGATTAACCTATGCAACTGACTGAATTGACTGGTGAACAGGTTCATATCATGAGTTTTGTAAAGTAAGAAACTTTTATGTTGGTTTGAGAATGTTAACCAAACATCAGGAGAAGCTGGGATGCACAAAGTTCACTACTTTGGTGTTATTCAGTTGTGACTTATCCATGTTTAGGTTAAACAAAACATGAAGAGAAACTGGGGTACATGATGTTGAGAGCTTCAGTGTGATTCAGTTGTGCTTATTTTCATGTTTTTGTTATATTTGGCCAAGGAAATGCATGATGGTGATCTTTTCTACTAGGATGTTTGGAGTTTCGACTGCCTCACATTCAGTAGCACTGATTACTTGGTGTTTCTCTTGTAAACAGGTTGGTCAACAAGTATGCATAAGGAGTTGGGGTGATGAAGTATATGATAAGTGTATTGTCCTCATTCAGTTCCTTTGTACTTGCCTAAACTGTAGCTGACAATTAAGTTGTTGGGGTGTGTGGAGTCTTGTGCTGCCCACATTCAGTGATGAGATTATCCTTGTTTACCAATTCTCAGCTTTAGTTCAAAAAGAGTTTCATGATAATTGGAAAAGTCTCATAAGTGATATGTCTTGGACTCAGTCAGTACAGTTCTTAATACTTGGTTACCATCTCTCCATGTTGATCCACCATTGTTGCATTCATTCATTTTTTCTGCCTTTTATTGTTGTGTCGGCTTGGGCTTAGGGGGAGTAGTAATCCAACTTCATGTGTGGAGGCACGCACTTTGGGTGACTATAATGCAGGTAAACACACTGGATTGTGATCTGTTATGCTAAGGGAATGAATGTTTTCTGGATATTTATATCTACTATCTGTGTGTGTCTTCTGTCAGAAGTGTTACCTACTCATATTGATGATCTTAAACTGTGTATTGTGTACTCATGTGCTTTGATGAAGTTTTCAGATTTGTATTTAGTAATATCTCACGCTCTCACATGAAGCTATTTGGATGAAAGCCCTGCACTTCCACCTTCTTGACCTGTTGTTAACTTACCAATGTTAGGCTAACATTGCAACGTTGTGACTTATAAGTTTTCATTAAGGAAACTGCTTTGGTCACGCGTTAATCTAACAATGACACGTGGGTAAGTACTGTACGCGGGAACGTGTGTAAGTGGTCCGATTTTTTTGGTAACATGTTACAATACCACTAACACCACTCTTCACAATCGATTGCCTTATATAATTTGCCCTCGTCTTTTCTAATTCTTCACGCTTTCTGAATCAGAATTGTGCAATCAAAATTTTATGCGCTTAAGCTCTTTTTCTCACCAAAATTACTCTAACAATGGCCCGCAAGTCTTCAATTGATACCCTTGCAGATGCTGCTGAGCAGATTGAGCAACCAATGAGGATACCAGGCATGCATCTACTGAATCGATCGTCGCCGCTGCTGCAAAAAGGAAAACTAAAGAAATCAGCAAAGGACAATGTTGGTTCAACATCGAAAGCTGCTGAGAACACCTCCACTCCCACCAACACAGAAAACGAGGTAATAATGGCTAACCCTACTCAAAATTTACCTACTGAAGTTGATATTGAGGGGGAGAATGTGGTCCCTATTATTGATGTGGGTGAGTCTGAGGATGTTAATGAGGAGGATGTTGAGGTTGTGGTTGAGGAGGATGTGAATCTTGAGGAGAATACCTCTGATGTTAAGAACAATCAGGTGGAGGAGACTGTTGCTGGGTTGGATACTACTGAGGGTATCCCTGCTGATAATGTTGAAGAGGACAATGTGAGTGAGAAGGAAGAAGAAGAGAGCCTTACTCTGACTGCTCTAGCTACTTCTGCTAGAAAGAGAAAGGCCAAGCAAGTTGTGGTTGCTTCTGAGTCTGAGTCAGAAACAGCTGAAGAAGAAGCTGAAGAAGAAGAAGAGGGAAATGAGGAAGAGGAAAATGAAGAAGAGGATCAGGAGGAAACTGGGGATGAAGAAGAACTTGTGGCAGAAGACCCTTCTGATGCTGATGTTACTCCAACATCTGATGATGAGGAGTACTGTGATGTTATGGAGGGAGAGTATCCCAATAAGCCTTATTCTGACTTCTATGTGACTGTGGAAGCAGAGGAGCAATGGGAGGCTTATCAAGCAAGGGTAATTCACAAGGAAAGGGAAATAGAGGAGGATAGTTTCAAAGAAAACATGATTTATGAACTGCTGGAAGCTAGAGGAGTGCTTAGATCAGTGATGAACCATCCATCTTATGCTCCAGATGTCATCATAGAGTTTTATATGAACCTCTCTCAATGGGTGTGCCACCAGAATTCTCCCAAGTATGGGAAGGCTTGTGTTAGGAAGGGTGTCTTTGACATTAGCCCATCCACTATCAATGAAGCATGAGGACTTCCTGATCCAGAAGAGTCTGAGGATCCAAGCATGGATGAAATCATCACAGATCTCACTGGTGGGCTGACCAGGAAATGGAATGACAGCTTTTCCACAAGAAGGCTGACTTCTCTGAGTGCTGTACTGCACAAAATTTCTACCTACAACTGGCTACTATCTTCCAACACAACACTGATGACTAAGGAGTCTGCAAGGCTGGTGTTTAAGTTGAAGAATGGTATGAATGTCAACATAGGGGAAAAGGTGCTAAGGTCTATGAAGGAGGTCACAACAAAATCAAAGGGAATCATTCCAAGTCCCTCTCTGATGTCTAGTATACTGGTGAAACAAGGACTTAAAACCTCAAAGACAGTAGGGTGGGTCAAGAACAAGGCCAGAATGCCTATCACCAGGAGCTACTTCACACAAGTGAGGATCCAAGATCTTCCATGGAATCCTGAGGATGCAGCTGGACCAAGCAGAAAGAAGAAGAAGAAGAGGGCTTACAAGTTTGCTGACTCTTCAGTTCCCATTGCCAGTGGTGACAGCTGCTCAGTGATAGCTGATGCTTTTGTGGAAGAGACCCTCAAGTGGCTGGACAGAGAGTACAAGGACACCCAAAGGGAGATAGCTAGAAAGAAAGTTAGGCTATAGGAGATTGACAGCCTCAGAAAGAACCTAAGGGATCTGCCTTCCTCACAAAAAGGGGGAGAGTAGATCAAATTTAAATTTCTGAGTCTTAAATTTTTTGTTTTTTAGCCTGTTCTGAACTTTTTCTGTTTTTGCATGAACTGTTTTTATTTTCTTTATCTTTCTTCATTTTGATCAAGGAGTGTGTTCCTTGTTACAGTTATGGCCTGTAATTAAGTATTCAGCTTATTGGTACTAAGTGTTTTTGCTTATGAAATCTTGAGCTTCTGTCAAGTACTAACTCTGGATGCAGGAGTTAGCTGATATCTGATGTTAAGATAACATTGGAGAATTCAATGTTAGAACAATTGACTGGAGTCAATGTTAAGTTAACATTGATACAGACGGATGTTATGACAACATTGGAAAATCAATGTTAGAACAACATTGTGCTGGACTCTCCTGATACTAAGGGGGAGTTACTTGCTGTAGATGTACCACAAGGTTGAATAAGTTTGTTCTGAATATTTGATCTAACTATACAGGTTATAGGGTTTTGTGAAGTAAGGCAAAAAGGGAGAGATTGAAAGTGCAAGTATTCTGGCAATGTTTGAGTAACATTGACTGACGGAAACTGTTTTACGATCTTGTTATGAATATCTTTATTTATTATTTTGACTTATTCACTCGACTAATCTAGTTCCACAGTTGTGATTGTCTTTGGTTATTATTCAGGAAACAAACTTGGTATAACTCGATCACTCAAAGTTTCCATAAAGAGAAGTTTCCTTAATTAAAGCTAATCGCTCAACAAATAAGGAAGGAAGAGTTCGAGTGCAACTAGGAAGCATCCAAGTTGAGTTATGATTTGAAGAAGGAGTCTTTCCTAAGTTAGTTCACTAACAAAGGAACTATTAGAACAAGGAAGAGGAGTCCGACAAGGAAATTAGAAGAGTTACCAACCGTGTACAACACACCTTGAAGTCCAAGTCAAGTCAAGACAAAAACGAGACAAGAGCTAATAAATCCAAGAGATTAATTCAAGAGTTGTTGAGTGTTGTCTTGCTTTTGCAAAGTTTGTGAGTTGTTCAATTAGTTCTAGATTTAGAATTGAGAGAATAATTCTTGTCCGCTTTGTTGAGTTCGAGCAATTCAAGAGTGAGGAGCTTGAGAGTTGTAAGAAACATATTTTGATAAACCCTTGTGGTATTTTGCCTACGGCTCAGAAGTTAATATTAATATATATATATATATATATATATATTGAAGAGCCAACTGGCAATTGCATTAATCAAACCAAACCAATGTTTGGATACATAATCATATGGAGAACAAGAAAACAACGAGAAAGCTAGCACGACTTAAATACAGTTTATGGGAAACTCTAAATTTGTAGTCGCGTTCCGAGCTAACATATGGGCTTCGACGTTCGCCTCGCGGAACACCCAACGGAATCCAAAGTCTTGTTGTTCCTTACACAGCGCACGGACTTCTCTTGCGATGTTAAAATACTCTGCCCCTCCATCGGTGTTGCGCGAGAGATCATTTATTACTTCCATGCTATCTCCCTCAAATATTACCTCCTTCCAGCGCATGTTAATCGCCAGCAACACCCCTAGTCGTGCGGCTAGCACTTCCACTACTCGAGCTTCGTATATAATTGGGAATCGCCTTCGTGCCCACGCCAACATTCTGCCCGAACTGTCCCTCGCCAACACTCCTACACCGCTCGCACTGTCTTCCAAGAAACAGGCCCCATCGAAGTTTATTTTTATTATTCCCTCCCCCGGTGGCTGCCAATGAAGCACTGATCTTGGATTGTGTTCATCGATATTCTCTCGGTTTGCCGCTTTCCATGCATCCCCGAAAGATGTTGCAAAATCGACAATGCTTGTTGGACTGTTCGCTTCTTCCCCCGCGACTATTCGGTTTCGGTTTCCCCACAAAGACCAACATAATATAGCAATATTTATAAGTTCAAATTCAGTGTTGTTCTTTGATACCCTCTGCAGCCATGTGAGTATCTCCTCATTGCTGCGAATCGCTGCCATCAACGGAAAGTTTGCAATCGCCCAAACTTGTCTCGCTACATCGCATGTGAAAAGACAGTGGCGTATATCTTCTTTCCCATTGTGGCACACCGGACAGTCCACTTCCGTTACCACCTTTCTTTTTGCTAGATTGCACTTGGTCGGTAAGCTATCAAGGCATGCTCGCCAAAGAAAAATATTAATCTTCTTTGGCCCCTTTAAATTCCAGATGATATTCCACGGCTTTCCCCCGACGTTGCTGGATGTTGCTCGGCTTTCTCTCCTATGAAATCCGTTGTCCAATATTAGGTGATAGGCGCTCCTTACTGTAAATAATCCGCTCTTTTCATAGTGCCAAATTCTCCTATCCTCATTCGCTCGACTTCCCATTGGTATCGACATAATTATTTTTGCATCCTCCTCCCAAAACAATCCACGAACCAAGCTGATATTCAAACCTTCTGTATCTTCATCTATTAGATCGCGTACCTTTTCTATCGCTATAGCAGGGGGCCGTGGTGTGTAAACCCGAAACAGTGACGGTCTCGAGATCCATTTATCGCTCCAAATAGAAATATTATCCCCGTTTCCTACCCGCCACCGAAGCCCCCATTCTAGAATAGGTAACGCCTCGCAGATGCTACGCCAAGAGAATGACGGATTATGACCAGGTTTCGCCTCAAGTAACGTACACCGTGGGAAATATTTTGCCTTATATATCTGTCCAACCAAACTGTCCGGGTTCTGCAAAATTCGCCAAGCCTGTTTTGCTAGCAAGGCCAAGTTAAAAGCCTTCAAACTCCGAAAGCCCATGCCTCCTTCTTTTTTCCCCATGCAAAGTTTATCCCACGCAAGCCAATGGATCTTATTCGTATCTCCGCTGCCCCACCAAAAGTTACAGATCACCGATTCAAGCTCAGTTGTTAGATTATCAGGTAACCAGAAACAACTCATGGCGAAAGATGGGATCGCTTGATACACTGACTTGATGAGAATTTCCTTTCCCGCACTGGATAAATTTTGCCCTTTTAGCCCTTGCACCCTCTTCCAAAGTCGTTCTCTTAAGTATGCAAAAAGTTCCTTCTTCGACTTCCCCACCACTGAAGGTAAACCAAGATACTTCTCGTGCCTACTTGCCACTTTAACCCCAAGAATATCTGCCACTATAGTTGCAACATCGTCCCTCGTGTTCCGACTAAACACTACAACGGATTTATCCAAATTTATTTTTTGGCCCGACACCTTTTCATATTTTTGTAGGATCAGTGCTATCTCTTGTGCAGAGCTAGACGTCGCGTCACAACACAATAGTGTATCATCGGCAAATAAAAGGTGAGTAATCACTGGGGCGTGTCTGCTTAGAGATATCCCTGTAATGAGACCCTTCACCTCGGCCTCCTTAATGAGAACTGAAAAAACTTCACAAACGATCAGAAACAGATAAGGGGATAAAGGATCCCCCTGACGAAGTCCCCGATTGGGGTAAAACATCTCGTTTCTCGACCATTTATCAATACAGAGTAGGATACAGTACGCACACCAAGCATAATCAGCCTCACAAATTTAGAGTCGAAACCTAATCTAATCATTACCTGCTCCAGGAAGGACCACTCGACTCTATCGTAAGCTTTGCTCATGTCCAGTTTTAGCGTCATAAAGCTCCTTTTACCTGTTCTTTTATTCTTCAGGAAATGATTTATCTCAAAAGCAACCAAGATGTTGTCAGTAATTAACCGGCCAGGAATAAAAGCAGACTGAGAGTATGAAATGAAGTCATTAAGCAACGATTTTAATCTATTAGCTATTGTTTTTGATGCAATTTTAAAACTGACGTTGCTCAAGCTAATCGGTCTGAATTGGTGCATATATTATGGGTTTTTGCACTTTGGAATAAGGACTATATGAGTGAAATTTACTGACGGAATAAGAGACAGATTATTTAGAAACGTCAAAACAAAGGAAATAACATCATGACTAATTATGCTCCAGAATTTCTGATAAAAAACAGCAGAAAAACCATCCGGACCTGGGGATTTGTAAGGATACATCTCTTTTAGTGCATTTTTTACCTCCTCAGGAGTGTAGGGTTGCAGAAGACGCTCATTCATCTCCCCGCTGACTTTTGTTCGTACTGCTTGTAACACGTCTTCCATCTCCTCGATCGCGGTGTCATTAGATTTAAACAAGTCACAAAAATAGTCCGTCGCAATCCTATCCATCTCCCCAGGATCAGTTCTCCACTCCCCATCCTCATCCCTTAACCCAAGAACCGCATTTTTTCACGTCTCTCACTAGCCCGCCGATGAAAATATGCGGTATTCCTATCCCCCTCCCTCAACCATTGTACCTTTGCACGTTGCTTCCAATAAAGTTCCTCTGTATCTTTAAGCTTTTCGAGCCTTTTCTTCAACTCATGCTCCTCGCTTTTCACCCCGAGCCTTTAATATATTCACTTCTTAAATTTCGTGTTGTTTATTTTCCGCTGCATTGTTATTCTGGACGTTGTTAAAGTAACATTGAGAAGTTAACAACGAATACGTATCAACCGATCCACAATTTCAAGTGTAAATTAAAATGAAAATATTAAATATGCAAGCTAGAATGAGAAATATCTATTGTCTCGTACATGAAAAAAATAAATTACATATCATTATGCTACACGAATAAAAGCACTATCGAAATTGAGATTTACGGTCCTTCAAACTATAAAATTCATCAATTACTGAATCGACATCCACACTTGCAGAAAACTCTCTTTCAATGTAGAGCACCAGACTATCTGCCAAAATTCCTTCTTCCATCTTATTACGTAACTCTAACTTTACAATCTTCATAGCTGAAAATGCATGTTCTGTAGTTGCGGTAGTAACAGGAAGAGTCAAAACAATTCAAAGCAACTTGTCAATCAAATGAAAAATGGATGACTTGTTGGTCTCGAATAATCTTTGACATAATTCAGCAATTGTTGAAATATTCTGGAACCTCTCATACGAAAGAACATCTCGTCTGTAATAATTCAACTGGTTTCTCAAATAATGAATCTCTTGCTCATCAAAATCACCAGGATAAAATTCCTCAGCCAGAGTACATATGTTATCAATATCAAATGATTTAAAACCATCTCGAGGATCCAAAGAAGCACTTAGCTTTAAAAGTTCCACGGACTCATCATTAAATCTATTGTTGATCTCTTCCACTTGAATATCTATAACAACATTAAATATATCAAAGCGGTAGTGATGATCAGCTGTCATGGGATCTTTTTGCTGGCAAGACCGACCTGTGGCACACTTATACTGAGAAGCCATCTCAGGTACTGCAATGTCATACTTTGAGCAAACTGCAACGACTTCCCTATAAAGGCAATCATAACCCTTTTCTCTCAATTCTTGAAGTAAATCTTTAGTAGATGACACTAAATTCATTGCAGTCAAAATATCTAGAGATTTCTCTTGTAAGGCCCGACAAAGCAAATCTTTAAACCCCACAATCTTCTGCATCAAACGCAAGATGAATACAAAATCAAAGCTTCTCATTCCAATCAAAGCACCATGAGCTCCACCCTTTATATCACTAGTAGAATCCCCAGTCATGATGTTTCTAAGAACCGTCATTAAAGGGCTGAATACATCTAGTACACTACAAATGGACTCAAAATGGGAACTCTAACGAGTCTTTCCAGCCCGTTGTAATGTACCAATTTGATTTGCACCTCTACCCCTAGCACGTTCACCGTTAGCTATCATATGTTCAATTTCAACAACTTGAGTTGCATGTAACTCAGCTTGACGTTTAGCAGATGCAGAAAAAATATTAACAACAACACTCAAGTGTGAGAAAAATGACCAAACATATACCTCTTTTTCAGCAGCTCCGACCAATGCTAACTGTAGTCGATGAGCGAAACAATGGACGTAATATGCATATGGACAATCTCTCAAGAAAAGTGCTTGCAATCCATTCCATGCACCCCGCATATTACTAGCGCCATCATATCTCTGACCTCGTATGTTGCAGACGTGTAAATTATATCGACCAAAGGCATAAGATATTTATTTCTTCAACGTTGCAGATGTCGTATCACTCACTTGCACAATATCAAAGAATCTCTCTCGTACAGAACCTTGTTTATCAACAAATCTTAGTACTATGACCATTTTCTCTTTGTTAGATACATCCCTAGATTCATCAACCAAAATACAAAATTCATCATGCCCTCTGAAGGCACATGCTTGCAAACTAAGACATCGTGTAACTTCAATTGTTGCCATAAGCCGCAACCTATTCTTTTGTACCTCATCCATGGTCTTGGCATTCATTACTTTATCGATGTGTCAAGTTACATGCTTCAAATCTTCAACAGCCTTCACATTATTGTTATGTGGTGAATTAGGACCTCCAACATGCACCAAAACAGGACATTTCTTCTTGCAACCTACTCGCTTCCAACTTCGGAATCCATCTGTGGTAAAAGTACGATAGTGAAGATTCTTCTCATTAAACAGAAAGCACGGGAAACAATATACGACATCTTTTGTAATAGAGTACTCCAATCACGGTAATTTATCAAACCAAATAAATTGGAAGCGACGATATTGATCTCCAAATTTTGTTCCTGGATAAACTGACATAGGTGGTTGATATGGCTTCATGTCGATGTAAGCACGTCTGATTTCATCTCTTTCATTAATGGGGTACTCGCATATCAGGAATTCAGGATACATAATCCTGGATCTCTCTCAAGAGAGTTAACATTAGCTTCAACTCTTTGGAGATTAGAAGTATTTTGATTACTACTAGTTGAAGGAGGTTGCTCTGAAGTTGATGGAGGAGGTTGCTCTGAAATTGATGGAGGAGGTTGGTGTAAAGTTGATGGAGGAGGTTGTTGTGAAGTTGATGATGTACCTTCATTTGGTTTTTAAAACGATAACATTATCTTACTTTTCCGTTTCTTGGTTGTTCCACTCTCCATTGTGATTTATAATCTATTATAAGGACATAGATATAAGGCAATGGATTACGACATATGAATCATGAATGTCAACAAACAAAGTAGCAAATAATAGTAAATTGCAAAAGATACTATTTACAACTGACAGTTAATATCCTTATAATTTTTATTACCAAATACCTCTGTGTAATTGAAATGTAGTAAATACCTCGGAGGCTTCTAAGTGACTAGCACTCCTGAAACTAAATTTTGATTTACTTACTGCACTTATTTGTTGTATATATGATTAATATTATTTTACTTTCATCTTATATGTTTATTATATATATAAAAGTACTATAAGAGTTTATTACTTTCATCTTATTTGTTTATTACCAAGTACTATAACAAGTTTTTTTTTAATAAGAGCAAACTCCCCATTCCGTAAACATTTCCTTTATATATGTTACACACATGAGTACAAAATGCAATGTCACTTACAAGAATTCCATACCAAATACTCATACAAGCTAATCCTCCGTACATTACAAGTAACCAACAAAAATAATTATTAGTTTATTTACACAACATCCATCAAAGATTTAAACTAACAACAAATAATGTGCATATAAAACTTCCATTGATCACACTTTCAAGCTCTCATTATGAATTTTGGCAAGAGATTGACAAAAATGATAACCTTAATCCTTAAATCCCTAATATTTTAGTTTATTTTATTATCAAAAGTAAAATAACACAACTACACAAGCTAAAATATAAGACTTTATTTAATTAAAATGAATAACTCACCAATTCCAAGAGTTGATTTGGAGGCTAATGGAGTTTCTTCTATTGATTTGGCTCAGCAGACCAGCAGCAATGGAGTTTCTTCTTTCTTTTTTTTAGTTTGTGTGTATAAAAAAGTCTGGACCGGATGGCTTCTTTTAAGTAATAAGTTAGCCCAGTAACTTAAATTTGAAATTGAGCCAGGTCAAATATTATTTTGTTGGGCTAATAATAAGTATACTTAGTAATTGTTTTTTTAAAACTTTGTACCGAGCTTCAGTCCACCTGAAGCCTCACTGTGGCACCGCCTCTGAGAACATAGAACATCAAAATTTTGAACTAAAGCTGGAATCAGTATTTCATTTTTCTGTACATGTCAACTTGGTCACTCATAACATTCATGTTAAGGAGAAATCAATAATAACTCTTTGGCACTCTTTTTCAACATACTGTCATGAGAAGTAGATTATAGTTCCTATGAATATATATATAAATTAACTTAGAGATGATCTTATGTTGTTATTTTGTATTCACTGGTAGATAAATTTCATTTTTCAGATGATTGACGCAAATGACAGAGGACCAGAGACATGACGGAGGCTTAACTTTGAGGACATTGACGACTTGTCTATTTCTAATGAAGCTCAAGCAGTTGACGATGAAAATAAGATCTAAGATCACACGGTTACCCAAACTATAGGCAATATTCACGCATGTATTCCTAAATAATTGATTCCAGAAATAGATATGGAGTTCGAAACGGAGGATGATGCACTTGAGTTCTACCGATCATATGAAAAAGCAGTGGGATTTGGTGTGAGAAGGTTTAAATTTCAAGATGACAAAGAAACATGGCGCTTATTAGACAGAGTCTTTTGTCCTTCTAAAGAAGGAGGAAGACAGAAAGATATACGAGATGCAAGTGTAATTAAACATCGCCCTTTGACAAGATGTGCATGCAAAGCAAGGATGAAAATAAGTACACGCCAAGCAAGAAAATATATTGTTGTGAAATTCATCGCATAACGTAATCATGTTTGTGTAACTCCTTCCAAATCCCACATGTTTAGGTCTCATAGGAAAATGACTCTTGCTCAAAAGAAACAAGTTGATGTAGCTATTAGTTGTGGGATTCCTCAAAGACAGACGATGGAACTTTTGGCTAAGCAAGTCGGGGGTCGTGAACATCTTGGGTTTATATCTGATGATTGCAAAAATTATTTGAGAACAGAAAGAAATAATATAAGGTTAGGTGAGACCGGAGGAGTGTTACAATACTTACAATGAAAGCAATCTGAGAATCCGAATTTTTTCTATGCAATACAGGTGGATGATGATGATCTGGTTACTAATATTTTTTGGGCTGACGCAAAAATGAGGTCAGACTACTTACACTTTGGTGATGTGGTTTCATTTGACACAACCTATAGAAAACATGAAGATGGGCGTCCAGTGGTTGTGTTTGTTGGTATTAATAACCATATGCAATCAATAATCTTTGGGGTGGCTTTGTTATACGATGAGATTGCTGTAACTTTTTCATGGTTGTTTGACACTTTTGCTGCAACTATGTTGGGAAAAAACCACATACGATTCTCATTGACCAAGATAAAGCTATGTCAAAAGCATTAATCTCGGTGGCCAGAAACCTATCATCGGCTTTGTGTGTGGCATATTAATCAAAACGCGGCTATTCATCTTAAAGATACATTTGTTCAGTACAAAGATTTTGCGACAGATCTTAATAGATGCATGTTCGACCATAAGAATGATGAAGATTTTGTTAATGCGTGGAATAAGATGATTGAGGCGTATAATCTTCAAGATAATGAGTGGTTAAAGGGGATGTTTAGGATAAAAGAGAAGTGGGCACTAGTATATGGACGGAGACTTTTTGTGGAGATATGATTACCACACAAAGAAATGAGTCCATAAATAATGCTATTCAAAAGTGTATCAGCTATAAACATAAGCTGGTAGAGTTTTTTGAACATTTTGAAAGGTTGCTCAAGGAATTTCGCTACAAAGAATCAAGAGCAGATACCATTTCATGTGAAGATTTCAAAGCATGCAGTAAGTGTTTACACTAACAATATTTTTGAAATATTTCACATAGAGGTATGCAAGTCTCATAACTGCAGTTTGGAGTTTTGTGGTGAGGAGGGTACAAGTGCTGAATTTAAAGTAGCATATCATGGTAAAGATTTGCAGCATCTAGTGACTTATGATTCAGCTGATTTTTTAGTATCATGTAGTTGCAAAAAGTTTGAATTCATGGGGATTTTATGCTCGCATGCATTGAAGGTTCTAAATTTCAAGCAAATTGTGAAAATTCCTCATCAATACAGCTAAAAAGCAGAATGTTTACTTGATTTTCAAGATATGAGTCAAGTAGACCCCGTGGACTTGTTGCCATACCGATACAATGATTTGTGTCAGTATTATAACAAATTGATTACAAGGGCAGCGGAAAGTAAAAATAGATATGAAATTGCTATGCAAGGGCTTCATAAGCTAATGGAGGAAGTTGATGCATGTCCTGAAGATGGCGACACTCAAGAGCAAATCAGTCACAAAGCTACAAATGCCGACACATCTAATCTTCTAAGCTCTGTTGAAGATGGTAATCTGAATTGCAAGAATGTTAGAGGAATAAAGATGAAGGAACGAGTTACTTACAAAACAAGTAAAATGCCAAAAAGTGGTCCAGAGAAATTTCAAAAAGGAAAAAATCGAAGACCAATGTGCTAAGGTCGAAAGATGAGGATTTGAGGGGAAACGACAAGAACTCAAGTCTTACAAATAAAGATACTCTTCAAGAGTCGCATTCACTGGTATGTCAAAGTTTTTATTTAAGTTTTGTTTTTCTATGATGTTTATATTACTGTACTAAACTAATGATCATGCTAAAGGATAAAACAACATGCTCTGATGGAGTGGCTTATTCAATTCCCATTGTGCCTCTTAATCAAAATTTTCGTTGGAAAAATCTTACGGTGTGTAGATACTTATATGTCAAATTATTGATTATGTTTCATAATTTCATTTGTTATTTTATATTATGTTTATGAGTTCGTGTATTATTTTCCTGAAGCAACACCAACTTGATGTGCCCCTCTCAAGTACAAATAGTTTTACATTTTCTAGTTCAATTCAGCAACAACTGGAAGGCAGATTTATTGACTTGTTAAAGGTACTTTGATGTATATGTATTATATTATTATTAGTAATCTTTTGATATTAGTTTATTTATATCTATTAATTTTAAGCTTTCCAGTATCCTTTCTCTTTACGCTCGCTTATTAAAACTTTGTACAGATGATAGATCCTTATGGAAAGCACCAACAAGGTTCCGTGGGTTACAACCCGGGGTATCCGTTTGGTGAAACACATAGTAAAGAATGAGGAGATAAGGTCAACAAATAATTTTTGGTGCTACTGGGAGCTCATGCGGAGTTGTTCTCAACATATGTGTGTTGCTTGTTTTGATGTTCGGATTTTTGGTGTCTTGTTTGACCTTCGATACTTTGGACTATTTTTATTTCTTTCTATCGTTTATTTTATATTGTAAGTTTACTTGAAAACTTGACATATATCATGTTGCTTGTTTTGATGCTCAAATTTTTGTATTTTTATTTGACCTTTTAGTACTTTAGATTGGTTCCATTCCTTTCTTTCGTTCATTTTAGTACTTTAGATTGTAATTTTTATGTAGTACATTAGTCCCCTGGTTTGATCAAAGTTTTGCAGCAACTCTTGAACATTTGCACCAAGAACTCAAAAAGGGGTAACCAAACCTGCACCTTACAGTATCCAATCATCGAATTCTTCTTCAAATAATAAAATAATTATTATTATCGGCCTTTAAATATAACGACAGAAACTGATTATCTACCTTTAAATATAACAACAAAAACTAATTATGATTATTGGCCTTTAAACCACCAGTGCCTGAATTTGGTTAAAAGAACAAATCACGTAAAACTAATGTATTGTTTGCAAACTAATTCAAAAAAACATGGTCTTGTCTATTACATAAACTGAGTCAAAAAAAATCATATGCAGAAGAAAACATCACTATAATTAAAACTGGAAATCATATATGACAGTATTTCACAATTCACATACTTTACTACTGTAACAAGTAGCTTTAAAAATCTATTTTTTAGCAAATAAAACAGTACTCAATCATTATACAAGTTATTCCAAAAGAGTTTTACATCCAATCATCTCAATGAAAATCCATTATTGAAGATTCACCAGCGAATTCTCATAATTATGCCCATTCAATTGTTGGATATTATCCATATCCACGTTTTGTCGTAAATCCCTTGCGGTGCATACACGAACCCCTGCCAATCTTCTACAACTTCTGGCAAAGTCCAACTCTTTATTTCTATAGCAATGGCTCCATCCTAGTAAATCCATAATCAAACAACAAAGGAAACGATTATTGCCAGATAAAGCACATAATAAAATAAACATTGTGGCTGATATATACAATAACTGAGAAATGGACAAAATCGCTAGTAACCATTGACGAACAATCCTCAACAACTAGTAAAAAACAAGCCAAGATCTGAATTTTCAAAAGGATATCAAAAAAGAAATAATTTCCGAAGTACCACGGCTTTTACTTCGTATTATTAAATCATCAAATATTTAAACGGAGATTCATACAATGAGATAGATGAAGCAAAAATCAGGATTTTAATATCAGGAAAAGCAAATGGAATTGAGTGGATAACCATGTTAGTAACATGATTTATTATTAGTAATCATACGATAAATTAAGCCATTGGTGATGATCAATGAAACACAAAACAACAATTTGTGAACTGAATCAAAGAAAAGGGATTTAGGCCAAACCAGATTACAACCTTTACTTCAATTTTGCAGAACGAAATTAACATCACAAATGGGAAGGATCACCAAAAATAAATTTGTATATATAAAATTACTAAGTTTTGCTTTTGAAGAAATTGTCTATTGAAAATAGACATCTTCAATTATCAAAGTTTGTTATTTCAAAAGAAAATCCATTTTCAACCAACAATGGAAGAACCCTAACACAAATTTACAAAATAAATAACTCAAATGTAATATAAATTAGAGAAAAATAAAAACAAATAAAAAAAAGGAATAACGAAGCATACATGTAAAAAAAATCCGGCGAATGGCCGGTGGTTGTGGTGGCTGGAAGGTGAAAGAGGGAGAGAGAGAGAGAGAAGGGAGGAGTGAACGAGTAGAGAGAGAGAAGAAAGGAGAAATGAGAGAGAAATGGAATTGGAAAAGCCGTGTAATTTTTTTTAATTTAATAAGATTTATGTAAAATTTAAATTAATTAGTAGTAATAAGTGTTAATTAACTATTCTTAGAAAGTGGGACACAAAGTGGGACAAATTATGGGATAGAGGATCCTCTCCCTGAAAACACACATAAAACTTCAACGTTAACATTTCCAATCAAAGCACTGAGCCCCATTACTCCTCCCATCTGTGCTTGCCATGTACGCCCATAACAACGATGTAATAGCCAAAGTAAAAGTTGCTCAAAAACTGGAACGCGCACGCTTGGAGGAGGTGAATATACAGGGCTCATTAGACTGGAGACAATCATAGGTGTGACAGGCCCTCCTCCGGACATCAGCGAGACGGAATGTTTAGAGTTACCAAGGAATAAAAGTGTCTCCGCAAAAGTATTCAGATCACTCGATGCAGCTTTAGCATGATCTTTATTTTCATCTGCCAATACTTCCACCAAGGCATCTAAGAATATTAAAGGATCCAATTCTTTCAAAAATGTATTATGCCTCAATTTTAAACTGGTACTAGGATTGGAAGTAAGCATAGGGCCGCCAACACCCCCTATAAGAGATGTATTTTGCAATATGAAAGTGATATATATTTCATTGATCAAGGAAGTATAAATACAAGAGTACAAGCCTAACTATAGAATCTAAATCACTATAATGTAGGAAAGATAAATATAAAAGATATACAACATATACAAGAAGATATGGAAGATTCTATTTAGGTCTATTACGCCCCTACAAAATCGACGTTCCATTGGCAACGGAGAGTTTGGAATGCATTAATTAAAAACGAGTGCGAGCGAGGGGCTTCGTGAGTATGTCGGCCAACTGATCAAGAGTGTTAATGTTGGAAACCTTGAGATAAACTTTGTTAACAAGATCACGTACAAAGTGTAAGTCGACCGAAATGTGCTTCATTTGAGAATGTTGCACATGATGGAGCAAGAGCCGGATAGCTCCCATGTTGTCGCAGCGAATGTGAGGTGCAGGAGAGAGAGGAAATCCAAGTTCACCAAATAAATGTTGAATCCAACAAACTTCGGCAGATGCATTGGCTAAGGCGCGGTACTCCGCCTCGGTCGAAGAATGCGAGACAACCCGTTGTTTGCGAGAGGTCCATGAGATTGGGCTAGAGCCAAAATAAATGATATTTGCAGACGTAGAGGTGTCGTGGTGCGAGTCCCCGGCCCAGTCAGCATCCGAGTAAGCCGAGAGAGTAAGCTTGTCCGAGCGTCGCAAGAGTAAGCCGTGAGATAATGTCCCTTTCAAATATCGGAGAATGCACTTGAGAGAAGCCCAGTCGGATTCCGTAGGACTAGCCATGCATTGAGCCAACCGATTTACAGCAAAAGCGATATCCGGGCGAGTGAAAGTAAGGTAATGAAGTGTACCGATAATTTGTCGATAAGGTGTAGGATCAACGGCCGATTGCGAAGGGGCTGCAGAAGTTTGAACGTCATTAGAGTGGCAAGAGGCTTGGCACCATCCATCTTGTGGCGAGCCAAGACGTCCGCAATATATTTGTGTTGCGAGAGAAAGAGACCCTCACGATAATGCAACACTTCAAAACTGAGAAAGTACGTCAACGCCCCTATATCTTTGATAGCAAAGCGCTGTCCGAGTCTAGTAATAAGGGAAGATATAAATGCATCATTACTGCCCGTAAGGACAATATCATCGACGTAGACAAGCATAAAGCAAGACATGCCATCACGAGAATAGAGGAAGAGAGACGTGTTGGATTTTGTTTGAACAAAAACGAAGGAGAGAAGGGCCGAACTTAGTTCCAAATACCACGCTCGCGGTGCTTGCTTGAGGCCATACATTGATTTATGAAGGCGACAAACACGGAGAGGGTGCGTGGGATCAACGAAACTGGCCGATTGACTCATAAAAACTCGTTCGGTAAGAGTCCCGTGGAGAAACGCATTACTAACATCAAGTTGGCGAAGAGACCAACCATGCTTGAGAGCAAGTGTTACGATCGTACGAATGGTGACAGGCTTAACAACGGGGCTAAAAGTTTCCTTGAAATCGATACCCGGTCGTTGATGGAACCCTTTTGCAACTAGGCGAGCCTTATACTTATCAATCGTGCCATCAGGGAGACGTTTGATACGGAAGACCCATTTGGAGCCAATAATGCTGCAATTTGAAGGAGGGTCGACTAAGGACCAAGTTCCATGCTTAAGAAGTGTCGTATATTCCTCGACCATTGCCTCACGCCACTTAGAGTCTTTCATTGCTTAAGAAACACAAGTCGGGATAGAGGGACCGAGAATGGGGTATTTCGTAGCAAGATGAATTTGCCGAGGTCAGAAAATATTGTTGCGGGACTGAGTAACCATATGATGAGTCCGTGGATCAGCAACGATAGGTTGAGATTTGGTGGAGGCAACGATATCAGGAGGAGGTGGAGGAATAGGCACTGAAGGTGGCTCAACGGGTGACGAATCCGATTGTGGAGCCAAGTTTGCGGGTGGAGCAGCTGGCGGAGGTAGAATAACAAGGCCAGGAGGTTCGCGTGGTACCGAAGAGGGCGACGATGTGGGTGAAGCTGAGAACCCGGGAAAGACATCTTCAAGAAATCGCACATGGCGAGATATATATAGACGACTAGTCTCGAGGTCAAGACACTTATATGCAGATTGTGTGGTAGAGTAACCAAGAAATAAGCAACGACGAGATGGAGCGTCAAGCTTTCCATGAATATAAGAGCGTAAGTGTGGGAAGCATAAACACCCAAAAATCCGTAGGCGTGAATAAGATGGATTTTGCCCCTGTAAGATGGAGAATGGTGACTTGCCTTTAAGCACAGGAGTCTGAAGCCGATTCATCAAGTAAACCGTTGTTTGAAAAGCAAATTCACATAGAAACAAGGGAAGATGTGCACGAGAAAGTAGCATGCGACCCATAGATACAACTTGTAAATGCCGTTGCTCAGTGGTACCATTTTGCTGTGGCGTGTGAGGTGTCGTGGTCAACCAACTGATGCCATTTCTATTTAGGTAAGGTCGGAGACCAAGAAATTCGCCCCCATTGTCTGTATAGAAATTTTTAATAGACATGCCAAATTGCTTTTCATCAAGAGTATGAAATTGATGAAAAATAGTTTCAACTTCATATTTCGCACACATAGGATAAAACCAGCAGTATTTTGAGTAATGATCAACCAACAACAAGTAGTAACGAAAGCCATTAAGTGACGTAACATGCGCTAGACCCCAAACATCACCATAAGTATAATGTAAAATATGCGTAGAAACAAGAGACGATGCACTAAACGGCAATTGGCGGCTCTTATTCAAAAAACAATGTTCACAAGTGTCCAAATTCAAAATAGAAGATGTCTCACAAGGTAATTTAAACTTACTTAAAATTAAATTGCTGATGCGGGAGGAGGGGTGACCAAAACGATCATGCCATCCAACCTTAGTCGTACGTTCCCCAACAAACGCATGCAACGAAAAGCGAAGAGCTGATGGTAGACGAAGCTGATATATGCCGCCAATGCAAGGCCTAGTCAACAATTTATCCCCCGTATTGCGATCGTTAACAACAAAATGGGAGGAGAAGAATTCAACAGTAATATCATTAGATTTAGTAAATTGATGAACGGACAATAAGTTGCGTCGCGCAGCAGGAACACGTAGAACATTATTCAAACGAAAATGACGATTTGAACAACGAATATGAGACGAACCAACATGGGAAATTTCAAACATGTTCCATCAGCAATGTTAACCTCATCGGGGTCGTCGTATTTGGAGTGAACGGACAAGTTTTGAAGGTCTGAAGTTAATGAGTGCGACGCATCGGAGTTAATGAGCCAATCCTTTTGTGGTGGTGGTGCCGGGGAAGGAGACGCAGCAAGGTTGGCATGGGGCGGGGTGAAAAGAGGACATTGCCTCGCACTATGTCCGAGAAAATCGCACAATTGGCAAGTCGTGGATGACCGATTGTTGTTGGATCCCGAGCCACGGTTGGAGCGCTGATTTTGATAGCGCTGCGAGTTGGAGCCGCCCCCGGAATTCTGGGAATTACGAGAGTGATGAGACCTGCCACGTGACTGATGGTGACCACGAGCGGGATTGGAGTTTCCACCGCGAGAGGAGTGACGACCCGAGGGCTGTCCGTAATTGGCTGTAGCAAGAAGCGAGGTTGATTCAGCATCGGCACGCCGTAGGAATGCTTCTTGTGCGAGAAGCAAATCATGGAGCTCGTTAAAACGAATGGGATTTTCACGAGCACGTATCAGGCTGGAGAGATCACGATACGCTGGTCCAAGTCCGTTGAGGACGTAAAGAGTGATATTGTCATCGTGGAGGGGATGATCGATGACCGCGAGTTCGTCCGTTTTTGCCTTAATGGTGTGGAGGAACTCAAAGATTGATCTCGAACCCAGCTTCATGGTGTTGAGATCATCCTTCAATTGCATTACGCGAGCGCAAGACTGATTTGCATAGGTTCGTTGCAAGGAGGGCCATGATGCCGCCGATGTTTCAGCATTGGAGATGACACGAACCACATAAAGATATAGGTTTCTTCTTTATTTCCAATTTTTTTTTGGAAAATCTCTTTTCTTGGAAATTCTTTATTTCCATAAAGATAGGTTTCTTCTTTTCATTGAAGTTCTTTATTTCCAATTTTTTTTGGAAATTCTCTTTTCTTTAATTGATAGGTTTCTTCTTGATTTACTTAACTGATTACATAAATATAAGAATCCCAATTTGTTAAAAGCCGTAAGGAATCCTAACACCAAAAAAAACCCAATTCTGAAATTATCCACAAATTTGATTGAACAGACTCAAACAAGAATCTTGATCGTAGGAATCATATTCAGAACATGCTTCGTGTATAAAAATTAAACATGGCCAATGCTTAAGGAATAAATTAATCAAAGACACAATTCTCAAATATAATTTCATGATAAAGCCGTAATTATCGATTGGAGAATATTCCAACATATATATAACACGGGAAAATAAATCCATAACATAATTCCAAAAACTTTTCTCAATCATAATAGAAATCGAATTTTCAACTAAACCATTATCCTCAAATTCAATTCACACAAAAACAAAGGAATCAAATTTGAGAATATTCTTTATCATTTATTTTAACCACAAACAACCGTTCTCAAATTCAACTTTAAATAATCATCAATCCTTAAATTTGAGAATACATAAAAAAAAAAAAACAAATCATTGCATATAAGTCACACCTTAATCCCAATGATTCAACATGAAGTAGCTCTGATACCACTTGTTGGGACCGAAATCGAAACCAAGAGTTTTTATGTCAAATCATCTAGAATTAAACACATAAGCCAAATAACTGGATTGCGGAAGCGTACCTTACGCTGTATGATTAATTGTTTGTGAAACGTCGTGTGGTTGGTTTTTTAAATCAGCATGAACAACTTGAGAGTTCCTTTAGTTCTTTCTAGATCTAACTATTGATGGGATGTAGTATAGAAAGTGACTCGTGTGATTTGGGAACCATGACCACCTTTAAATATTAGGTCACCAAAATTTTGGTGCCCCAATTTCGTAACTTGGGCTTCGGCCTATCATCGTAAGCACAAATTACAACAGTCTCTATCCATTAAAGGCCCACACCCTATTAGATACATTAAGCCCATAATTTAACCGAATTTTATATCACTTTTATCGGGCTTATTATTAATGGCATTTCGTATTACATAATTATTAACATATAAGTCCAACATTGAATTAATATCCAACATTATTGGATAAAAGATCCAACAAGGGGCCCAAGGTATTGTATGTTGGAGGAGGTCGTCATGAGCATAAAGCTTATCTGTGTCACGTGTCCTTTGACAAATGAGCAATAGTAAAAATGACTCCAACATATTGTTCAGTACCTACTAGAGGCCAACTCTCCGTCACAATGTCGTTGTGGGGACCTGTGATTCGCGGGCCTAGGGGGACATGCGGGGCGGGTGGGGAATGAAATGACCGCACTGCAAACACCCGCTGGAAGACGTTGACTCTGTTCGAAAGTGCGTTGAGGTGCAAAGACTGAGCAGTCATGTCGACTGGAGGGATCGTCGCCCTGAGCAGCTCGATGAGGCGGCGCTGCCTTTGTTCCCCTGTTGCTAATGTATTTGGAACGGGGGTGGCGTAGCTGGATACGGAGGTGTGAGCTGGGGGCCACGGGTGTAAGTACGGGTTGGGTTTGTTGAGATGACAACGAGGCGCCCCATCGGTATCTATTCCAGGAGCTCGAGATCTCGTGCATCGTCTTGTTGACACGGAGGGCCTCGTTGTTTGATCCGGATGAGCGTTGGGAGTTTGTGGTACTTATCTGGTACTGGTGATGGCGACGGTGCAATGTTGTCGGTGGTGGTGGTGTTTAGGGCGGTGGCACGGGGGAGCGAGGATGGTTGGGCAACGATTTTGGGGTAGTGGTGGGCAGGGGCGGACCCATGATTTTTCCTTTACCTGGGCTACATTTATTTGGTTAACCGGATATTGATATATCTGCATACGTTTTCCAGGATCTCGTTCTACATAACCAATATTTGCTTCAACAGTTTGAGATACTGAATGATGTTGGTCGTCATGAGTTGTGGCAGCATCATTCGGCGTATTATACTCTATACTTGTTGAACTATGCTTTTTCGGCTCTTTCGGTTTATAAAAAGAAAGCATAGTTTTCTTCCTTTTCTTGTTTTCTTGAGAGCTCATTATCACATAATACATTTAACATCAAGACTTAATATAAATGTTGCAACACAAACATGAAAACGCTTAACAAGAAAATAATTTAATGAAATAATAATCATGCTTAAAAAGCTTCAACACAATTTATGTCAAAATTCAACTTATTTGTACTAAAATTCTCACGAAATACATAGTTAACTTTATTACAATCACTCAACAAAAGAGCAAAACACTAAGGGGATTGATTTGGAAATAAAATAATTAGGGTTTATCTCATTTAAAAGTATCAAACTACCAATAATCTACAATAAAATCAAGTTTTAGGATTAAATAATAAGAAGAAATTACCTCTTTGGTGTATTTTGTAATTTTCCAATTGAGTAAGATCTTAAAATAAGGACGAATAATTCAATTTGCCCCTTAACTTTTTAAAAAAAATTAATATGCCCTTTTTTTCAGCCCTTGTTTTTATGCCCCATATCTTTTTAAAAGTCTACTAAAAATGCCTTCGGCTTTTATTCAGGCCAAAATTACCTACGTGGCGGTACAAAATTGTATTTTGCACCCCAAGATAAATTGCATTTTGCACCCCAAAATATTTTAGTGTGCAAAGTGCAATTTATTTTGGGGTGCAAAGTGCAACTTTGTTCTGCCACGTAGGCAATTTTGGCCCGAATAAGGGACGTGGGCATTTTTGAAAGCTTTTTTTAAACATACGGGACATTTTGACAAGGCCCGAGAAAAACGAGCATTTTAACTTTTTAAAAAAAGTTAGCGGGCATTTTTAATATTTCGTCCTTAAAATAATAAGAAAGAGATGGTTCCCTTTTGGCACATGTGAAGAGGAAGTGGAGGTGCTCTGTAATTTGCTTTCTGCCAACGCCAACAAGTGAGTATATTTGTTTTTTTTTATTTGTTAATTAAGTGTTTAGGGCCAAGTTGTGTTTTTATTGTGGGCTTTTATTATTCCTACAAAAACAAAGAAGTGTGCCTTAATATTTGTATCTATATTTTACTTTTTTCTCGGCGTACAAGAGATTACATATAAGTACTACTAATGGGCTACTGAATTTCTCACATGGGCTTATGTAAGCCCAGGCTACGGTCCGCCCCTGGTGGTGGCGAGTGGATGGGATGATCGGAGGCTACGAATTGGCAATTTGATGATGGTTGGCGACGGCGGACTGGTGGGGTAGTAGTGGCTTGCGGTGGCGTGTGGTTGTGGGTGGGTGAAAGGCGGACGAGAGGAGGGGGACTGTGTTATATTTTTTCTTTTTCTTTCTTGTTTCTTTGGTAAGAATTTTAGGACGTGTTTTGCTTATAGCAACAAAAAGACATGCATGTATTAATGTAACACATGAAAAAATTGTTAACAAGATGGGTTATGGTTTAGACAAGGTTTTGATGGTCTACTTGAACATAAATGATGCAAATCCTTTAGCACGAGTCAAATTGTACAATTTCTTTAATTATTTTTATTCAGTTGGGAGTAAGTTATAGTTAACAACAAGTGCATATGTTAAATTGGCATTGAATTCAAAATCCAAACTGGGAAGCAAATTTTGAGTCAATTAGATGAACCCAAGTAATTTTTCTGCATATAGTGACCAATTAAAGTTGTTCTAAGCTCCTAGTCGTTTAACTCACACTTTACTTACACATCATGATCTTGTTCACGTACTCCTTTTAATTATTTTTTAACAACTTGCCGGCTTAACCTATTGAATGGTGCAATGATGCGTCCCTTAAATCGAACTTCTATTTATTTGAGCTGTTGAATGGTGCAATAGATCCTTTTTAGTGCTACGTGTCCCTACTGTTAAGTTTAGCTGAATAACTCTTTTTGATAATTTCCATTTTTATTTATTTATTTTTGAAACCTGTAATATTGACATATTTGTTGTAATTCATTAGGTTTTTGGCAAATAGCACCCCTGTGTTTTGGAAAACAGGCAAGAAACCTCCCTGTGTTTTGAAAAGAGGCAAAAACAACCTATGTGCTTTCAAAACTATAGCAAATTACCCCCTCCTCTGAGAAAGTGTTATGCACATGCCAAGGAATGAGAGTGGGGATCCAAAATTGAACCTGAATCATTCCAAAGCTATTTAATACTTTTGTCTTTAACTTTAAAAAATTATATTTCTGACCCAACAAGTTTTCTTTTGTTCAATCCTTTTCGAAACTTGAAAAATGGTATCAGAGCATGGTTTATTTATTTTATGTCGTTATTTATTTATTTACGATAACTCTTAATTACCTCTTGAGAGGAGTATTTTATAAAACATGAGTAATCCAGTTTTGGATGACATCTGGGATTCCCTGATCCAGATCCCATGAGGGGAAATGCATCCACAAGTATTAAAAGGCGAATTATCGCTTTAACAAGATACCGTAATTTCCAAAAAACGGAAATTAAATACCACGATGTTCTTTGTTGCGACTTAGAACAAATTGGATATGTGTGTTCTATCAAGGAAGAAAGGATAGAAAGTGTTAAGCGGTTAAATATTAGCCTAGAAAAGGCCAATAAACAAAGTTCAATACTAAGCCTGTAAGATGCCTAGTATTACACTAGAACAAGAGCTCCAACTCTTGCTGGATAAGTTAGTTAATCTAGTTAATCATAGACCAGATAATCTCCCTGGCATTAGAGCTAAGTTCATAGCTATTAATGGCCTCTCGGCAGATATTACACGAATAAAGAGATTAATCACTGAAAGAAATAACCGTTCTTCATGAGTGATTTAGTCTTGCCAGATTTTCACGAGCTCCAGACAGACGGCTCCAAGCTATCACAGGACCTCAGAGAAGTCCAGAAGACAGTCCAGGCCTATGGCAATCATCAGTTCCATATGCCCGAACACCTACAAGAAATAAGAGACAAGGTTGAAGCCATGTCTCGACGTCATAAGGAGATCTTGGAAAATCTACAAGATATCCAACAAAGGGTCAAAGAATTGGAATCCATACCAAGGACATCCGAAAGACGAAGAGGAGGATGGTTACCACCATCTTTCGGGAAGGAGCCCTTATTGCATCAAAAGGGCAAAGCAGTCCAGGTCAAAAGGGAGATGTCCACGAACGAGAAGCTGGAAGCCCGGATACGGGGAGAACCCAGCACAAAGTGAGATCATGTCCAGATTCAGGATTGACGATTTCAACTTCGAGGCATTGCAAGACCTTTCCGATCTTGTGGAATCATTTTCATGTCTTAACCTGGAACATGTGCAAACATATGAGAGTGCACTTGTGCCAAGTCAGAACCCTCCCGAGGGACAATCTACGGTTACAGAGGGCATCGGATCTTTCATCCCAAATCCGAAACCAATTCGGGAAGAGCCAAGTCGAGAGGAACCCATGTCGCACCAGCATGATTTCGTAGCGGGATCCATGTACAACCGGATTCCAACCAGGGCAAGGGCAAAGAGGCCAGACGTTCATGGAACACCATACGGGAGATCTCAACTCGATCCAATACACCCGTATGGGCTTATGCTCAATCTTGATACTCTGGATTTCAAGAATCGCGAAGCCCTAATCGATGACTGGGCGTCGGCAATGAGAATTGCAGCAGCGACGCTTGAACTTGACAAAGAGGGATTCATCATGATGTTACAAATGAGTCTCGAAGGATCAGTCAAGATCGGTTGGGAATACGGGACTCCAGAAGTTAGAAGCGGGGTGCTTTCCGGTGATTCTCTCAAAGACATTGTTGACAGAATGGCAAGGCTTTTCAAAATATACTTCATCGGAGAAGGATACTTTGTTGATCCCCAAACCGGAGGAGGTGACCAGGAGAAAGTCAGGAGATACGAACAAGCGTTGTATAGCTTGGAACTATATGACATATGTAGTGTTGATCTATACATTAAGCTGTTCACCGAGTACAGATGGAAGAGCCGAATCGCGGAAGACACGGCGATTCCCCTTTTCTTTGCCAAAATACTGAGTCCATGGCGAGAGATGTTACTGCGAGAATATACACCTATTGGAGTCGACACGGTGGCCCAAAGGATGTCCTTTCTCAAGGTCAAACTAAGCGAATGGTGCCAGAAGGCAGCAATTCAAAAGAATTTCAAGAGGTTGAAAATGATCAATAAATCAGCCCGCCTTTGTTGCGATGACAATGACATCCCAACAGTCATTGGTGCACCAGAAAGACATCGAAAGAAGAAACATAGGGATCAACCCTATGAGCGGAGAAGCAAGTTCCCCAGAAGATCTTCGTGGAGACCAAGAAGATTCTGGTCAAAACAAAAGGCCCGAAATTACAAATCAGGGCACAGACCAGGACCCAGCCGAGGAAGAACGTCTTCCAGCCAAGGGAGTGCTAACAGAACAACAGCAAGGCGAACTTTCAGGAGAGCACACACACGTGCTAATGAAAGCTTCAAAGACTGCAACTGTTGGACGTGCGGGGCCAAGGGACACATCTCAACAGATTGCCCGGAAAACCAAAAAAGAGGAGCCAGACAGTTCGAAGCTACGTCGGAGTTCGAGGAAGCTGTCTACTTTCAAGACCTTGTTCAGGTATACCAGTTCGAGGATATTCCCTCATATGAAAGTATATATGAGGAAGACGAAGGACCAGATGAGTCTTCAGAATCAGAATCAGAATCAGACTGAAGACGAGGAAATCTTCCATCAGGAAGTTCAAGAAGACATGACGGGATTCTTCTCACAAACCAGCATTTCTCATAAAGCCTTGATGAGAATTATGCGAGAAGACCCAAAATTGTGAGTCTACGATGGATTCACCATCGGGAAAATGGAGAGAACCTTAGCCCAGCTAAGTTTCAGGAAAAGAAAACATCACATCATCTACAAGGTTACAGCGGGAGAAATTGCAGTCCCCATGGAGCTAACCAGTAATGTGATGGAAATGCAACTAGTTCCCATGAACGAGATCAAAGAGGAACTAAGGAGACTCAAGCCAGAAGTTGCTCAGAAAATGTCATGGATCCATATCGGAGCCATAAGAATTCTGATCAAAGCGACATTCAAATAAGGAATCAATTCCCCAATTGACATTGCCATCTTTGATCGAAGAATCCAGAACCTACGAGATGCCTGTCTCGGAGGAATTTCAGGAAATCTATTCGCAGGAAAAGTGGCAACATTCATTTATCCAAAAGTTGCCTATAACCTTGCCGATAAAGATTTCAGCAGAGTCCTAACTCTACATCAGGACTTCAAAAATAAGGAGTTAATGAAGGAAGGAAACCGACCTTACTCCATTACATACAGTATCTCCTACGCACTCTCAAATACTCATCATTCAGATCTCTTCCAGAGAAATGAGTTCGTCGAGATACCAGAAATCTTTGAGAAGGTTGCCCATGCAGTCAGGCCAGAGATTTCCAGCTTACCTCATATTCATGAAATGGATATGATCATCAGAGACCAACCAGTTTTTGGCAAAGATACGAGTCAGAGGTTCGAGCCAAGAAGAGTTTCTTTCCAAGAAAACAGGATGCAAAGTCTCACCTGGGGAAAGAAACCAATCGTCGAGGTTGTTATCGAACCAAAGAAATTCACAACCAAGGGAGAACTTCAATGTCCAGGAAGATGGGGAGAAGTCGAAGTCATCTTCGACACCACCCAGAAGGATAATACACTACCATGCGACGCATTGTATTATCTAAAACAACCATTTGTTGGACGGCATCAAGGAAACCTAAAGCTAGGTGGATTTGATTTCATAATCAACAGACGTGCAGGAAAGATCCCAGAACAACTTGTTCTTGGAATCGAATTTCTCGAGGATCACAAACCTTGGGAAAGATTGCCAGAAGGAATGGAGTTTACGGTGGAGGGAAAGCGATACCGGCTCAAATGACCACCAGTCCATTCTCAATTTACATCTCGGTGGGAATGTTATACGAGAAATATCGAGCCGAATACTTTGCAGCGTATATCGACTCAGGAGCAGGAATTTGCACAGCAAAGCCAGGAGTCTTCCCCAGAGAAATCGGAGAAGATTTACCAGCAATTACAGGAAGGGATTTCTCGAAGAAAATCATCGTCTTCAAACGAGGAATAAAACAGACAGAAATACTTATTGGCGGTGCTGGAGGTACCCCATGGTACAAGGTCAAGACGCCACCAATTTATTTCCACGATACAGGGGCCGATATTTTACTTGGCAACAACTTCCTGCAAACGTTCAAACGCTTTACGCAGGATAATGAAACAAGACGGCTTATTCTCACAACCATTTGTGATCATAAGATTTTGGTGCAGAGATTGACGCAGGCGTTTTATCGAAAAATGCCAATCCAATTTCGCAGCAAGCGTGGTGATGAAGGAAAGCTTCTACACCCAAAAATGAAGGACCAGAGAAGATACGGTAATGCAATCATAAGCCTGGGCGGTTGGCAAATCGAAAGGATCAGAAATGAGAAGATTGAGATCCTAAAGGCCAAGCCTAGAACCGAGTCCTCACATTGACATCACAAACGAAGAACATACCGCAATTGAAGATGTCAAAGTCAAGATTCAAAGGAACTACGAAGAGGACCCTCTGGCGTGGTGGAACAAGAATGAACTCAAAGTAACCTTAAGAGTTCAAAAGGGAAAGGAAAATGAGTTGGTCAGATACATGCCTATCCTTATGAACCAAGAGGATCGAAAGGATATGCAAAAGATTCTTAAGGAACATCTGGACCTTAAGCTTATCTCACCAGGAGTTTCTCCCTACAGCAGTCCTGGGTTCTTAGTCAGGAACCATGGAGAGATCAAGAGAGGAAAACCAAGACTTGTGATCAATTACCAAGGAATCAACAAGATCTTGGAATTCGACGGATATTACATCCCGAACCGAGAACACTTGATCAACTGCGTCCAGAACGCAAGAGTCTTCTCTAAGTTTGACTGCAAATCAGGGTTCTATCAAATCAAGATTGAAGAAGAAAGTAAGAAGTTTACAGCTTTTTCCACACCACAAGGATACTATATCTGGAATGTCATGCCAATGGGATTGGCTAATGCGCCTCAGATATATCAAAGAAATATGGATAATCTCTTTAAGGATTATTTCAAATTCATGTTCGTCTATGTCGATGATATTCTCATCGCTTCAAAGAACGTCAAAGAACACATCAAACACTTGGAGATTTTCTCAGATGTTTGCCACAAAGAAGGATTAGTGTTATCAGAAAAGAAGGCGGTAATTCTTGCAAGGACGATCGAAGGCATTGGAGTCGAGATTGACGAATCAGGTATCATTCTCCAAAATCATTTGGTGGAAAAGGAAAATATTCAGTCCATTGCTTAAAAAGGACGCGGAGTTCAGATGGACGGATGAACACAAGGAAACAGTACAGAAGCTCAAAGATATCTGCCAAAACCTCCCCAAACTTGCAATCCCTAATGATGAAGATGATCTTGTACTCTATACGGATGCAAGCGATCACTGGTGGGCGGCAGTTCTTACCAAAGTAGAACCAAAAGGAGAAGTGCCATGCAGATACTGTAGCGGTCTCTTCTCAAAAGATGAAGCAACAAGATGGCACATCAACGAGAAAGAGTTTTTTGCAGTTCGAAAGGCCTTCAAGAAATGGCCGTTATTCTTACTTGCTAAAAAGTTCACACTTAAGATTGATAATACAAGTGTCAAGGCTTTCTTAAAAAATAAAATGGAAAGCAAACCCGAGAAAGCTAGATTATTAATATGGCAAGCTGAATGTCAATATTACGATTTTGATGTTCTTGTTATTAAATCTCACGAAAACGTTCTTGCAGATTTTCTGACAAGGGATGGAGGCACATGAGGCCAACACCATTCTCACAAGATGGAGGCACCACAGGGATAACCTGGATGAGCTCCGCAAGGCGATCGACGGTCTGGCAATTAATGCTCAGGCTTCCGGTCATGTGCAAGAAAGAGACCTTACCAAGGTCCAGAACTCGATGAAGGCAACTTTATTGGGTAGTACAAGTTTATGGGATAGCCTTACGGTACCCCTATTTCGAGATGCTTCCACATCAAAACTAGAAGTGGAAATACAAGCAAACACGTACGAGGTTGACCCGAGTAAAATCGGACCAATCAGTGATCCTTTCGAGGAAGGCACTGATAAACAGGTTGATTCAAGGGTGGAAACACCTGGAGAATCAGAAGAACAAGTTGATTCAAGAGGGAAAACCCCGATTGAATCCCAGGATACTTCTTCTAAGAAAGAAGACAAGATTGATTCAAGAGGGTATACCCCGATTGAATCCCAGAATACTTCTTCCAAGAAAGAAGACAAGATTAGTCTTAGACCCCATGCGGGATCATTTAAGATTAAAAACGAGCCAAGGGTACCTTTGATGGAATATCAAAGGACATGGGAAAGACTTCACACAAGAATGGGATTAATCCCCGGAAAATCCGTGGCTGACTGGTCCGGAAAATATCCGAGAATCTGGGCACTACCGGGATCAAAATCGGATAGTATACGAGAGTGGCTTGACTTTGGTTGTCTGGCCTCAGTATTCACCACATCACCAAGTTTCCTGGAAATTTCAAAATTACCAGGATGGATCTACGAAAAGGTGTACGAAACATGGAAAATGAATCATACACTAGAACGAGGAGACACTTTGGAGCTAAAATTTATTTCAGCAGCTCCGGAAATCGCAGGAAAAGGGTTCCATGAGGGCTTTCATTTCATTAAAATACAAAGACCAAACATGAAAGCAATGGAGTTCATCAAGCCACCACCAGAAGGACCTTGTCTTGTTTCCCCAATCACTGAAGATGAAATTTCAACTAGGAGAGCATGGGGATTATGGGTCTGTCTCACCGAGATGGACAAAGTGAAGTATTCGTTCAAAATTTTTCACAATTCAGAGAACGGATCATTCATGCTCAACAGCATGACCAACAACACCACAGGATTCGCAGAAACCGCGTTCGAAAAGAAGCGGAAAAAATTGTGGAAAAACGAGATCCCGGCGACAGCCGAGACGCGCCGGAAAATATGCAATATGATACACGCCGGGCGATGGAAGGAACGGATTTGCGACAAGTGTCCCGATCAAAAAGAGCCACTTTTCGGAAAAGGATTCCCGATGAAACGGGACAAAGGAGAAAGTGACAAAGGGGGCCCTTCGAGAAAGGGAAAGATGCCGCGTGCTGGCAAAGGAACAACTTTTGGAAAAGAGGCCATGTGAGTGACCAGGACAGCTGAACAACCAGGGCCACCCACGAGACAACCTCCACTAACAAAACAATAATGGAGGGACCACGTGACTCATAAGATAAGAAATGAGTCATGTGATCAGGACAGGATAACCTCCACCACTATCATGGAGGGACCGCAGGAGCAAGTGGAACACGTTAATTCAACTAACAAGCTGAGATGAAGTCCGCATTTCAAATCCGGAAGACCTCGTCTATATAAACAAGCTGAATGAAACAGAGGGAATCAAGCATTCTCCATTGATTTCTTACATAAAAAAAAAGATTGTAATAAGTTTGAGAGTTTTAATTTTTGAGTGTTTAATTCCGAGTGTTTAAATTTCTTGTTGAATTGTAATAGTGTGAGTGTATGTACAAGAGAGACATAGCTACTATGAGTAGCTAAACAAGTAACTCCTCTCAAAAGGGGTTATGAGTGTGTTGTAATAAATAAGTCTCCACATAAATAAATATTGATTTGCTTTCGCCTGAGTTGTTGATGTTAAAGCTTTGAAACATTCCATTTAAAGTTACTTTTACACCCGGAGTAGGAAACGAACCAGGGTTGTGCTGATTACCGTTGAAGGAGCCGTTGCAGAACCATCGGTTGCGATCGAGTGGTTGAAGGCGAGGAGTCTTTGTAAAACCTGGCGGAATACCCGACGGTAGTACGGTCAAAACAAGGTACCTTTAAAAGTTATGTTTTATAAGTTTTGTACGGAAGCATGCTGGTCCTGATATGGTCGTAATGGACTATTTCCATAATTTGGGTTTCGAAAAAGAATGACACTAAAACTTTGGGGGTCAATTTCTAATTCTGTAAAAGTTAAATTCTGTAGAAGGGGGCAGTGTGCTATGATTTAGGAAACACGGGGGGGTTTTCTGCCTCTTTTACATTCACAGGGGTTTTTTTGCTACTTTCATAGAACATAAAGGGGTTTTTTGCTATCTGCTCTAATTCATTAGCAATGGTTAACTACAGGTGGTGTGTCGTGTGTGTGTGTGTGTGTGTGTGTGTGTGTGTGTGTTTTGATAATAATGTGTGGACTTCTTTTTTGGGTAAAAATAATGTGTGGACTTGGACAATGCCGCATGCCCCTCGTTTTTGTCATTTGTATTATTATTATTCCCTTTTTATAATAAAATAAAATAAGAGGTAAGTTGTGTAATTTACCCATACTTGTTGATACGTTTGTATAATTTGTCTTAAAACTAAAATTCAATTTTTGGCCACTAAATCCTAATTCCTAAATTTGAAGTCAACCCAATCTCGTGCCTTCTCTTGTTCACCAGACAAATTATTAATGGCGTTCAATTTGCAGTTAGCGGCATCATCATCATCATCATCCCTTCCACTAGCTATTCGCCATTCTAAAATTGTAAATATTACTAGTAGTAATAGCTTTCGCGGCGTTTGCTCCACCACCGGCACTGCTACTATTTCATTGAGAGTCGCTTCTTCTTCTTCTTCTTCTCCTCCTAGATCCGTTCGATGTTTTGCAGGTGTAAGCATTAATTTTATTATTATTGTTCAATTTCAATTTGTCAAAATAGCCTTGGTTTTAAGTATTGGTTTCGATTGTTTGTTTGACTCTCTGTTTACCTTGCACGTTGAATATATATATATATATATATATATATATATATATATATATATTGATGAGAGTTTTGGATTAATTGTTGTAAATGTATCCTCCATCGCTTTATGCACTTGCTCAAATTAGCATGTTATGAGTGATTTATCCTTGCTTTTTCATTGTGAATTCGACATACGTTTACGAGCAATGGTGTGTAGTAATTGTCAGTCAGTATTACCTGTTGCACAACTTATATAAATAACTTAGCAGCACGGAGTTATACGGGACCGGAGTGCCATAAAGTTGTTGGAGTTTCTAAAGGCCTAGCATAATTTGATGTGATGTGATGTGACACAATTTAGCGTAAATACATCCATGGTTTCTGTCGCACGGTGAAGATAAAACATTTGACACACTAGAACTCTTAGTACCATACAAATCATGTTCAAGGATCTATTAGGAATCAATCCTGTTTTGTTGTACATTTCGTCGTACAACTGTCCTTTCGCAAACTTCATTTGAGAGTGATACGGTGTTAATTGTTCACAATTGATTAGCTTTTTGTTGGTCTTAATAGTGGAATAAGTATGTATGTTGTTCATAACTTACATCACGAGCATGACCAAACAGGGTTTTTTTTGTTTTTTCATTCTCACCTGTCCTCTGATGTTGGATGACATTGATGAATTTTGGATATTAGTTGGAGATATGTCAAACTTAGCGTGTCTTTTTGTATTCATCCTTTATTGCAGCTTTGACTCCGGAGCTCAAGACTACCTTGGATAAAGTTGTTACCTCACAGAAGGTAGTTCTCTTCATGAAAGGAACTAAGGACTTCCCTCAGTGTGGATTTTCAAATACTGTCACGCAGATACTCAAATCCCTGAATGTGCCTTTTGAAACCATAAATATTTTGGAGAATGAAACTCTGCGCCAGGGGTTGAAGGAATATTCCAGCTGGCCGACTTTTCCGCAATTGTACATTGATGGCGAATTCTTTGGCGGTTGCGATATTACTGTTGGTTAGTATATTCTTTCTTTTTTTTTTTTTTTTGATGAGTTAGTATATTCTTTCTTTTTGTATCGCGGATATGTTAAAGTAGCATTGCTGTGATGATACATCAGGTAGAATCCAGCTGATGTTGCAGTTATTTTTTATAATCTGAACTTTTTTAGCTGATGTAGGACTCTATATCACCTTTAGATTCACCATGGTAGTTTAAATGAGCATTGGCCCGCATTTTTGGTAAAGGAAATGATCTATTAATAGGTGAGGATTTGTTCTAAAAATATGAATGGTATATATTACACCTTGCACCTCCTGTGATGATTCTTATGCACCATATAATAATTTTATTACTTGATGAGAAGTCAGTGAAGAACGAACTACTCTAGTTAGATATTTGTTTGGTTTGACATCAACATTGAAGAACTATGAAAACGTTTTGGTTGGAGACTTGCAAGTAGCTATGGTTAAATAAGCTTTTGAGTTTCATGTTAAGTCTAACAAATTCTTAAAATTCTCAGACGCGTACAAGAGTGGGGAGTTGCAGGAACAGTTGGAGAAAGCAATGTGCTCCTGAGGCTTGATGCTCTTGGGATTCAAGATAATTCCGAAACGAGCTTGAGTTTGATTTACCCGTGTAAGGTGTTACTCTGTGTAAGTTATAACCAGATTGATTACATGTATGTCATTACCCTGTCCTCTCGCTCCTTTGTAAGCTAAAACCAACTTGATTTACATGGCAACAAAATTGTCCTCTGCCTCCAATTTTTGCTGTTTCTTTGGTGTTGTGTTTTGTCAACTTTGTAATATCGTTCTGTTTTGGTTGGATTTGCTATATGGGTGATTTTCAATCTCTTGAAGAGATTGAAAATACACAGATAAGATTACATCTGCAACGACAATAATGTGCCTTATCTTTGGTTAAAAAAAAAAAAAAATCCCTGGTCACAAACTTTACAGAACACTTCGCCGTCTTCACCATATCTAACCAAAAACTAGCCGATGTTTTAAAGGGAATCAAAATTTTGAAACAACCTTGAGTTAATAAATCATCCATTTTTCATGTTGCCAAAGCATCAAGTTTGTTTCCGAACAGAACATTACATTATTATTCGTTAAAATAAAGTACATGAGCAGAAGAATCAAAATAAAATTAGTTTTCCCAGAACCTCATTTACACCAAATACACTTGACGTTGATGACTTAAGTTCCTGCCACATCAAAATGTAACACATAACTCGATTAAGTTATGTCATTGCAATACAACAAAATTTGAAGGCAATATTGCAACAGCCGTGGTGAATGTGTCCGTTTCAGGCTCAAGAATCAGCGAGTGCAATAAGCTCATCGACCACGCCAGGATCTGCAAGTGTGCTTGTGTCCCCAAGTTCATCATACTGCCTCGAAGCGATTTTCCTCAGAATTCTTCTCATTATCTTACCACTTCTTGTCTTTGGAAGGCCAGGAGCCCAGTGGATTCTGTCAGGTGCGGCAAATGCTCCGATCTGAAGATGACAGTTAAATCTCAGTTGTAATCGATATATCATATATGGAAGTGTTTGTAGTCTAACAAAAAGCTACATCATAAAATTTGGTGACTTCCTTTTTTGCTACCTTCCATGACCACCACCATTAAAAAGTATAAATATGAGTCGACAATTTGACAAATAACAACAATACAGCGGCCACTTGGGCCATAACCTCTTCCCAACATGCTCTGCAATTGAAAGCGGCATCTCTTTCCCAGAGCAACAGAGAAAATTATAATAATGACGCACATAATATAGTCGAAAAGTAATAAAACGGGAATATATACCTGCTTCCTCACAGTTTGTACCAGACTTTTCCGGAGATCATCACTATATGCGACGCCTTCAACTAGAGTAACAAATGCATATATGCCCTGTCCTTTAACCTGATAACAAATTCAAGACACAGATGGCTCAGCCAAACACTGAAGTTGGTGGTTATGACACTCAAATGGAGGTCGATGGGGTGTAAGATAAACATTAGAAGAAGGCTCTGACAGATTGAGCAAAAATAAGAAATAATTAATAATAAAAAATAAAATAAAATAAAATGTGGTTTTTACAAATTACAGAGGCACCTGAGATTTAAGAGAATTATTTTATATAAGTTCAAATGTCGAGAAAATGAAGATTTGCTAATATAATCTGAAAGTAGAATATTTTGTTTCTGCTCTTGGTCAATTTTGATGTTGATTTCGACTTAAAATTTGGGCTGAATATTCTATGTCGTATTCATGTGCCACAATTAGATTCATGAGAGTTGTATACACCGTATATGTAAATATAAGACTATTATCTCTAAAAATATCATATGAAAGTACCCCCAACCTTTGGGAATGAGAATATAAGACTATTGTCTCTCAAAATATTATATAAAAGTACCTCGTGCTCCACACCAACAACAGCAGCTTCAGAGCACCGGGGATCTGAAACTAAGGCAGATTCCACTTCTGCTGTGCCAATTCGATGTCCGCTGCATGTTTTAGATGAATAACAATAGAACATGTAAGTGCTGTGCAAAGGTAACTGCTTAAAGAAAAATCTCCTAATTGGTAGTCATGAAACTCATATTGCCTCTTAAGCAAGTGGCAAATGTTCCATAAATAGACACTCGATAATGGGTTCAATTAGTGACTAGTTCCATGACAATGTGGAATGAAGAGTTGAAATATTAGTAGGATGTTGGTGATTCGATTGGGAGAGCCGAACCATTGAGTGTTCTAGTAAGGGCAATAAAAAGTGCATCCTGAAATAGCTTTTGTGGGAAATTTAAAATTTGCCATGATCCCTGTCTCTGGCTCTTTTGACATTTTCTTTGGCCTTCAGAAATAAGATGAGAAAAAGCAACCAAACATCTGCTATTATTTAAGCCAGTATAAATTTTTGTTGCACTTATTTGTTGCCTTGGCCTAGAGCGGACTTAAAAATAATTATAAGTTTGATGTGTTTTAAGGTGAGGCATTGCTCCCTCCGTTTTTATTTATATATTTGCACCTTTCAGGTAAAAAAAACAACATGTGGTTTTCAATCTTAAACATGCAAAGATGATGAAACATAAAGAGCAGCACCTGACGTTGATAACATCATCAACTCTGCCTGTAAGCCAGTGGTAACCATCCTTGTCCCTGAATGACCAAGTGAGAAAAATTGAGATCAAAATGAGAGAGAGAGAGAGAGAGAGAGAGGAGGCATCATATATACTTCAATTAGGACCTATAAACCATAGTTGCTCATTTCCCCCTGAAAGACTTACCTGCTGCAACCATCTCCACTAAAATAGTAGCCAGGAAAGGCACTGAAGTATGTTGTTTCATATCTTTCATGATCTCCATAAAGAGTTCGAAAAGCCCCTGGCCAAGAGTTTTTCACGCATAAATACCCACTGCATTCCCCCTCAATTTCAACACCCTTCTCATCCACTATGACGGGCTGCATTAGCATTTAGCATCTATGAGATGTTTGTATAGATTCATCTATATGAAGCATTTAAGTTAGAAATAAATCAACAATCTAAGCATTAGCTTGAAAAACAAATAGCTGTTCGTTGGTTAAAAAATGAAAACTTAATTTAACAGCCAGGTAAAATTCATGGTCAGCTGTAGTTCAATGGCAAAACAAGGCTAAATAATAAATTGCTCGAGCATGGTTGGATCATCAAATATTCTGATAAAAGCAGGAAACCATTTTTAAGAAAAAAAATTACTCGAAAAGACATTCTGTGGAGAGTTCTAGAGGTTTAATTACAAATGGACCGGGATTTTATAACTAAATCTTAGCAACGGTTGTACATGTCACATTTCAAAGAGTCTATTTAGTTGATTGGATTTCATGGATTAAATTTACATTATCTATCACACAATAAGAGAGAAAAAGTTAAAAAATAAAGCAGCGCCTCACCATCCTCAGTTCCCAAAATTTAATTGATAAAACTAAGTGATTGTGAGCTGCAATTTAATACCTGTACTCCAAAGAAAGGAAATGTAGCAGAACCAGGCTTCTGTGGCCAGGCACCTGGTAAAGGAGTGATCTGCATGATAACAAAGGTGAGTCCTGCTGCAAATATAGTGGTAGTTGCAGCAGTATGCCAAAATCAAACAAAAGAATATTAACCATGAAGCCCCCGGTCTCTGTTTGCCACCAAGTGTCAGAAATGGGGCATCTTGAGTCTCCAACTAAATTAAAAAACCACCTGGTTGTATAAACAGATCCACATACACATAAAGACTTTGGGTTATATGCCTCGAGAATACATTGCTACAGTTTAAACATGATAAAGATGCACAGAAAAGAACTTTGAAGGTAGATTCAAAACCTCCACGCGCTTGGATTGATGGGTTCACCCACGCTGCCAAGAACTCGCAAGGATTTGCGTGAATATCGGGTGACATGCTGCAAGATTAGCATAACATCGTCAGAAGAATGCCTTCCCTTTTGTTTTCTAATCTTCTTTTCTTTCTACTCTATTTTTGCTAGTTTTAAGTCAAAAGAATGCAAGCAGATCAATTATCAAGAACTAGTGAATACTTCAACAATTTTGGTACAGTAAAATAGACATACTAAGCTGAACTGGTAAGTTTAGATCTTATTTATTAGTTTAAAACCTTTCACCAGTACAATCTAGTATATGCTCCATACAAATAGTACATTGGTATTTAGAATATACATACTAAAATAGGAAAAGTCTTTTGCAGTTGAAGTTTTCTCTATAAAGCTCGAGACATGGTTAAAATCTTATCCTACCAATAACTTGCTTCTTCTAAATTCGACCCACGTGTCTGGTGTCCTTAGAAAAAGAAAGGTTGTGAAAGTTAAACTCACACAAAACTAAGACATTAGGAAAGTAGATATTATAACGGGTAACTACCGGGGCAAATGACCATAACCGCCTGATCTTTGAAAATTATAAGAACACCCCTAAGCAAATAGTACCAACAAAAAAAAAAAATCATTTGCACCATAACAGTTTGGCTGCTGTAGTGAGAATATAAATGTGAGAAGAGAATGAAGGAGAAACAAATTGAGGAAGAGGAAATTCAATATAAACCAAATTTGGGATAATGTTATGGAATCTCAGTTCAATTGTGCTAACTTCTACTCAATACAGATGTATTTTCCTAATCTCAGTTCAATTGTGCTAACTTCTACTCAATACAGATGTATTTTCCTAATCAGTATCACACGAAGAAATGTGGCAATTTAACTGGAAGATTGCATAGATCCCAGTTTGAGTACATGGACACAGTAAAAAGCTGCACATTAACCCCTTAAACCCCCAATATCCCTTCGAAAATCAGAACTAGGTGCCCAAAATATAAGCTTCCTTCTTATAAAAATTTACTAGAGAGAGAAAACAAGAAAGCTATTCACATATCCAATCAGAAGCTCTGACTAAAAACCCTCTGTGACGGCAGATGAGGCTGGTAAATCACACAGTTATTATCAATCAGTAATAAGTAGTGTCAGAGTATTTCATGTTCTTGCCTCATCTCCTTCACGCATCAAAGATCGAACCAATGTGGGGGCGGTGTAGAATATGGACACCTTGTATTTATCGACTATGTCCCAGCAACGTCCAGGATTAGGATAATTAGGAGCCTGTACCATCCAGAATTAATTACGATTTTTAAGCATATATTCTAAATATGTCATGCAACTAAAGCATGGCAAAACAATTCACAGACTACTAGACTGCATCTAAGTTTAATATGCAATCCAATGAAGTCAGAAACTACTAATCACTACTTTTGTACTTGATATCAAGAATATTTGAAAAGTATAAACTGCTAAATGTTCGTGTATAAGACATCACTCTTCATGATTCAAGTATTTGTTCCAGCGAGAATAAGATCACTAATTCACGTGAAACCTATATAGGGATTGAAGTACTAAATAAATTCAACTCTAGAAAATGACTGGTGGCCTCTCTGTTTAATTTATGTTATAAATATTCAAATAATTACCCCTTCAAAAACTAGAACTGTTGCTCCGTTCAGCAATGGCCCATACGTAACGTAACTGTGGCCAGTGATCCAACCACAGTCAGCTGTACACCTGCACAATGAAGTTACACAGGCAACGAGAAGGATCAGGGATGTTGGTAGATCAATTCACCAATAACTTGATAACAGAAAAGCTGTGTTTTAAAGGTACCAGTAAATGTCTGATGGTTTATAGTCAAACGCATATTTAAATGTTGTAGCTGTGTACACCATGTATCCACCAGTTGTATGCAGGACCCCCTTTCAAAACAAATCAGACATAACCTTCTCGCAAAATTTGATGCACAAAACACTATTTTAAAAAATATTGTAGTAAGACCATGATTTATACCTTGGGTTTTCCAGTACTTCCACTGGTATAGAGCAAGAAAAGTGGATCCTCTGCATCAACCCATTCCACGTCACAAGTAGTTGGATATTTAGGAACTGTATCCTGCGAAATATCAGCAAAGCCTGAATGACCGCTTGTGAAGCTTCAGATTCGTAAGAAATATGCATTTCCCTATCTGAGATTCACTATTACTAACAAAATGAGATTAAGAGATTCTGTGGAATCAATCGGATGGTCTTTATGTGTTAGTTGTCTAGGTGCAAAAAACGATAGACTATGAACAATTATACTTGTGACCATCAACGAAGCCTGAAGAATTTCATGTTTGACATGCAACTAGATTCCACAATCAGAAATTCTAAACCAGCCACTAGTTTCTAAGTGGGCCCAATTCCATAGCATATTTGTGTGTTCCCCAAGGTGAAGGATTGGAATCAAAGAAATCTGCAATCATAAATGTCTTTAAATTGAGGAGAAATGAAGTGCACCCCGAGAAATAGCATAATGAGCCATATCAATAACTGTAATGTGTATTGGTATCAGAGCACTGACCCCTGCTATAATGACAAATAAACATACAAGAAGTTATATAATGAACTATACAGTAAGTTCTGCTACTTAAGAAGTTGTCACCCTATCACTGCATAATTTATTCTAGTGTCAGAGGATGAGACCTTAAATACAGAAAAATAATGATGATAGTGCTTTTTATGACCAACCTGCCACCAAATATCTCTTCCCTCCATCCATTTAGTATCTTCCTTTTTCATGGCAGAGTCATTTGCATAGGTCAAGCACACATCTACAAGAACAAATAATTAATAAAAATTGAAAGAAGACCCTATAGCCAATTGGTTTTAGGCAGACTCTTTCCATGAGAAAATACATAACATACTACTCATTCACTCTCATTGAAGGTGAAAATTAACATAATAATCAATATATTTGATGGATGTACCTTTTATGCAATAGAAACTAAAAAAAAAAAAAAAACAAGGCTCTCATTTTAAATTTCATATATTCACCTACAACCGTGCCGTTCTGGGTAGATGCTGCCAACGCAGTGTCAACTATATCTTTCAAATTAATGGTTTTGGGTCCTCTTCGAACAGCATTGCAGGTTATTACAACCTTTGGTTTGCAATCTATAATCCTCTGTGCCACAGATTCAGAGGAAAACCCCGCAAAAACTACCTGAACATTCAAAAGAAACCATAGTTATTTTTCAGCGTAAGTGCTTGGTAGGTAGCCAAATTATGTGACGTACCGAGTGCACAGCACCAATACGGGCACAAGCAAGCATAGCTATAGGCAGTTCCATGAGCATTGGCAAATAAATCAAAACAGCATCACCCTTGCGAACGCCAATATCTTTCAAATAATTTGCAAGCTGTCAGCATACATGGAACATGGTTGGTCACAACTTTATTGCCTCAATTCCAAAAGTTGATAAAGGATGATAGGAACTGAAGCACAAAAGCAACCTGGCAAACTCTATGCAGGAGTTGATTGTAAGTCAAAGAAGCATCAACCCCAAGATCGTTCCCTTCCCAATAGATGGCAACCTTTTCTCCGTTTCCAGCTGCAATGTTTCTATCCACGCAATTGTAGCAAATGTTGGTAGTACCACCCTTAAACCACTGATCAATCCCATATTCAAAGATACTGATTATTTTAAACACTAGTAAAACATGACAAAACACATAAAGACGGTATGCAAAACCACCGAATGAAATCTTCATTCATAACAACCGACCTCAATGTTGATCCTGCCACTTCGAATGTCCATATTCTCGGAGTAAACAGGTAATCCCCATTTCTGTTTCCAGTAGAATTCTGATCCAGCAATGTCGGACCAGAAACCGGCAGGGTCCTCAATCGACCTTTTGTACATCTCGAGATACTGCACCACCACCACCACCACAACAACAACAACAACAACAATATACACACACATCACCATTTCATCATATGCAGCAAAACAGTTAAATCAATCACAATTCACGACAAACAAAACGAATAATCGATCACACGAATGAATCGCAAACCTTATCAGGAGACGGAACGAGAGCTTGTTCGGAGAAAGCTGGGCTAGGCACGACCAGATCGTCCTCTTCTGACGCAAGCGCCTCTCCTAGAATAACGGCATTCAATCTGGGGATCCTGCCGGCGCCGGAGGGGAGAGAGGCCATGGACTCTACGTGGCGGAGGTGATTGGTTGTTTTCGGCGGCGGCGGCGGCGGAGTCATGGCGGAGGAGAGTACGGAATGATGACGGTGAATTGGGGATTTATCAGTAGTACTGAAATGTTTGACCGTTTTACAACTCCGGTAGTTGGAATCACGAAGGTTTGACTTCAAATTATTTCTTCTCCTATTATTATAATTATTATTAATAAAACTACTACTATTATAATAAAATGATGATGATGATAATAATAATTTATTGCTGGGGGAGATCGGAATTGGTCGAGAGAATAGGATACTAGTATTATTATTATTGTTGTTATTTTTATTATTGATGGTGTTATAATAATAAAAATAGGTAGTAGTAGTAGTATAAGAATGTGGAGTCCACGTTGAAAATCTATCGGGTGTGTAGGTGGCGGAGGAGACGGAGGAGGAGGAGGTGGAGGAACAGAGAGAGAGTGCCATTTTTTCTTTTTTTTCTGTATTCTAGTAAAGTATCCTAATCCTACTGGCTACTGCCCACTCTACTGTTTATTTTATATTTTTGGCCTTTTATGTATCAGGGGATGATGAAAAGACCAATGCTCAGATTTTGTCATTTACTCACTTTTTCCTCAGTTACTATTGTTTCTTTTTTTACTTGGGTGGTAATGTGGTATTGGTGAATCTTTACGGAAAGGTTGATTGATTATTTTTGGAGGGTAAAAACTAAAAAACAATAAACTCTCAACGTGTGGAATAATATTTTAAGGAGAGTTGGTGTATAGATTGTGTAGTTTACTTGAAGTTATAATATTAAATATATGAAATAAAAAGTAAACACAAGTTTTAGTACATGAATCAATTTGTGATTATAAGGTGTTTTACATATTGGTCACAATTTAGTGGAAAATGTGCGATTTGTTCTTCGAGTCGTTAATTAGTTGTTTGTGTTGTATCGTATTGGACACGTGTCGGCGTTACACAATTTAGTGGAAAATGTGCGATTTGTTCTTCGAGTCGTTAATTAGTTGTTTGTGTTGTATCGTATTGGACACGTGTCGGCGTTACACTTTGTTAGGTTTGGATTCGGAAGACAATTGTTCATATTTTAATAGATTGGAGGACAAAGTGTAAACATAATAGGCCAAACAACATCATGTAAAACATGTCATAGGTTTTTCACGTGCTTTACCCATTTATCCGTGCAAAACTTTATTGTTGTTACGTTTGTTTCCATAAGTTCTTGCAAGTACCATCTTAATTTCATAACGTATCAACATCTTGTTTAACCTTTTCCCCATAATTAAGAAAAATAAAATTTGCGTAGATGAGATTGCCACTGAAGAATATTAATTAGTACTAGTGTGTGACTCGTGACCTAGCAGGTCGTGCCTATTCCATCGACAATTTAATGAAACGAGTGTAAACTCACCATCAAAACCTACTACTACAAATCCTTAACTTTAAAATATAAACTATGCATCTAAATTGATTTGTCTAAAATACTCTCCGGTGCACAACTCTCTCCACTCACATAGAGGTGGACCTCACTATAAGTGGGGACCACCTGTGGTCCACCTCTATGTGAGTGGGAAGAGTTGTGCACCGGAGAGTACACCAGATATTCCCATGTAAATTGATCGATTTTGTCATACTTGATTAAAATATGTTCTTGTAAGTTAATAGGATAATTCCGCTTATTAATTATATTGCAGCGCTGCTGCAATCCGTTATACTTAATTTATGAAGCAATGATGATATAACCAGTTAACCACTGTCCATTCAACAATAATTAAGTGCCTAAGTTCTGCAATTGATCACTAAACCTTTATGAAACGGTTGACATTGTTTGTAAAGAAAATATAAGTGCATGATGTCATGAATATTAGATAGGTGTATAAAAATATACAAAAGAAGGTAACATAATCATGCGGGTCAAAACTAAAAATAAAGAAAGAAAATAAAATATAATAATGAGGTAACATAATCTTCTAGGCAATGGCTCTTCATAACATAATGTATTATATTCAATATAAAAGTATTTTTATATCAAATCTATTATTTCTGAATAAAGTTAAATCTTGAAGTGTTATCTATAGAAGTTTTAATAGGTCCTATTTCCCATCCTTACTCAACGGAGATTTAAAAGTTCAAAAAAGAAGTTGTTCAAATGAATTAGGTTTGCAAATTCTTATAAAAAATCTTGCTACGTGTTTATAGTCTATTTATTTATTTATGTTTCTGATAGATTTTATGATCTAATATTAAAACTAAAGTTAAAGCCATTTTTGTGTCTAAGTTACTCAATCACCCAAATTTGATCGACCAAGCCCAATGTCAAATTTCAAACCTTACTCCCTCTATAGGACTTAGACCCCAAATTGTTTTATTTTTTTAAGAAACTGCTTCATAGAACGCACAGCTCCGACAAAAAAAGTCGGTACAAAAGAGTCATAACAAAACTAGCCAAGTTAAAACAAATAGTCTCGACATAAAAGACAATCGCTCGCACAAGAAAACAAAGATAATACGCAAACATAAAAATTACAGAAAACTAGACACTATGAGTATCATCACGAAACCAAGAAGAACTTTCCACATCCGTCCTAGCAATATTGTGAGCTTCCCCATTTGCATCCCTACTAACCCACTGAAAAGTGAAGCATTTCTCATTGTCGATTATTCGTCGAATATCATAAATACCATTTGCATAATCTGCCTCGCAAGACTGTGGACAAATAATATCATGGACCACCACCAAACAATCGCCTTCAAATAGCACATGAATCCACCCAATTTGGACTGCCAAACGAACAGCTAGTCTTGGTGCGCACGCCTCAATATTAGTTGTCGTCATCGGTCCCACATCCCTCTGTGCGATACGAAATAAAATATCCCCATTTGAGTCAAGAGCTAGTATATCAATTCCTGACACACCTTCGTCGTGAAACAAAGCACCATTGAAGTTGGTTTTGATTACATTTTATGCTGGTGCGACCCAAGCATTTAGCCTTGCCTCCTCGCGAAACGCCGTTTTCATCAAACCTCTATTCATCCACGCATCGAAAAAATCGACCACAAATGATACAATACTCGCTGGATCAAATGCATTCTCGCCCGCTAGAATTCTGTTCTGGTTATACCATATGGCCCACACGTACACATAACCACAATTAAAGCTGTCCTTGACCGATCATACTCCTTAATTAATCTTCGAATCCATGACTCGCCATCTTCATTAGTTCGCGTGAGTGAATCGAAGGGAAGAAATGATAAAGCCCAAACCTGGGGTGTAACGTGGCAAGATTGAAAGTAATGTCGAATGTCTTCGTCCCCGTAACCACACACTCCGCAAACAGAATCAATAGGTAAATGACGACGGACCAGATTTCCAATACTCGGGAGAATATTCTAGCACAAGCGCCAAATAAAAATATTGATTTTCTTGGGAACCTAAAGATGCCAAATAAATCGTCAATCCTGTGGACCCCGAATTATATGAATAATGGAAAACGACAACTTATAATATGCTTCAAATTATAACGCTTGTTAAATTTCACCCCTTTTATCATATCCTGTGGATCCTTCTCACACAACCTAAAAAGAACATACATATTTACTCTCCTTTATGATTATCCCTTGCACGCAATTTAGGTAAATATTTCCTTGTTTTTTTGTCTTTTTTTTGCCGCTTTGTATTTTATTTGATAGAACCCAAAGTTTTTTTTGCCTCATCTTCTGTTTATTTTGATTTTGTTTGGTCTTTCAATGTATATTCTCGCGATATTGATCCAATTTTGTTACTCTCACTTGTGTCTCTCTACCTTTTAATTAATCATATTTTTCATTTGTCGCAATTAGGCTATATGTTGTCCAATAAATCCCAAGTGAAAGGATTAGAGATTTAAACATCGTATAGAAAGAATGAACAATTTCATATCGTAATCTCGAATTCCATTTTAGTTACTCTGTTTTAAGAAAGAGCATAATTATTGCTACTTAATTACATTCTGATCATGTGCTATGAGGTTGGCACTTTTTTAGATATGTTTAAAATCTTATTGCTCTTTTTGATGAAAATCATTTTCATGCTCTTTAGGTATCCATTTTTTATTACACCATTGTATACATGGATGAAATTAGGAATTTTCTCACCATGGCCTGAGGAAGAACATGCAAATGACGAAATGACAGCCACCAAGACCAATTTTATTCTCATTATACCGTTCGGCTCAACCAAGTGGTTTGCAGCTGAGTTCATCGGCCTAAGACCTTATAGGGCTACAGAGAGAGAATCTAGAGTGAGAACGAGACAAAGATGCATTGAAAGTGATTCGGTTAAAAAGTTTTTCTGGATGGTTTTGAGAATCCAGAAGAATATACTATATATACAAGTGGCCAAGCACCATGAACGATCTAGAACATTTTGAACCAACGATTGTGTTAAGAGGTCTACACTCTTCTAATAATAAAATAATAACTGACAACGGTAGCATAATTCTAGAGGGACTTATATTTGCATGAAAGACTATAGACTACAAGAATTAAATGATAGGGCCCCAAGTGGCGAAAATATGAGAAGCGTCCCTGAAGTTCTAACTGTTGGATAAATCTACTCAGTGCACGAAGCAACTTGGCGGGCGTTGGGCGTTGTGCACAGTCTCATTTTATGGCGTGCATAATTGTGTGAGCGTTTGAAGGCCTGCGCCTCGGGTCGATTCCTCTTTCTTCTTACGTTTTATTATTTTTTTTGAAAATGGTATAAAATATGAACCAACCATATACGTTTATGCATACTTGGAGTAAATAAACAAATGGTATACGTACAAAATATTTATCTTAAATAAAAAACGAGCTCTTAAATTTCGTGTGATAATATTTGAGAATGATAACAACAACAACAACGACGACGACAACAACAACAACAACAACAACAACCAAGCATGTAATCCCAATAAATTGGGGTAGGCTATATGAACCATGAATGAATCACGTCGAGTATTGAACATGAATCTCATGTCTCTATACGTTTCGGTTGACGAGCATATCTTTATTTAGATCTTTTAGCTTTATGTCATTTTGTATGACCTCCATCCACGTGTTTTTCGCTCTCCCACGATCTCTAGCCATCCGTCCTAAGTCGAGATCTTTAACTCGTTGTACCAGTGCATCTATGGGTCTGCGTTTAACATGCTCAAACCATCTTAAGCGGTTTTCTCGCATTTTCTCGTCGATGGCCGCCACACCTAATTTATAACGAATATCTTCATTGCGCACCTTATCTCTACTGGTGTTACCGCACATCCATCGTAGCATGTGCATCTCTGCGATGTTCATCTTATGTGCATGACTTTGCTAAATAGCCCATCACTCGTAGCCATAAAGCAAAGCATGTCTAATAGTCGTACAACATAACTTTTTTTAAAGCTTTAAAGGGAATTCACGATCGCACAGGATCCCTGTTGCACTCTACCACTTTGTCCATCCAGCTTAGATGCGGTGGTTGACATCTCCGTCTAACTCTCCAACCTTCTGCGGTATGGAGCCTAAATAACTAGAATGCGAATTTCTTGGTATCTCTTAGCCATCCAACTGAATCGTGCCATCATTATTTCTTCGTTGTTTACTAAATTTGCATTCGAGGTACTCTGTTTTTGTTCGACTTAGTCGAAACCCTCGTGCTTCAAATATTTATCTACATCGTTCTAATTTAGCGTTAACTCTCGTTCTCGTCTCATCGGTGAGGACAATATCGTCTGCAAACAACATATACCATGGGACTCGGTCTTGGATAGTTCTGGTAATTTCATCAATTACAATTGCAAACAAGAATGGGCTCAGAGCTGACCAGTGATGTAAGCCAAATGTAATCGAGAAGGCTGTCTGTTAAACCGCCACATGTTCGATTCAAGTCACCTCATTCTCATACATATATTTTATGATGTTGATATACATAATGGGTAACCCCCTTCTTCCCAAATTTTGTATAATCGTTTATTGACTGGTATTCAAGTCCAATTAATTGTATCGGGGGACTGTAAGTGGTTGCTCTCAAATTGTTCGGGGTTGGAGTACCCCTTGTACTCCGTTAAATAATATTTTCTTGAATGATCACCATAATATCTCGACGTACTTTGGCATATGACTTTTCTAAGTCGATAAAGACCATATGCAAATCTTTACTCTTTTCTCGAAAGCATTCAATGAGCTGACAAATCAAATGGATGGCCTTTATGGTCGACCTTCCGGGCATAAATCCAAATTAGTTCTCAGATATGGGAACAATTTGTATCAATCGGTGTTTGATCACCCTCTCCCATAGCTTCATGGTATGAGACATAAGTTTTATCTCACGATAGTTAGAACAGTTTTGGACATCGACCTTGTTCTTATATCGAGGTATTAGTGTGCTCTTCCTCCACTCTTCTGGTATTTTATTTGTTCACCATATTTCTTTGAAGAGGTCCGTCAACCAGGTCACCCCTATCTCTCCCATGCTTCTCCAAGCCTCGATAAGGACACCATCTAGCCAACAACTTTTCGCGTCTTCATCTTCTTCAAAGCACCTTTGACTTCCGACCTTCTAATATGGTGCATAAAATTGCGGTTCAGATCCTGAGGAGACTGCGAGATGTCACCCACTTCTTGGGTGGGGCTTCCATTGAACAAGCCTCGAAGTACTCCCTCCACCGTGCTTTGACTTGATCCTCACACACCAAGACAGACTGACCTTCATCTTTGATTTCTTTCACCGCACATAGGTCTCGAGTCTTCCTCTCTCTAATGCGAGCAATTTTGTATATATCTTTCTCGGTCTCCTTGTTATCCCTCTTCTCATAAATTTCATTGTACACAGCCTCTCACGCTAGTTGAACATCTTTCTTTGCTTGTTTCTTGGCTATCTTATACTTTTTAAAGCTTTCTCCATCATAGTTCTCCTTCAAATCCCTATAGCAATCCCGTTTGACCTTGATTGCAGCCTTCACTTCTTCAATCCACCATGGCGTGTCTTTACCTGTCAGGCTACTACCTCGGGATTCACCTGGGAGGTCTTTAGCTACCTTCTTGATACAACAAGCCATTTTGGTCCAAGTTACATCTACTTCTTGAACTACTCGCTCCATGAAGGCCTTCTCGGTAGACTCCTTAAGCCGCCACCACTTAATTCTAGGTTCTACCCAGCGCCTACTCCTCTTCAATCCTTGTCGCAATCTAATATCCAACACCAGGAAGCTTATGTTGCGTAACCACACTTTCCTTAGGGATGACCTTGCAATCTAGGCAATGACTTCTATCAGCCCTCCTAGCTAAGAAGAAATCTATCTAGCTTTTATTCGACCCACTCCTATAAGTGACCATATGGGATTCTCTCTTCTTTGCTACAAGCAAATCATAGGAGAGGGCGAAGTCTAATATAGAGTTGCCCGGCTCATTGCAATCCCCAAAGCTATACCCATCGTGGATGTCCATGAACTCATCACAGCTTAGATCCTACATGGGTATTAAAGTCACCTCTAATAAAGAGTTTTTTGCTACTAGGGGTCCTTTGGACCATCTCATCCAACTCCTCCCAAAACTTGCGTTTAACTGCTTCGTCTAGCCTTATATGTGGTGCATAGCCACTAATGACATTCAAGATCTCATCGCCTATGACCAACTTGAGATCATGTCGCCCTTCCTTCTGACCTCCACCACGTCCTCAAGCCAAAGCTTATCTATAATGATCCCAACACCATTTTGGTTATACTCTGTCCCGGTATACCAAAGCTTACATACCAAAGCTTACAACCCCAATGGTCTACAACTTTGGCCTTCTCACCAACCCACTTGGTCTCTTGCACGCACAAGATGTCGATCCTCCTCCTGGACATCGCCTCAACTAACTCGGCCAATCTTCATGTGAGTGAATGTTGATCATGGAATTGAATTACGAATGGCTGAGAAGAAGAAATAAGAGAATGAATAATAACTATTTTGACGCAATTCGAAAAGACATGAAGTTTCGGGGCAAAAAAAAAATATCGGTGTTGAAATTAAAGTAAACGAAAGACAAAAAAGAATAATAAGAGCATGCGGAGCACGGGCGAGGGTTATATATATATATAATTAATTTTACCCATGTAAGTTCAACTAATTACTGTATTATGTTTTATTTTACAGTAATAAATATCTGGAGGACCCGCACGTATTAATCGATTGGGATCCGCAATAATAAAATTTCTTAACAATTAATTGCATTAGGGACTGCTATAAATTGCATAACAATCCTTCAATGTTTTGATTCTTTCGATCTTGCCTCAAAAATTTTAAGTTTTGCACTTATTGGCCTGTTGTAAATTGCAGAATAGTCATTTTAATTTTTTACTTCTTCTAAATTTGACCCAAAAGTTTTTGTTATTGATTTATAGGCCCTACTGTAATTTATTAATTGATCTTTTTTTTAGAATTATTTCAGTTTTGCCCAAAAAGTTTTGCAACTATATTTTTTGGGGTCGGCAGAGACATAAACAACCATGGGATAAATTATTTGTGCAACCGTATATTGCTGAAGCGGTACTACCAATAAACGGTGAGATGAAGAATATGTGGTTACCAGAAAATTGCTCGTGCATAAGAAACTCGTAAAGTTTTGGAACAAGAAAATGAAAAGTTTGATCATAGAATTGAAGTACGAATGGATGAGAAGAAGAAATAAGAGAATGAATGATTAATAATTATTTTGACGCAATTCGAAAAGACATAACGTTTCGGGACAAAAAAATAAAAAAATCGGTGTTGAAATTAAAGTAAACGAAAGACAAAAAAAAAATAGAGCCCGCGGAGCACGAGCGATGGTTAACTAGTATATATATATATATATATATATATATATATTCTTTGTTAAGACACACTTAGATTCAAAAACGTGGAAATTGGAATCATTGTTCGAGGAAGGGGATTATTAGGAGATAAACAGATCCCTTATCGTACAAATTCATAATCTAAATTCTTTAAGAACCTCAAAGATTTGGTGCATTTTGAAAGTTCATTGATATTTTTATAAAAACAGCTCCAAAAATGGATCAAGTCCCAGGAAAATATCTAATGGTCATATCACTGTAACAAATTACAAATCTATAAACAACAGTGGGCTGGCAGCCAGCCCTGCATCATCATCTTGTACATTGATTCACTCAATAGTAGGAAGGGTGATTCTAGAATTTATTTCTGATTTCCTATATTTGAATATGAGTAAGACAGAGAGGGGTAATCAGATTTGCAGAATGAAAGGTACAACCATTAAATGCTATTACCAAGTACACTCTGTGCCTAGTACACTATTACTACATAGGCATTGCAAAATGGTAAAGAGTACCAACTTCCAAACAAGTCATTACCCCAAAAAACCCACAAACTCAAATGCAAAAACCTGAAAGAAAATAAAATTTCTGCTCTGCACTCCTGCTATTTATAGGTGCCCCCTGTTTTACCAATCATACAAGTTACAGCCCCCTGTTTTAATAATCATACAAGTTACAGCTAATATTTAACAAAAATCCCAGGCATTCAAAAGGATTAACCCTCAAATTTTATTTCATTCCAGATTAGCAGAAACTAGATGATAAACTTAAACTTGTAATCAATTTCAGTCCAATAATAAAAACCAGAATCAGACCAATACACTTTCTTAACTTCACAGCATCCAAACATTTGACACTTACAGAGGTGGAATCAACAATATCATATGCACAAGCACACCAAATCTCCATCTAACAAAATGTGAAACAAATAAGAACAAAAAGAACGAAATAATCATGTACCTTAAAGCACTGCCCATACCAACAAAATAATTACAAATCCATGCTGCTAATAGAGTCAACAAAACGAGCTTAGCCCAAAAACCTTCAAACTAATACCAAAATCTATACTACAATCATCCATGATCCATCTACTCCTACATCTAATACTGGACTAAATATAGTACCTTCATAAACTGCAAGATCAAAATAAAATCTAGTTCAATTCACATCAAATTGATCACTAACACTTCATTAAATCTTTCTATTTCCACAGCATAAGAACCACAAAAACTAATTAGAGTGGTAAAAAAAGAACAAAAACCAACCAAATTGGACTTAAAATCCAATCAACGCCATGAAGAAACAGTGAGTAAAGGAACATCATTCCAAGCAAGTGACAAAAATCCAGGTGGAGAAGACTCAACAAGCTTGTACTGTGCGCTGTAACTATAGTTCCATAGCAGTATCTTCGCCTGACTTATAGCATAATGACTGAAAATTAACGACTTAAAACCAGCACCCTCCATTAACAGCCTCCACTTTTCCTTATCTTCCATCCGCTCTCGTTTCCGATTCTCCGGCCCGATTATATTAAATATCCTATGACCAAACAATAGCTTCTCAACCTGTAGCCTCTCGGGCGAATCTCGGGTTAAATTCGAATCGAGCGACTCGAAAACCGCAGTATAGTACTTAAGCGCACTCTTGAAACGGGGCAAGAACCCAACGCGGTTCAACCCCGCCTCGTATTCACCTAAAGTAACAACACACGGATTCATCGCTTTAGCAAGCTTTAACACACCCTCAACCCCTTCATTACTCTCATCTAAGAAATTATACAACTGAAGCATAAAGTTAACAGCCAACGTCTCACCCGGGTCGACCCGGAAACACGAGAGATCCAGATTCTTAACCCGGGTCAAAATCGGTTGAAACTCAAAATTCAGATCTAACAACTTAGCAAAATCTCGCAACCGATTTCCAGTAGCCAAAAGCGAACTCGTCGGAGAATCCCCCAACGCCGGCGCCGGAATACCCGAAATGCGAACCAGTTCGGGCTTCCCGGCGGGTCGGGTCGCCAGAGCCTGCAAAAACGCGGCCCATTGGACTCCTTGCACAATACCAAAATCAATTATATGAATCTTACTCGCTTTCTCCGTAGCTTCCAAAATCGCCTGATTCGCCGTCAAATGCGCGAATTTGGAGTACGGACACGCGTCATTGAGGAACTTGTACGACAGAGTAAACTCCTCACAACAAGCCGAATCCCCGCAAATGATGGGGGCGGAATCCTGTGCAACGCGGGCGCACAGTGCTTCGGTGAAGTAATACGAAACTCGCTGCAACGGATCGCCGTGTTGCGAAACCGAATCCTTCAACTGAATCAGCGATTTTAACGCGAACTCACGATCCGATTCCACGAGCTTGGCGCATTCGATTAGCGATTTCACAACCGGTTGCTTCGATTTTGGTGACGAAATTGGGGGTGATGAATTAGTCAAATTAGGGTTTCGAATTTGCGCAACCTCCAATTCCAATTCCTCTATGATGTTGTTATTATCATTCTCTGGTTTCGATTGCTTGAGTAAGGGTGGGACCACCCAATCGGCGGCGGCCGTGGCGGAAGGGAGGAAAATGACCTTACTCAGATCGGACGGTGGAGATGAGTTGATCCCACTGAGTTGACTCGTGAACGGATCGGTCGAGTAGAGTTGATTTAAATCGGTGGAATCTCCACCGTCCATCAAGCTCTCCATCCACTCATCCGAGTCAAACTCGTTAGCGAACCGGTGGTCGAATATAAAACCCGGTTCAACTACTTCGTGACCCGGGCCGAACGGGTCGGGGAAGCCATACGGCGTCGTGTTGAAGGGGTTTAAGTTGAGGAGTTGCTGTTGTTGTACTTGTTGCTGCTCTTGTTGTTGCTTTTGTTGTATGACTTGCTGAGCTATTGCCATTAGATTACCGCTGTCAGTGCACATGTACGCCATTTCTGTTTTTTTTTTTTTTTTTGTGTGCAATTGATTGTGTGAACTTCACTTCACATTCACATTCACATAACAGTGTGTGTTTGTGTGTGATCAGTTTTAGAGAGATAGGGATTTGGGGGAGGAGAGAGAGAGAGAGGGGGGTTTGGAGTGGAGTGTGTGAGGTTTTTAAAAAGAGTGGAGAGTGTGGACAAAAGGACTGGGATTAAAAAAATTGGGGCAGGGTTTCTTGTCTGGGATCCATGATGTAATGTGCTTTATTAAATTTGTTTATGATTATGATGTTGATTAAAGAAAGAAATGGGTACTGTTGTAGTAAGTAAGTAAGTGAGTGGTGCGTTGATAACTGGGGGAGTTTTGCAGCTTGCCGTTGGGTAAAAAAGTGTGACTCTTCTTCGTTCATTTAATTGAATTATTATTGAGAGGATATAGAACTATTTGAGATTTAGTCAAAATGATTTCTGTGTGATGAAATGATAGTAGCAATGCCGTGCTGTTTATTTGCAATTGGGCAAATCAAGGAGATCTGCAAATTCTCGAGTGAATGGACGAGGTGGAGATTCAAATTTGTTGATCAAAGTTTGAAAAACTCAGCGCACAACCTTATCGAGTGGGCAACAAGCGCTAATTATTTTGGTAACTGTACTTTCTTGTGGGTGATGTTGTTTTCACCCCATGCTATTTATCTAAAAATAAATTAAAACGAGTAATTAGAGAATTTTCAATGGATTTATTTATCGTTCTGGGATTTGTGAATTTGCCATCTATCTTCTTACTATGTGGGATTGATTTAAGATATTAGTTCTTTTTGTTTACGTAATGTGTGCGCGTGTAATATAAATTGTTTTGCTTATTACACACGTTCATCAATATTTACAACGTTTTCATATATTTTAGGTTGAATTGAAGCTCGTACTGCTTAGAACGAATTGGACCCTCATTACATAGAAAACAATCCTTACGCTAAACGTTTTCTGATATTTACCTTCTACCTTTTGGAGATTATTACGACAAAAGAATCATGTCGAAGTTAATGTAAAAATTGAGACAACATTTTGCTATATCATTCTTGTCATATCAAGATCACCAAAGCAAGTCATACACTCACGTCATTTATTACCGTTCTTATAAGCACGTGAAGAGCATTAAATTAAGATCGACATTCTTGTTGGGAGTTCATAGGAGGCCCACTTTGAGTTTTCTTATACCTTCTATACTCGCTTTTCTTTTCTTTTTTTCGACGTGAATAAGATTATGTCTTCTTTCCTTTCGCATTTAGCATTCCTTTTGTAGTTTTATTTATTAATTTATTTATTATCATAGCATAATTGTTCCTCATATATGTCTAGTTCCTCGCATAGTAGCTCTGATAGTGATAAGATTAATTTTGGTTCATACTATCTCTATTGTTCCTCGTGCTTCTATTGATTATGCTTCTACCAAGACTTCAGATCATTCTGCTTCCTGAATTTTCAATGAAGTATTAGTTGATGCCTCAAGGGTTTGTTATTCAACAAAAAGAAACGGAACTAGGATGTGAGCTAGTAGGAAGTTATAGGTGAGGTTGAAGCCTTCTTAGAAGCCTCCTTTGATTATAAGCATGCGGATGAGCAAGTTTATAAGTATATGAAACTTATTTGTTTGATTGTTTTATTTCTTAGGTCCGACTTGACAACTGTTGTTGTGACTTACTTCATTCTGGAATCATACAATATCATCTTTTCCATTCGTGAAGATAGAATGCATGTCATATGATGTCTCACCATATTCTAACCGTCTCTGCTTTCGTAATTCTTAGAGTATCATAAATCATGTTATTGAGACTTTCCACATTTATGCTACTCAATTCCACCAAACATGCATGGAATGGTCTTTTTGTGTGTTAACCACAATGTTTTAGAAGCATTTTTTAGGCTCGCTTAAGGAAAAAACAGACAAAAATACTTTAACGACGTGTTTGAGGTGTTTGTGTGACACGCGTACGCATTAATGTCGAGCGTACGCTCTAAGTGCGCTTTGGAGAAAAAGCTTACGCTTTGCAAAAGTTTTGAAAAAAAAAAAAAAAAAAAAGCAAATTTGTACATTTATTGAGGTAGAAAGGGAACTACATTCCTTTTTTAAAAGATAAATAATATTTTTTTTGCAGTGAGATAGTTATATACATGGGGAGAAACCTTTTTTAGAGTTAATTTCGAGTTTCGAAACTTGAGAGATTATCTCAGATAACAATTACGACTTTTTTGCTTTATTGAGGATAAAGTGAATGATTTCAGTTGAGCTTTAAAAGGGTATAAATCACATTTATTTGATTTATATTTGAGTAATGACAACTTCTTTATTTTTCCTTCTTGTTCAAAAAACAACATTTATTAATTGCTCTTATTTTATGTTATGGTTGTTATTACTTCTTTAATAACGTCATCACTTTGTAAGTGAGATGAAACAAGTTGATATTTGCATAATATTTATAAATACACAATTTATTACTTTTTCTACTTTAAGGGGATCAATGTAAAATTATTACGCTTATTTGTCTTCACATATATAATATATTTTAAAATATTAAACATTATAATTCGCGAGGCTTATTCTTCGAGCTTCAACGCTTAGGCCTTGGTTTTAGGGACACAAAACACCTCGCCTTGTTGGGGCAAACAAGAGTCTCACATTGAAAAGATGAAGGAGTTGAACTAGATTTATAGGATTGGGGACATCTCGATTGGTTTGAGGTATTTTGGGGAGTTGGATTCCAAAATTAAAACCATTAGGGCTTGGGTCCAAAGTGGACAATATCATACCAATGTGGAGATTTCAATGCCTAACAACTGGTATCAGAGCCAGTACTCCCTATTCGTGTGGGTGTCCCATGAGTGAATGAGAAAGGAGGTGAGCTCCGACCTAAGGAGATGATCACACGTGGTGAGGCACCGGGTTACGGGGAGGTTGGGAGATCCTTTGTTCAAGGGAAGAGAAAAGTTTGTTGGGCCAAGAACAATATCTCGGGTGCAAACTGAAGAAGGAGACGAAGTCGCAGTCATGTGTGGCACACGTAAGGACGGTTCGGTGGTCCTTTGTTTGAGGGAAGAATTATTGGGGCACACAATAGTCCCACACTGGAAAGATGAGAGAGTTGAACTCGATTTATAGGATTGGGGACATCTCAACACGCCATGCGCGCATTTTTTTTTAACACCGATTGATCATGAAGGCTTCAATCAGCTAAATATTCCATTGCACTCCACAACTTTTTAAATCATGTACTCTGTCAAGAGTAAAGGACATTGCTTACTTGTGTGCTTGTCGAACCTTGCTTTCGTAAGTAAGAATCCGACATGTTATTAGAGAGATGGGAAGGAGTGGTACTTCTTCGATGGTCTTCCGATACAAGTTGGTTTTAGGGTCACTTGGAGAGATGGTACAATTGAGAGGCCTATATATCTTGCCTGACTTGTATTATTCACAAGAATTAGTTAATTTTGTGGAATATTCCATTACTAATTTTGTCTGACTCGTTCTAATTTATCATTATTTTAACCTTGTAATATAGTTAGTGTTTATAAACGATTTATCATTACATCATTCTGAACATACCGTGCACTTTTTACTCAACTAATTATACGTCTATAAATTAATATGAGATAATATGTTACGTAACGATAGATAAGTATAAGAACCAACATTTTATGTTCCATCACATATATATATATATATATAATATTAAGGAGGCGTTTGGTTTCGTTATTATTTAATTTCACTTAATACGAACAGTTACTAAAAAGTCAACAAAATTGGCGCAATACCGTAGTAACTACTTTTTGGTAACTCGTTTGGTTATGAAAATCAGAACTGTTATTATTTTAAAAATGAGTGCAATATCCACTTTGGTTCGATCTATTCACTTATTGCTGATACTAATATTAGTAATTTGACTAAAATGTCTCTCATATTGATGCCTAAAATGGAGAGGCCATGTCTCATAATCTCCTCCATAGTTTTATAATGTATACAATTATATTGTATATCACTATAACGTATAATGATGTATTATAATGTACATTCCTATTATTTGTAATGTATATAATTATAACGGATGTGCCTATAGTTTATAACGTTATTATTTTTAGGTAACTCGTTTGGTTATGAAAATCGGAACTGTTATTATTTTAAAAATGAGTGTAATATCCGCTTTGGTTCGATACATTCACTTAAATCTGATACTAAGATTAGTAATTTGACTAAAATGTCCCTCATATTGATGCCTAAAATGGAGAGGGCATGTCTCATAATTTCCTCCATAGCTTTATACTGTATACAATTATATCGTATATTACTATAACGTATAATGATGTATTATAATGTACATGCCTATTATTTGTAATGTATATATTATAATGGATGCGCTTATAGTTTGTAATGTATACAATTAAAACGTTAATGCCTATAATTCGTTATGTGTATAATTTATAAGGTACGTGCATATAATTGTAACGTATTTAATGTATCTCCATATATAATTACAATGTGCATGCCCAATATATGTAATTACAATGTAGAAGTACAATATATATGATTTAAGTATATATTTATAAAGTATAATATATAGGATAAAAGCATCAAGCCCCCTGAACTATGCACGTTGTTGCGATTTGCCCCTTTAACAAATTTAATAAGCACCTTGTCCCCTAAACTATGCACATTTGTGCGATTTGCCACCTCAGTGCATTTTCAGCCTTTTTTTTGCCATTTTTTGTCCGGAATATTCCCCCCTACCCGACTCATATGTGTTGTACTAGATATATTTTAGTTGTTGAAGCCAAAAAATAGGGGGGGGGGACACCTCGAACGGGGAGCATTCCGACTAAAAATTGTTGGGAACGTGATTTGACCCTTCAGTGTATTTCAGCCATTTTTGGCCGGAATATTCTCCCTACCCGACTCATACATGTTGTACTAGATGTATTTTTATAGTTGATAACAAAAAGTAGTCGAAAAAATAGCTCAAACGAGGAATATTCCGGCCGAAAATGCACTGAGGGGGCAAATCGCACAAATGTGCATAGTTTAGGGGGCAAAGTGCTTATTAAATTTGTTAAATGGGCAAATTGCAAAAAACGTGAATAGTTTAGGGGGCTTGATGCTTTTATCCCTAATATATAAGTATAATATATTTCGGCATAGAATTACAATGTGCATGCCCAACATTTGTAATATATATAATTTTCACGTATAATTATATTATATTTATAATTTAAGTATTAATTTATAAAGTATAATATATATAATTATAATGTACCTTCGTATATAATTACAAGATGCATGCCCATCATTGTAATATATAACTATAACATATAATTATAATATATATAATTGAAGTATATATTTATAAAGTATAATATATAATTATAATGTATCTCCGTATATAATTACAATGTGGATGCCCAATATTTGTAATATATATATATAATTATAACGTATAATTATCATATATATATATATATATATATATATATTTAAAGTATAATATATAATTATAATGTATCTCCGTTTGTAAATGTGCATGCCCAATATTTGTAATATATATAATTATAACGTATATTTATAATATATAGTTATATACATAATTTAAGTATATATGTATAGAGTATAATATATAATTATAATGTATCTCCGTATATAATTACAAGATGCATGCCCATCATTTTTAAGATATATATTTATAACATATAATTATAATATATATATATATATAATTTAAGTATATATTTTAAAGTATATATAATAATGTATTTTAGTATATAATTGCAAGATGCATGCATAAATATAATGTACATTGAAAAGCGAGGATAAATGAGTCATTTTGTATCAAGCAATTAAGTAACCAAAATTGAGATTATATAATCACTTGGGGGGGGGGGGGGGGGTAGCGATTATATAAGCTCAATTTGATTTCTCACTGGTGTCCGCTTATGCGACTAATCCAGTCGAGCCTCAATCGGGCCTTTTTTGAGGAGGGAACTCTCCCAGCGGTGTTTTTTACATCCACAAGACTCGAACTCGAGACATTGCTTAAGTGAACTCAAGTCCCTTACCACTTGAGCCAACAACCGTTGGTATTATATAAGTTCAATTGTTGTTATTAGATGTTACCGTTGGTCAAAGCCCAATAAATTATTCTCTCAAATCAAACTGTAAATTAAGTCAGATTCGGTCCCTTATTTCACTTAGTATACCAAACCAAACGTACCCTAACTTCTATCAAAACTTGATATCTCTAAAACTTTATTGGCCTTACTCACTGTTCTATACGTCAGTTCTTTTAGACTACATTGCCATTTCCCCTTTGATTCTTATAAAAATTGATTTCTTGACTTCGTGATACTGTTTGATAAATAAAAAAAAAGGACTTCGTGATACTGATAGCCAATTTGTTGTTTAGTATTTCAGTAACATCATTTTCTTATTAGAATATTATTAAAAATACCATATAAAATTCATACGCATGCGCACTATATAAAACTATAAATTGACATTCTTTTAAGAATAAAAGAGTTAAAGCCATGGAAACTGATTCTTTACGGACAATACATTACACCATCTGAGTTTTGCCTAGTTAAATTTATTTCGTCCATTATTAAAATAAATGCACGAACAACTCCTAATTTTCTTATTTAAAATTTACAAATAGCCCCGTTGAGGTTTATTATACTTAAACAGACACTTTTTAACGTATTAGATCATTAGCATAAAAATCTTATTATTTTATATGTTTTGAAGTTTTGGGGAATATATTATAGCTACTTAGACAATATTTAAAATCTATGTAATTAAAGCTAATTTCAAAGACCAATAGTAGACAGCAGTGGAATATTGCTGAAAACAATATCATAGTCATACGGCCTCACTCTATACAGTACCTGTCCCTGCTCCATACGTACAATCAGTGCTGACCGACGTGGCACACATTAGCCTGTGGGACCATAACTATGACAGAACGACGTCACATGACTCAGCATTAATTCACCTTTCCTCCCGCGCTTGGCGGCGGGTCCCCCGCCGCAGCTGCAGCGCCTGACGGCGGGGCCCGCTCTTACATTAATGGCATGACACATCGGTATACGGCGCGTCAACATCGCCATCGCGTGACATCATTATATATCTTCTTGAAGTGCCAAAAGTAATCTGGACCGTCGATTTCGGAATGGTCGGTAGGATTGTGTCGGGGTTTTGTAGCCGTTGGGAGCACCGTAGCTTGACCAATTGTCGACACGTAGACAAAGTGAAACTGAGGTGGGTCCACGTGATTGTATACTTTTGGGTTAGGCTGAGTCAATTTGCGAGTTTTGTGACGGGTGGTGAAAAGGTTAAATTAAAAGGTAATTGGACAACACCTCTCTTTGAGGAAAGCATCTTTCTTAAACCATAGATTATGGGATAGATAGTTGAGCGCCATTAGACTTTAGTTATTCAATAATTTGTGAAGCATCAAACCTATAATATATTTCACTAGTCTATCAACAAAAAGAAATATTCCATGCAACTTTACTCACATGTATAGTTAGCTATATATTTATATACGTAATAATGAATTAACGGTTCTTTAGACCCATTCTAAAATGAGTTGCATTTGAAAAGTTCGTTCCTCAACACAAAAAGTGGAGTCAATTGGTGAGCGAGTACTAATGTTGCACTCCCCATTTACCTAAACGTTGCGTGCTATGATTAGATGTTGTATCCCCCCGCTAAATAAAAGTGACTTATATGGCATTGACGTGAGCTTGTTAAGTTTAAATGATGTGATGGTGTATATCTAGGAGCACAAATGTCCAAAGATAACTAACTGCCTCTACATACGTGACAAGCACATTATACGAAAAGAGATACTAAGTCGTTGCACTACTTGGTAAAATACACATCAACTCGTGCTACGAGACTCTTTGCTAGCATATATATCAATAAAAGTTCAATTTACTACTAACTATTATAAAACACAAGTATGTGGCCTTATTGACTTTCACATACCCATTAATTATACATAATGTTATTTAAAGTTTTGTCTTGTTGGAAGACTCTATAAATAGAGCTATTGGTTGAAAAAATTGTACACAAAATTCAAAGGCAATATTGAATGATATTTGCACTTCTTTTCGTAATTTCTTTTTATATATTATTATAATTCCCAAATAGTTTTAGTTAATATATAACATGTTATCAGCACGATATTGCTCGATCCGAAAAAATCAAGTTCATTCGTCAAAGAAAATGTTCAACGTCAAAAGATATGAAAGTTTTATATTTACTTGTTCATCTATCTACATTATTATAGACAAGACGGACTACCGTCTATCTATAATTTTGTAATTAGATGCAAATGTCTTTATAATATTACTGTTAAAGTTTTATACTTACTAGTTCATCTATCTATATTATTATAGACAAGGCGGACTACCGCCTATCTATAATTTTAAGATTAGATAAAAATTTATTTATAGTTTTATTGTTATTTAACTCTAACATTAATAATAATCTTAACACTCGTTGATGCTTGAGTTAACCCCAAGCTAAAAACGACTACTAACACTTAATTGTTATGGAATATTTTACCTCCTATTATATTGCTTAGTTTATTCCACAAGCCCATAAAAGTCTTTACATAGTAATGTGGCGAAAATTATTTACGCACTTAGTTTATTTCAATTATGTTAGTTGTTTACATTATTCCACAAGCCCATGAAAGTTTTTACATAGTAATGTGGTGAAAATATGTATTTACTTATCGTAATATTATTTCTTATGCCCGTTGAAATTTATTAACGCGCTTGAAATTATTTACTTGTTATACAATTAATTCTTGTTGCTCGATTGTTAAAAATATTATCATTCATCAATCATGCCAAATTAAACAAAACAAAGAAAAATGATAGTTTTCTAATGGCTATAAAACGCTACTTATATATATTTTTCTTCTATAAATATGCAGATTTCATAACTCAAACTCCACACAAATCTTCATTCTTTTTTTCTCTCATCTTGCAAAATGCTCCGCACATCAACAATGATCTTGATGCTCGTTTACCTTTTATTTTTTATTTTTATGCTAGTAGCTGAGGACAATCCTATGCTTCTACCTGTGATATTCCTCGCTTTTGTCGTAGTAATGTTTGAGTGCATAATTTGGCTAGAGATGAGATAATTGCATCATATTATTGTAATAATTGTGCTTGTGTGGTTGCGTATTAAAATAAAATGTCTTGATCCTAATTATGTTTGTTTTAATGTTCATTTAGCTGCAATATGTCTAATCTCTCGAAAGTAGATTTTACCGAACTCCCTGTCGATGGGAAAAATTATATGCAAAGGGAATCAAATGTGAAAACGCATCTTACTGCGAAATTCTTCGCGAAAATAATTGATGAGGAAAATGAATGTACTGATCAGCAACGATGCGAGACAATTATATTCTTGTGTAGACATTGAGATAATTTTCTAAAAATAGAATATCTCGATATTACAGATCTTTCTAAGCTATGGATTAACCAGAATGAAGGATATGGCCACCAAAGGGAAACAATGCTTCCAAAAGCCATATATCAGTGGAACACATTATGGTTCCATAATTTTACGTCAATAAATGATTACTCCTCTACCATTCATAATATCCGACAAACGCTAAAATTTTGCTGGACAATAATTACTAATGAGGAAATGATTGAAAAAATCTTTTTACTTATCATGTCAGTCATATACTCGTCCAAATGCAACACATACTAGTCGGATACACTAAGTATCACGAACTAGAGAGGGTGTTGTTAACGATGGTTTTTCTTTTATTATGATGGTTAATGGTATGGACCGTATCACTGGTCGAAGGGTTGTGATAATTACCTCGTCCACGTCCACGACCACGACCACCTCTATGGCCACGACCACCTCTAGAAACATATCATCCTCTATAACCACCCCGACCTTGATATTGGCATCTGCCTCGACCACCATTATTGTAATTTCCTCGTCTATGGAAGTTTGAGAAATTTATGGCATGTGTTTCTGACAATTTCCTCGTCCGTGATTCTTGATTTGATTTGCATTACGTGATTCCTTGTTGTGTGATTTTTGAACTCATATGTATTTGCGATTTCTGCTTGTAATGTACCGTGTTTTCATTAATTGTGCTTCCTTATGTATCTTAATGAAACTATTTTCCTTTACTAAAATATATTCTTCGTTTATTGTTATATCATGTTTAACTCTACTTGTTTGACATGAAGTCAGTATGGAGCATACTAGTGATTTTTGCATCCCTGATAGCGGTACAACTCACACAATTCTCACAAGCAAGAAATATTTTACATATCAAAAACCAACAAAGACAAAAATCAATACGATATCAGGTTCTACTGACCTGATTGTCGGATTTGGTAAATCTAGTTTTATTTTACCAAATAGAACGCTATTTATCATCAGTGATGCCTTATTTGCCCCAAAATTCAGAAGAGAGTTGCTGAGTTTTAATGAGATATATCGTCATAGATATGATACCAACTCAAAGACTGAGAATAAAGCTAAACATTATTTCATTATTAAGTATATATCAGGAAATCAACATATATTTGAAAAACTACCAAAACTCTCATCAAGACTGCATTATACATATATTAATGCTATAGAGTCAAATATGGTGGTCAATGAAAATCCTGAATTATTAACTTCATGGCATGATCGACTAGGTCATCCTGGTTCAACAATGATGTGAAGAATAATTGAAACTACACATGGACATTCATTAAAAGGATCAAAACTCAATTTAATCAATAATAGTCCATGTGAAGCATGTTCTCTTGGAAAACTAATTATAAAGCATTCACCAGTTAAAATTAAGACTAATTTACCAACATTTCTTGAAAGAATTCAAGGTGATATTTGTGGACCTATTCATCTATCATGTGGACCATTTTAATATTTTATGGTATTAATTGATGCCTCAAGTTGATGGTCAAATGTCTGTGTATTATCTACTCATAACATGACATTTGCGAGATTTTCGGCTCAAATAATTAAAATAAGAGCCCAATTTTCTGACTATACGATCAAGAAAGTCAGACTTGACAATGCTAGTGAATTTACATCTCAAGCTTTCAATGATTGTTGTATGTCAACTGAAATTACTGTTGAACATAGTGTTGCACATGTACATACTCAAAATGGTTTAGCTGAATCATTAATTAAACGTCTTCAGTTAATTACTAGGCCATTGTTAATGAAAGCTAAATTACCAACTTCTGTATGGGGTCATGCAATTTTACATGCTGCATCACTAAATCGCATTAGACCAAGCTCGTATCACGAATACTCCCCATTACAACTTGCTTTTGGTCATGAACCTAATATTTCCCATATAAAGATTTTTGGTTGTGCGGTTTATATTGCGATTGCACCACTACAACGAACAAAAATGGGACCTCAAAGAAGGTTAGGGATATATGTTAGATATGACTCACCATCTATAATCAGGTATCCTGAACCATTAATAGAAGATGTCTTTATGACACGTTTTGCCGATTGCCATTTTAATGAGACAAATTTCCCAACCTTAGGGGGAGAAAAGGAGCAGTTGGAAAATGATATGTCATGGTATAATCCATCTTTATCACACTATGATATTTTAACAAAACAATGTGATTTGTAAGTTAAGAAAAATCTTCATTTTCAAGATATTGCAAATTAATTACCTGATGCATTTACTGATATAAAACAGGTAACCAAATCACATATACCAGCTGTGAATGTTCCTGCTCGGATTGAAATTCTGAAGGACATATCCAACAATAATAATATGAATGCACGTAAAAAACGTGGTCGTCCTGTTGGTTCAAAAGACAAGAATCCTCGAAAAAGAAAAGGAGAAAATATTATTAACTCCATTATCGAGGAAACTATTAATGATGAAACATAAAATGTGACAAATGAGATAACTCAAGAGATCACCGAACCAAATCTCAATACTGAAATCTCTGTAAATTATGTTAATTTAAGAGTTATTTGCAATCAAAATGAAATAAAAAATAATAGTGAAATATTTTCATATAATATTGCTTATGATCTTATGAATGAAAATGATGATCCCGAACCACAATCTCTGGATGAATGCGAAAATCATGATGTTTGATTTAGATGGAAAGATGATATGCAAGTTGAATTGAATTTCCTTAACAAACGAAAGGCTTTTGGACCAATTGTCCTCACACCTAAAGACGTGAGGCCTGTAGGCCACAAATGGGTCTTCGTTCGAAAAAGAAATGAGAAAAATATAATTGTAAGATACAAGGCTCGACTTGTTGCACAAGGTTCTTCTCAAAGACTTGTGATTGATTATGGAGAAACTTATTCCCAGTAATTGATACAATTACTTTTTGATTCTTAATCAATTTAGCTGTTTATGAAAATTTAAATATACATCTCATGGATGTTGTCACAACTTATCTTTATGGATCACTTGATAATGATATTTATATGAAAATCCCTGGAGGATTTAAAATGCCTGAATGATCTTGCTTTAAACCTAGAGAAATGTACTCAATTAAATTGCAAAGATCGTTATATGGGTTAAAACAAGCAGGTCGCATGTGGTACAATCGTTTGAGTGAATATTTATTGAAAGACATATATATAAATAATTATTTGTGTCCATGTGTTTTTATCAAGTGAACATCATCTGGTTTTGCAATTATTGCGGTTTATGTAGATGATTTAAATATCATTGGCACTAACAAAGAAATTCATTCAACTGTGAATTATTTAAAGAAGGAATTTGAAATAAAAGATCATGGTAAAACTAAATATTGTTTTGGTTTACAGATTGAGCATACAAAAGATGGTATACTAGTGACCAATCTAATTATACCAAAAGAATTTTAAAACGTTTTAACATGGATAAAGTAACTCATTTAAGTCATATTGTCATTGCTAGATCATTAACTAAAGACAAAGATCCATTTCGTCCAAGTGAAGAAAATGAAGAAATTCTTAGTTCTGAAGTTCCGTATTTAAGTGCCATTGAATCTTTAATGCATCTAGCTAATTGCACTAGACCTGATATATCATTTACTGTTAATTTATTAGCTCGATTTAGCTCATCACCTACAAAAAGGCACTAGAAATGAATTAAACATTTATTTCGTTATCTTCAAGGAACTGCAAATCTCGGTCTAATTTATCCTAATAATGCAAAAGACATGAATTGATTGGTTATGCAGATGCAGGATACTTATTAGACCCACATAAATCTAGATCTCAAACTGGATATGTATTCACGTATGGTGGCACTGCAATTTAATGACGTCCTCATAAACAAACATTTGTTGCAACATCATCGAATCATGCTGAGATTATTGCACTCCATGAAGCCAGCAGGGAATGTGTATGGCTACGATCAATGACACATCATATAAGACGTACATCTGGCTTACCAATTAAGTAAGGTTCTACAACACTATACGAAGACAATTCTGCATGTATTACACAAATGAAAGAAGACTATGTCAAGAGTGATCGAACCAAACACATACACCCGAAGTATTTTGCCTACACTTAGGAACTCGAGAAGAACAAAGAAATTAATATCCAATATGTTCAATCATGTGACAATATGACACATCTCTTTACAAATGCACTTCTTACTGTAACTTTTAAGAACATGTTTAAAGTATTGTGATGCGTCACCTTTGAGACTTATGAAGAATTGGAGATGCCAACTTGAGGGGGAGTTCACACGGTTGTACTCTTTTTTCCTTAATAAGGTTTTTATCTCATTGGATTTTTTCTTATAAGGTTTTTAATGAGCAGCATGAGACGTGTGAAGAAGATGGATCACATACATTACAAAATTCAAACGGCCAAAGGAGAGTGTTATAAAACGCAAGCATGTGGCCTTACTGATTTTTCCATACTCAATAATTGTAGATAATGTTATTTTAAGTTTTGTCTTGATGGAAGACTCTATAAATAGAGCTATTGGTTGAAGAGATTGTACACCAATTCAAAAGGCTATCTTACATAATATTTGCATATCTTTCTCTAATTTCTTTTTAGGGATAAAAGCATCAAACCCCCTGAACTATACACGTTTTTGTGACTTGTCCCTTAAACAAATTTTATCATCACTTTCCCCCCTAAACTATGCACTTTTGTGCGATTTGCCCCCTCAGTGCATTTTAAGTCGAAATACTCCCCGTTCGAGGTGTTTTTTCCCTACTTTTTGTCATCAACAACTAAAATACATTTAGTACAACACATATGAGTCGGGTAGGGGGAATATTCCGGCAAAAAATCGCAGAAATATACTGAAGGGGCAAATCACGTTCCCGACCATTTTTGGTCGAAATACTCCCTGTTCGAGGTATTTTTTCCCTACTTTCTTGCCATCAAAAACTAAAATACATCTAGTACAACACATATGAGTCGGGTAGGGGGGAATATTCCGGCCAAAAAATGGACAAAATGGCCGAAAATGCACCGAGGGGGCAAATCGCACAAAAGTGCATAGTTTAGGGGGAAAGTGATGATAAAATTTATTTAAGGGGCAAGTCGCAAAAACGTGTATAGTTCAGGGGGTTTAATGTTTTTATTCTTTTTTTTTTTTAATATATTGTTATAATTCCCAAATAGTTTTAGTTAATATATAACGCTAACATCATAGCTTGTTTTGTTGAGAGTTGTTTGAGCTAAAAATAAGGCGTACAAATTAAGTATAATTGTTAAGTTCGTTAATAATTAACCAGAGTCATGCGTGTTATCAATAAATTCTACGATACGATATCTCGTGTTGGTGTGATTTGAATGAATATATAAACAACTCCACTAATTTTGAAGAACATTCAAGTAACTCGTTCCACAAGTTGTTGAGCATTTGATGGGTGGTGTTTTAGTTCTCCAAATCAAATGTGCACGGATTGGTTTAATGACATGAAATTTTAGTGGTATAAATGTAATTACCATAAAATTTGTGAGATATTGTAGAATATTGTATCCGTTCGAGTTCAAATCTTTAATCTAATGTGACACTCTGAAATTGTTGTTATCTGTGAATGTAATTAAATTCATTTATATGTTTGTTGTCTTAGAAGCCGAAATACTCTCATAGAACGTGTGAGTTAATTATCTTGTATTTTACATATTCACATGCAGATGTTTTGATATATTTTTGTATTTCGTCTGACACATTACTTATTTATTTCTTATAACTACACATTAGTTGAGATTATAAATCTACTGATGGTGTGTAAATAACGCCAAGGGTAAAAATGACTAGGCCTACAAAAAAAAGTCTAATAAATAATAACAAAAGGTCGTACGATCCCAAAACAAATTAACCTCATGTCAAGATAGGCCAACGTCAGCCTTTTACAAGGAGTATTTATATAACGAAACTGCAAAAATTGGCGTCATAAATATAATGAGCCATCTTCAATTAATACACCCTTTCTCGTGAATAAATATCATTACAGCCGCATAAATACGCTTCATTCCTAGCATATAAATATATCGATCAACTATGTTTTATAGCCCTCAACTATAAATATATGGCATATCACTTCTTCTCCCTATGGACTGCGATTGACTTGAGTCATATACCATCCTTACATAGGAAGCTCGAGTTTCTTCTCCAATTTCAATCATAAAGATATCAAAATTACCTTATAAATACTTATAAATCCCTTTATGCATTCACGAACTTCTCTTTTAACTATAGAAAAAAAAAAGTTCTCTCGATAATTCCTTTTCCGTCCTCGTTTAACATTGGTTTATCACCTACAATTATTATTTTACAAAATGAGTTTGTCTCCCAACATTAATAGTCATTTTTTGCACCAAATTAAAATCAGCAAAATGTAAAGCAGACAAGACTCAAAGTCTGCATTTTTCTCCAATATATCAGACAAAACTTTTATTTCATTGTCACATAGTAAAGATAATTCATGAGTTATGAAAAAGTTTGTACAACGCTTATCCTCAAGAGGAATTCTTTTGACTTTGTTTGCTTCAGTAACTAAAAGAAGTGACATGTACTAATTGTCTAATGGAGTAAGATAAGTGCAGATCCAATGCGTTAAAGCATTAATCCACGTATGCCACTTGATTACTCTTCTTTAAACACATATTAAAGTAAACTTTCTAGACCTTTATACATAATTAATATGTATTAAAATACTCTAAAAAGCTTATAATGAACTGTATTATTTGTAAATAGAGTTTATTATACAGAAAAAGTGAAAAACAGAAAGAAGCAGGTGTGAAATTATCAACTTACTTCTCTCAAAAAAAAAAAAAAAAAATTATCAACTTACTTTCGGGCGTCTGGCCCACATGTGAGGGTCCACATTTAGATTATAAATGGTAAAGGTCATGTTTGGGCCCACGAGGGGAAAAAATGGACAGAAAGAAGAAAAAGCAAAGTGATAACGTCTTGATAGGCTTCTCGTCCAACCTATGCGAGCCCAGATATTTCTTTTCCTTACATGATAGGAGGACTTTTCACCCCTTTCAAAGGAAAAAAGAAACACAAAGGAAATGAAGATATATATATATATATATATAACATATATATATATATTGTTATAAAATAACAAAAACTATTTGAAAATTATAACAATATATAAAAAAAAATCATAGAAAGATGTGCAAATATTATGTACGATAGCCTTTTGAATTGGTGTACAATTTCTTCAATCAATAACTCTATTTATAAAGTCTTCCATCAAGACAAAATTTAAAGTAACATTATCTACAATTATTGAGTATGGAAAAGTCAATAAGGCCACATGCTTGTGTTTTATAACACTCCCCCTTGGCCGTTTTAATTTTGTAACATATATGATCCATCTTCTGCACACGTCTCATGCTCCCTCATTAAAAACCTTATAAGGAAAAACCAAGTGGGATAAAAACATTATTAAAGGAAAAAGAGTACAGTCGTGTGAACTCCCCCTCAAGTTGGCATTATTTTCAAATTCTTCATAAGTCTCGTTGGTGACGCATCCCAATACTTTGAACATGTTTCTTAAAAGTTACAGTAGAGAGTGCATTTGTAAAGAGATATGCCATATTGACACATGATTAAACATATTGGATATTAATTTCTTTGTTTTTCTCGAGTTCCTAAGTGTAGGCAAAATACTTTGGGTGTATGTGTTTGGGTCGATCACTCTTGACATAACATTCTTTCATCTGTGTAATACACACATAATTATCTTCGTATAGTGTTGTATGGCATTATTTAATTGGTAAGCCAGGTGTACGTCTTATATGATGTGTCATTGATCGTAGCCATACACATTCCCTGCTGGCTTCATGGAGTGCAATAATCTCAGCATGATTCGATGATGTTGCAACAAGTGTTTGTTTCTGAGAACGCTATGAAATAGCAGTGCCACCATACGTGAATACATATCTAAATTGAGATCTGGATTTATGTGGGTCTGATAGGTAACTTGCATCTGCATAACCAATCAATTCATGTTTTGCATTGTTAGGATAAAATATACCGAGATTCGTAGTTTCTTGAAGGTAACAAAATAAATGTTTAATTCCCTTCCATTGCCTTTTTGTAGGTGATGAGCTAAATCGAGCTAATAAATTAACAATGAATGATATTATGTCTAGTACAATTAGCTAGATACATTAAAGCTCCAATGTCACTTAAATACGGAACTTCAGAACTAAGAATTTCTTCATTTCTTCACTTGGACGAAATGGATATTTGTCTTTAGTTCATGATATAGCAATGACATGATGACTTAAAGGAGTTGCTTTATCCATGTTAAAACGTTTTAAAATTCTTTTGGTATAATTAGATTAATGCACTAGTATACCATTTTTAGTATGCTCAATCTGTAAACCAAGACAATATTTAATTTTATCAAGATCTTTCATTTCAAATTCATTCTTTATATAATTCATAATTGAATGATTTTTTTTTTTTTGTCAGTGCCAATGATATTTAAATCATCTACATAAATCGTAATAATTGTAAAACTAGATGATGTTCTCTTGATAAAAACACATGGACACAAATAATTATTTATATATCCTTCTTTCAATAAATATTCACTCAAACGATTGTACCACACGCGACCTGATTGTTTTAACACATATAACGATCTTTATAATTTAATTGAGTACATTTATCTAGGTTTAGAGCAAGATGATTCACGCATTTTAAATTCTCCAGAGACTTTCATATAAATATCATTATCAAGTGATCCATAAAGTTAAGTTGTGACAACATCCATGAGATGCATATTTAAGTTTTCATAAACAACTAAACTGATTCAGAATCGAAAAGTAATCGTATCCATTACATAATCAATCATAGGTCTTTGAGAAAAATCTTGTGCAACAAGCTAAGCTTTGTATCTTATAATTTCCTTTTCTCATTTCTGTTTCGAACGAAGACCCATTTGTGGCCTACAGGTCTCACGTCTTTAGGTGTGATGACAATTTGTCCAAAAACCTTTTGTTTGTTAAGGGAATTCAAGTCAACTTGCATAACATCTTTCCATCTAACCCAATCATCTCGATTTTGGCATTCATCCACAGATTGTGGTTCAGGATCATCATTTCATTCATAAGATCATAAGCAATATTATATGAAAATATTTCATTTATATTTTTTATTTCATCTCGATTCCAAATAACTGTTGATTTAACATAATTTACAGAGATTTTAGTATTGAGATTTGGTTCGGTGATCTCTTGAGTTATCTCATTTGTCACATTTTTTGTTTCATCATTGATAGTTTCCTCGATAATGAAGTTAATAATATTTTCTTCTTTTCTTTTTCGAGGATTCTTGTCTTTTGAACCAACAGGACGACCACGTTCTTTACGTGCATTCATTTTTTATTATTGTTGGATATGTCCTTTGGGATTTCAATCCGAGCAGGAACATTCGCATGTGATATATGTGATTTGGTTACCCGTTTTATATCAATAAATGTATCAGGTAATTGATTTGCAATATCTTGAAAAAGTAAAATTTTCTTAACTTCCAAATCACATTGTTTTGTTAAAATAATATAGTGTGATAAAGATGGATTATACCATGATATATCCTTTTCCAACTGATTTTTTATCCCCTTAAGGTTGGAAAATTTGTCTCATTAAATTGGCAATCGGCAAAACGTGACGTAAAAACATCACCTATTAATGGTTCAAGATACCTGATTATAGATGGTGAGTCATATCCAACATATATCCTTAACCTTCTTTGTGGTCCCACTTTTGTTCATTATGGTGGAGCAATCGGAACATAAACCGCACAATACAAAATCTTTATATGGGAAATATTAGGTTCATGATCAAAAACAAGTTGTAATGGGGAGTATTCATGATACGAGATTGGTCTAATGTGAATTAGCGATGCAACATGTAAAATTGCATGACCCCATACAGAAGTTGGTAATTTAGCTTTCATTAACAATGGCCTAGCAATTAACTAAAGATGTTTAATTAATGATTCAGCTAAACCATTTTGAGTATGTACATGTGCAACACTATGTTCAACAACAATTCCAGTTGACGTACAATAATCATTTAAAGCTTGAGATGTAGATTCACCAGCATTGACAAGTCTGACTTTCTTGATCGTATAGTCAGGAAATTGGGCTATTATTTTAATTATTTGAGTAGATAATACGCATACATGTGACCATTGACTTGAGACATCAATTAGTACCATAAAATATTGAAATGGTCCACATGATGGATGAATAGGTCCACAAATGTCACCTTGAATTCTTTCAAGAAATGTTGGTAATTCTGTCTTAATTTTAACTGGTGAATGCTTTATAATTAGTTTTTCAAGAGAACATGCTTCACATGGACTATTATTGATTAAATTGAGTTTTGAATCCTTTTAATGAATGTCCATGTGTAGTTTCAATTATTCTTCGCATTATTGTTGAACCAGGATGACTTAGTCGATCATGCCATAAAGTTAATAATTCAGGATTTTCACCGACTATCATATTTGACTCGATAGCATTAATATATGTATAATGCAATCTTGATGAGAGTTTTGGTAGCTTTTCAAATATATGTTGCTTTCCTGATATATACTTAATAATGAAATAATATTTAGTTTTATTTTGAGTCTTTGAGTTGGTATTATATCCATGATGATATATCATATTAAAACTCAGCAACTCTCTTCTGAATTTTGCCTCTCTTCTGAATTTTGGGGGCAAATAAGGCATCGCTGATGATAAATAGCGTTCCATTTGGTAAAATAAAGCTAGATTTACCAAATCTTACAATCAGGTCAGTAGGACCTGATATCAATTTTTGCCTTTGTTGGTTTTAGATATGTAGAATATTTCTTACTTGTGAGAATTGTGTGAGTTGTACCGCTATCAGGGATGCAAAAATCACTGGTATGCTCCATACTGGCTTCATGTCAAACAAGTAGAGTTAAACAAGATATAACAATAAACGAAGTATATAGGGAAATAGTTTCATTAAGATACATAAAAAACACAATTAATGAAAACACAATACATTACAAGCAGAAATCGCAAATACATATCAATTCAAAAATCACACAACAAGGAATCATGTAATGCAACTCAAATCAGGAATCACGTAGACATGAATCACATAGTTCATATCAAACCATAGTACCATCACAATCATCCGTAAAATCAGATGCTGCCAAATATGTGGGATTATTAGGCATTTGTCCAACAAGGTTCACTTCCTTTTCTTTGCCTTTACTCTCTTGGTATAATTTACAAAAATATTCAGGTGTACGACACGTATTGGCCTAGTGTCCTTTCATTCCGCAGTTAAAACAGTAACCTTCAGATTTATTATGAGCATTTTTTCTTTTATTATAATGGTTATTGTTATGGACTATCACTACACACGTCCACGACCACGACCACGACCAGCTCTAGAAACATATCCTCCTCTATAACCACCCCGATCTTGATATTGGCCTCTGCCTCGACCACCAATATTGTAATTTCCTTGTCCACAGAAGTTTGAAAAATTTATGGCATGTGCTTGTGGCAATGCTTGTGCTCCAGTTGGGCGTAACTCAGAATTCTTAATCAATATATTATTACTATTCTATGTCGTTAATAACACCCTCTCTAGTTTGTGATACTTAGTGTATCTGACTAGTATGTGTTGCATTTGTATGAGTATATGACTGACATGAAAAGTAGAAAGAGTTTTTTTAATCATTTCCTCATCAGTAATTTCTGTCCCGTAAAATTTTAGCGTGTGTCGGATATTATGAATAGCAGAGAAGTAATCATTTACTGATGTAAAATCTTGGAACCTTAATGTGTTCCACTGATGTATGACTTTTGGAAGCATTGTTTCCCTTTTATGGCCATATGTTTCTTCAGATTAATCCATAGTTCAGAAGGATCTGTAATATTGAGATATTCCGTTTGCAGGAAATTATCTAAATGTCTACGCATGAATATAATTGGCTCACATCGTTGCTGGTCAGTACATTCATTTTTCTCATCAATTGTTTCCGCGATGAATTTCGCAGTAAGATGCGTTTTACATTTGATTTCCATTGCATATAATTTTTCCCATCGACAGTGAGCTCGGTAAAATCTACTTTCGAGAGATTAGACATATTGCAGTTAAATGAACATTAAAACAAACATAATTAGGATCAAGACGTTTTATTTTAATATGCAACCACATAAGCACAATTATTACAATAGTATGATGCAATTATCTCATCTCTAGCCAAATTATGCACTTGAACATTACTACGTACAAAAGCGAGGAATATCATAGGTAGAAACATAGGATTGTCCTCAGCTACTAGCATAAAAATAAAAAATAAAAGGTAAACGAGCATCAAGATCATTGTTGACGTGCGGAACATTTTGCAAGATGAGAGAAAAAAAAGATGAAGATTTGTGTGGAGTTTGAGTTATGAAATCTGCATATTTATAGAAGAAAGATATCTATAAGTAGCCGTTTTATAGCAGTTAGAAAACAACATTTTTTTTTGTTTTGTTTTGTTTAATTTGGCATGATTGATGAATGATAATATCTTTAACAATCGAGCAACAATGATTAATTTTATTACAACTAAATAATTTCAATCGCGTTAATAAATTTCAACGGGCATAAGAAATAATATTGCGATAAGTAAATATATATAGATATTTTTTTGCCACATTACTATGTAAAAACTTTCATGGGCTTGTGGAATAAACTAAGCAATATAATTGGAGGTAAAACCTTCCATAATAATTAAGTGTTAGTAGTCGTTTTTAGCTTGGGATTAACTCAAGTATCAACGAGTGTTAAGATTATTATTAATGTTAGAGTTAGATAACAATACAATTATAAAGAAATTTTTATCTCATCTTAAAACTATAGATAGGCGGTAGTCCGCCTTGTCTATAATAATGTAGATAAATGAACAAATAAATATTAAATTTAACAACAAAATTATAAATACATATTCATATAATCATAAAATTACTACCGCCTTGTCTATAATAATATAGATAGATGAACAAGTAAATATAAAACTTTCATACCTTTTGACGCTGAACGTTTTCTTTAACGAATGAATTAAATTCTTCCGGATCGAGCACTATCGTGTTGATAACCTGTTATAAAATGACTAAAACTATTTGATGATTATAACAACATATAAAAATAAATTAGGGAAAGGGGTGCAAATATTATGTAAGATAGCCTTTTGAATTGGTGTACAATTTCTTCAACCAATAGCTCTATTTATAGAGTCTTCCATCAAGACAAAACTTAAAATAACATTATCTACAATTATTGAGTATGGGAAAGTCAATAAGGCCACATGCTTGTTAGTGTGTATATTTCTTCTTTTTTTGTGTGCAAGGAATACATATTTGGTAAAAGTTTCTTATAAAATGAATTACTCTAAACTACTATGGTGAAACTAAACGAGGAAACTTGTTCCAAGAGCTGTCATGCTTCTTGGACCTCAAAATGCATCGTATCGGCTCTTTAGAGAGCTAATTTGTATGTGACTTACGCCCCGTAGTTTAAGGTATATATATGCTCGGCGAGAAAAAATTGCGCATTTTGCTTATGGGCTATATTTATAATTACAGTTTCATTTCCATAACTAATGTTAATGTGCATATTTTTGTTTGATGAATTAATGTGCATAACTAAGTATCATTTAATTATCAAAAAATAAAATAAAAAATATAACTGAGTATTATTTTTATGCATGTATATAAAAAATATCTTAAGACACTGAAACTAGGACCATTCGTGGATATTATTTGAGATGTGACATAATGTCATTTCCAATTTTTGGTGGGTATGGAGAAATTGATGTTTATGGTCAAATTTTGAATACAATACTTTCTTATGGCCTTACGATATTCACTAATTCAATGCGATGATAGCAAAAGGTTGGTCGCAGCTTTAACCACATCAAGCAATTGAAAATACCAATGCCAGAAACTGTTGAAGGTTCAATCCGGCCGTGTTAAAAAGGAGAAATTATTTTATGTTGGAACTTCGTTTTTGTCTTCAAAAAAATGAATAGAAAAGATAAAATAAGTGAATTTGAGATATTATAATTTTCTAATTTCGTTAGAGGCAATCTTATTGAATTAACTCTATATTTCCCTTGATAGATAAAACAAAGAGAATACAAGGAAACCAGAAAATACAACATACAGTCTTTTCATTGAGTTATTGTGATTTGCGAACAACCAAAGTAATGAGGACCTCAACTATAGCCCTCTCTAGTTACTAAAAAGAAAATCCAAAGAATAAAAAAGAGAAAACAAAAAAGAAAAGCAACTTAAATAGAAGAATAGCATTCAAATTTCAAAGTCATTAATTGATAATTTGACGTAATCTCTCACCTTTTTTTTTACCTTATCTCCTTTTTTAAAAATCTATCGTCACAATGTACTTTTCTCTCTCTCTCTCTCTCTTTTTTTTTCTTCTTCTTTTCTCGAACACTTTTCTCACAGTATCTAGATAGATTGCATTTTGGGTCATGCTCGACTCTCGAAAAACTACAAACCGCTACTCATACTTTTGATGAGATGTTGGATATTTTAATAAAAATTAATTATTTTAATCTTATTAAAAGATACGATTTCTTTGGTTATTGGGAGTCAAAAATCTGGTATGTTATAAGTGTGTGAATTATTGAGAATTAAGAGGTGAGACCTATGTTGCACGGATACTTCGAAAATGGCTTTGTATCCCGTATTGAATACGTATCGGACAAGGATACGCCTCGGATACGTGTCGGATATGCACGTGGCGTATCCTATTTAAATATTTTTTTTTTTATAAATGGGATACGTATCGGATACTATTCTAAGGCGTATCCGATACGTGTCCTCATTAAAATAGGTTATTTTATTATTTTTGAAAACTTTAGGGGCGAAAAAAGTAATTAATTTATACTACAAACACCAAAATGCAATTTTATAATTTAACTCAACTCATTTATCAACTCTCTTTAACTCGGTTTTGTTTGTTGATGATGTTGTTTGACAATAAATAAGCTATTGTAATATTAATCTTATTTGTTATATTATGAAACTTTAATATTCGTGTTGAACATATTTATCCATTAATATTTGAGTTTGTGGAATTGTGGATCTTTGTATATTGCTATATGTTGATTATTTTTTGAATTTTATAAGTGTTTAATATTCATTATTTAACATATTTACTTAAATAATATATACATACATATATATATATATATATATATAGTTTTTTAATATTAAATATTCGACGTATCCTTGACGTATCTCAATATCTGATTTTGAAAAAATATGTATCCCCGTATCCGTATCTTGTTCGATACGTGTCCACGTATCCGTGTCCGTGCAATGCAGGGTGAGACCCATAACCTACACAATTACTACCTCACTAATGTGAAAAATAAAATTTCCTACTTATTGTATGTAATAACATCATATTCATATAGTATAATAAAATAGCTATTTAAACTAACCATTAAACTTGACATTATGAGCAAGTTATACAATCATGTGTTTTAATTTAGTCATGTATATAAAGGGAGATGCACTTCTATTTAAAAGAAAACAAGAGAAAAACATATTTTTTCAATATACATGTACTCTTCTCTTTATATTCTCTTTATATGTACAAATATATTATACATATAATATATGATGTGAATACAATATTATCGGCTAAGAAAGTGTTAGAATACACTTCAAATTTCTCTAGTAGTGCAGACTTAGAGAAATTAACATGGAATGGTTGGGCTGTTGTATCCTGGAGGCGAACGTGCAAGGTGTGACCCTACAACGAATCGTCTTAAAGAGAGCTGTGACTTAATCCGTGCCTCATCCCAATTTTACTTTAATATGGTTGATAATTTATCAATATTTGAGGTAACTTCCATCCGATTCGCGCTTGAGTTAATATTTTTTTTTATGTTTTTCTCTATTTTATTTCGTGAGTAACTCGATAGAGAAACAATGATCAATATTGTGCTAATTTGTGGAATAACACTTTATTTGTTCCTTTAAAATATTGTCAATATTTGAACAGGAACAACATGAGATACATAAATCCGGTTTCATCTTTATAAGTGTTGTAGAAATGAAATCAAACATTTTTAACTTTTATAACCTCGTCGAGGATGGTAAACATAACACTTTTTCTCTAACAATGTCGTCAATAATTATGTGATGAGCAAGTGATGCACTAATCAAAGAAAAAGAAACAAAGTAGTTTAATGTATTAACACATACCTTAAGATAAGAAGCAACTCATAATATGAATATTTTACCAGTTAACCTATTAATGCTCAATGATGTAGACTTTACCTTAGAAAAATCAAGTTTGATTTCTTATGCGATTGAATGAACTTTAGACCGATAATTTGTTTGGACTGAGATTTTTGTTGTCCTTTAGCCACACTTTTATTTATTTTGACCAAGTCTTCGTGCGTATTAGTTGCGGCTGAGTACGAGTTTACTTGAAAATGATAGCTCAAATTTATTGTAATGAATAAAGACAAACAGATTGTTATCTTGCCCAGTTGGCCTCAAAGAAGAAAGAAGCAAAGAAAAAAGAGGTTTCTCTCTCTAGTTGTTATCTTGTTCATATTATCATTGACTATCTCGTTGTTGTTTTCATTTGTTGTTAGCAGTTACATGCATCATATTTTTGCGTTAAAACTCTATATCCCATAAACATTACTCTTAATTTACTTGTCCCTGAATTATGCGACTTTTTCTTAATCTGAGAATAAAGCATTGTTTAATTTTAAACACCGCCAATATACTATTATCTACATATTCGACACGCAAAAAAGTTAAAAGCACTAGTCAAATGAAGGCACGATATAAATGATGGCAAGAAATTATAGTCAAAATTATAGTGGGTGAAATTTTCTCATCCAAAGACAGTTTAATTCATTATATAGTGGACTTTTTTGGGAAGCAGAAGGAGACGTTGGTAGTGGCAGACACAGTACCACATTTGACAAATCGTACCACAAGCACTCATTAACACGCTCAATTATACAACATGTGTGAACTATGTTTCTTTGGTTGTGCTCACTAATTGATTGCTAATTATATTGAGGTATTGTCGTAGTTATGTGATTTCGCGAAGCTTGTTGTTTTAACAATCTTCGCAACAATCTCTTGAAATTTGGTCTGATTAACAAAGTCCCACTTACAACTACTAGTTAATACTTATTATTAATGTTGAATTGTGGAACCTGAAGATACTCTTTAAGGGTTTTAATATTATCGAGATTTCATGTGAATTAATATTAGGATTGAGCCTAATATAAGTAGCAATCTAATTTTAACAAAAACTAAAACCATCTGATATAACCATAGTGAAAAACCATGGACTGGATTGGCTCTATAGGTAGTCTCATGCATACACTCGTAAATAAATTTATGAGTCTTTTGTTTTTTGTGTTTACGATATGTTGTTATTTGCATGGTTGAGCAACAATTAAAGATCAACACCCATTAGGACTTTAGAAATATGCAAACGTACGAAATTATTAACAACAATTTCAAACTATAAGCGAGTATTTTGTAATTATTCGAATTAATTTAAGAGGGTTTCATGTAATTCTAAAGTTCAAGGAATATCCATGTGATTAATTATTAGAAGGTGCTTCTGTAATTAATTTGACCAAACTTCATATAGTGAAAGGTTAATCATTCTCCCTAAAGTATATCGCGTTTAATTAGGTCCTAGTTAACAGTTTAGACATACACGTGCGAAGCAAATTACAACTGGGAACCGGCAACACCAATCCTTTATGCTGCATTGTTTGATTTCAGGTAACACTTCAAAATTGATTTTAACATATTTTACGATATATAATTACAATCACCAACCAAGTGAAGCGAGTTATTAATTTACCATTTAGTTTATATATTGCAGTATCTCCGTAACTGAATGTTAATTCTGCCAAAAACACGAAACTGAAAATAAATTGCTTTTTAGATCTTGTCATCATCATATAATATAATAAACATGTGCACACTACTCTATCTCTATATATGCATGGTATATATATATATACTGTTTAGTAATTGGTTCTTTTTCAATAATGATATTTTTTACGACTTGGCGTTTCTGATGTGATATCATTTTATATATTTCAGTGGTTCTCACGTTGGTGTGAGTGCATGGACGTGACTATGTGTAGGTGGGATAATTCTTATATTTATTATTGCATTTTGAAAATAAAGTTCAATAATATCTTTCAGTCCTCAATTAGACCTCGTCATCAAAAAATGAAAAAAAAAAAAAAAAAAAAGGTCCCACCGGCCGTCGCTTTAACCAGGTAATAACACTATGAATTCGGAGTTTCGGACCGCCTATTGAGGTGATCGTAGTCCCTATTGAGGTGATCGTAGTCAATTCTGTCTCCACTCTCCACCGCAACTACAAAAACAATTCGTCAGGTTTCTGTCCCATACAGCCTTTCATTTTTGTTATATATTTGTTCGCCAAATAAAATACTATTTGATATATAAGATTTCGTCGGAACTCGGAAGGAAAATGGAAGACATTATCACAATTCACAAACGAAACAGCATTTGCATGTGTAAGGAAATTAACATCAAATGCTCTTACGTACTAGTTGATCAAACTACATTTCTTTTATATCGTTGTAATTAACGAGATTTGAGGGGGCTACAATGTTTTATTAGTGGGTGTTAATGTAATTAATTTGAACATCGAAAATAAACTAAATAATTATGTTTCAAAACAATTATAAATAATTCGAATACATCAGGATGCAATTCTAATAAGTATATAACAACTTGATTATTTCCTTGATTCCTCACATTGACAGCCGGAAACAGATTAGATGTGTTCAATGCTATCTAAGAATTTGCAACACAATTTTCTACAAATCAATATATGAACCAGTGAGGTTCAGCTTAACCAGACATGACAAATGTAACATGTTAGTAAGTTATAATTGTGTTATCAAGAAAAAGAAAAAAACAGGTGCCATGGAAATGCAAGAAAGGCACTAAGTAGTAAGTACCATTGGCAACGTCTCACCTGGGGGAATACACTTTCCCTAGAACACTTCGCAAGAAAAATATTCTCAATCACGGTAAGCGAATCGATCAATTACAACACAAAATATGGATTATTATAGTAACTTACATACGAAGATACAAGAAAGCTACACTTGCCCCATTTCAGCTCATGTATCATACAATTATTATCAAGGAAACCGGCCTCTTTATTAATCAATTGCAACTTTCCTTTTGAGGCCGCTTCGTTTATAGGCGAGATTCCTAATAAACTCGAACCTTTGGAGGGAATGACTCCACTTCGTCATCAAGAGTATTCATGTGAACTGGTCTGTATTCCAGTCGAACTTTCTCATTTTCCCAGTATCTGCAGATCAAAGAATGAGCTTAATCAGAACGAGACTTGTGGAAAAGAAAAGGCGAAACAAATCCCCCTCTGTAATAACCCTACGTCAAAAATCTATTGGAGGTGGTAACATAACAATTATTTGATTCAACATCCCTCTCAACAAGGCCGCTTAAAACTTGACGATCCAGCTAAAGCTACAGGATTCAACTTAATACTACAGACTCAAGTAGCTAGGACAACCCAGTGATAGCAGGAAAAAAAGGTAGTTGAGAGAGATTATACCCTAATGTATGTTTCATCCATTTCTCGTCGTCCCTTTGCTGCAAAGCAAAGCAATAAGGTATAGTTGAGTATCCAGGAATGACGAAGGATAAAAGAACATACAGATCGAGAAGGATTAGAACTTACTGTAAAATCTTCACGAGCATGAGCTCCTCTACTTTCTTTCCTGGCTTCAGCAGAGTGCATGGTGATGCAAGCATTAATTAAAAGGTTCTCTAATTCAACAGTCTCGATCAAGTCTGAGTTCCTGGAAAAGTTAAAACACGTAATAGATGAAGCAACGAGAGCATATTAATGCATAAAAATTGCCCTTTGTTTGTATATAAAGATACCATATCAAGCTTCTGTCCTTTAACTTCACATCATGAAAACTCTCCCATGCTTTATCTATCGACTGACAACCTAAAAAAGGCAACAAAACCGTGAGAAAGAGTAAGTAATATTTTGACATCAGCAGGTCAGCACATGAGTTGAAACTAGATAAAAGAAACATAGTTTTCTCATTTACCTTCTTCAAGTGTTTCCTGTGTCCGAAATACGGCAGCATTGTTCTGCATTATCCTTTGCATGTTTAACCGGATATTTGACGTGGGAAGTGAACCATTTGAATACCTAAGCTTGTCCAACCATCCAATTGTCTTCTCCCCAGCATCCTTTTCTAGTGGCTTTTGCTTCTCTCCTGCAGCATTGCAAGGGAATGTATCTCAAAATTGTAAGAAATGAACGAACAGCGACTAATTTATTGATTTATAAAATTCTGGTCACCTGGCCTATGGATCTCTGCCACTCTATTTGCGCAAGCCCTGCCAAAGACAACAATGTCGAGAAGTGAATTTGCTCCAAGTCTATTGGCACCATGCACCGATGCACAAGCTGCTTCACCAGCAGCGAATAGTCCAGGGACCACAGCATCAGGGTCATCACCTTTGACAGTAACCACCTTCAAAAGAATATAAGAATTCAAGAAAAAGGGTCTCAAATTATACAATATTTTTTCAAAACCTGTTGTTGCCCCTACCTCGCCATGGTAATTCGTAGGAATCCCACCCATGTTATAATGTACGGTTGGTAAAACAGGGATTGGCTCCTTTGTAACATCAACACCAGCAAAAATGGCAGCAGTTTCAGAGATACCGGGGAGTCTTTCTTTAAGGATCTCAGGAGGCAAGTGATCCAAGTGAAGGTGAAGGTGATCTTTCATTGGTCCTGTTCGAAAGCCAAGAATGACATGTAAAGAACAGTAGCGAACAACAATGATCACCAAGAGTTAGAAAGAGTGAGTGCCCCAATCAATATATCTTTCCGTTTCCCACAAAACCAGTTAACTATTTTTCAAAACGGAGAAAGAACGCTGTACCGGAGTATTCTTCACATTTTCCTAAAAATAATTCCAAGATGCTACTTTGAATTGATCATGGTCTCAAGGTTTTCTTTACATTTGATAAAGCCAATAATAAATATTTGACAATCAGAGGAGAGTGTGTGTTGCGAAGACTCAAAACACGTTGAACTTGGAAGAAACAACAGGACTGATATTGGTAACATTTAGGAGATGTAGACACACAAGGACATGAAGAACTCAACAAATATAGATTTTATAATCTGATCTTACTGCATATCAGAGACTACGTACATACCTACACCACGCCCCTCTCGGATCTCCATGGTCATAGATCTTGATACAACATCTCTTGAGGCCAGATCCATAGCCGTTGGAGCATATCGAAGCATAAATCTTTCAAAATTACTGTTCCGAAGAATTCCACCTTCACCTCGAGACCCTGATCATGAGAAGATGAATGCAACAATTAACAACATCAAAAGGCTGAGACAAATAACAGTAGTTAATTTACAAGATAAAATGAAAATATACACAAGACAAATTTATAGAGGCACAGACCTTCAGTGATGAGACATCCAGCACCATATATGCCCGTCGGGTGAAACTGAACAAACTCAAGATCCTAAACCAGAGGCACACAGCATTAGACGTTGGATTAAAGTCCGTTTACTCGAGAGAAACTCGTTATGCTCTGTCTAACCAACATACTAGCAGTATTTAAAATCAGTAAACCTGAAGAGGCAATCCTGCGCGTGCAACCATAGCATTGCCATCTCCAGTGCAAGTGTGAGCAGAGGTAGCAGAAAAGTATGCTCTACCATAACCCTGAAAGCAATACCATAAGCAATTCAAGGTGATAGTGGTGAGTCAAAAAAAAAAAAAAAGAAAAGTGAAAAAGACACACTACATCACTTGAAAAGCTGGCTGATATTCAAAACTAAGTATAAGAAGAATTATTTAATGCAATATGTTCGACAACAGATAATTACCCCTGTAGCAAGAATTGTTGAGGAAGAACGAAAGCGATGTAAGGTTCCATCCTCCATATTTAAAGCAATTACACCTTGGCAGCTACCTGATATTATAACAATAGACAAGATAGTTTAACATCAAAAAACATGTTTGAACGAGAGACGACTTTCATTTGTTAAAGTTGGAAAGCGAGAATTTCTTCATCTATAAAATTCTCAAGCAACTAGGTATAAACATTTTTTTTCTGACAAGTACTGTCTGATTGTAAAGGAAAAGAAGGGCAAGATGAATGACGAAATGAATGGATGGTGTGTTAAGGAATCTGAATAAAGTTACCATCACTGCCCATGATCAAATCCAGGGCAAAGTATTCGACAAAAAATTGTGTATTGTGCTTCATAGCCTGCCCATATAGTGTGTGCAGCATAGCATGCCCAGTTCGATCAGCAGCGCATGCACAACGAGATGCTTGACCACCTACAGCATACAGAGAGTTCATGATACAGAAATAAAGTAAAGGTGGCTACATCATGTTTCAGCTGCAAATTATCAATATACCTTCTCCAAAATTCAAGCTTTGACCACCAAATGCACGTTGATATATCTTCCCATCCTCGGTGCGGGAGAATGGTAAACCGTAATTTTCAAGCTCTATAACTGCTTTTGGTGCTTCCCTACACATATACTGAATTGCATCCTGGTCACCTATAAAAACATTATGAGAACTGAATTAAGGCATTGATGTAATCGAACCTGGGAGCTGTCACTCATTTAGCATGGTGATTATGATTTCATTGAAAATAATCAAATATATGATAAATGATGTTAAGCCTGGTAATAACATACTAATGGCGCTTGATGGCATCAAAATCCAACAATGTTATAAAAATACCATGAAAACAGCTGTTGCTTGCACATTCTACTACAGTAAAAATTCTAATATGCTACCAACGAGCCAAAACAGAAAAAAACACTTCAGAAACCTGCAACGGACTCAAAATCTCCTAGCAATAGTACTTCCATTCTTAAACTCAACCTAATGTGGCAACTTAGTTACAGTTTAATCCCCAAGTGAGGTAGCAATTGCTGCTGAAACGAAAAAGAACAGTGTTCTTTACAAAGAGATTCAATTGAAGTGCACAAAAACAACTCGTTCCAGAAAACAACTTAAAATCGAGTATTTGTCATAGAGTACATAAGCTGACCAGAGTAACTACTTACCCAGCCAGTCACTTCCCTTCACCGTGTCATACATGTGCCACCTCCAATTATCCTCGGACATATTTCCTAGTGCAGCATTTATACCACCCTATAAGGATTGCTCACAGAAGATATTATAAGCATAACATGGCGTAGCAAAATTCGTTTTACATATAAAAAATGTACAAAAACTTGTGCATTGCATGAATGAGCTCAATCACCTTACAGAATAGAAGTAATAGAACAGCACAAATCGATAAGCATGCAACAGATGGACATTGGACTCAATTAAAACAAAAGATTCAGTATAAATTCATTTCCTTGGGCTTTGCAATTTCTAGCGGAAAAAAATACGTCTAAGCAAGAGAGTGTACAAGTAACCAAGAAAACTGAACATGTCTAAACTACTTTGTTGTTCAAAGATACCCATCCATTTCACCCCAACAATAACAACATTTGTGGAATCCGAAGAGCGGTAAACAGATAAAAGCTACTTGACACAATAGATTGATTACCTGAGCAGCAACGGTATGTGAGCGAGTGGGGAATAGCTTCGTGATGCAAGCCGTGTTAAATCCATGCTCCGACAAACCTATCGCGGCCCTAAGCCCCGCACCTCCCGCGCCCACCACCACCGCATCGTAGGTGTGATCCACCACCGTATACAACGCCGCTCCACCATTCTATCAGAAAACAACAATACGTACACAGTAAAAACAACAACAGCACTTGAGATACAATAATTAGCAAAATAAAACATAGATAATCTAACATTGGTCATCGAGAAAATAAACATTACCGATTGAGTGGAGAGAAGGCGACGGAGAGAGGTGGATTTGTTGGAGGGAATGCGAATGCCACGTGACACGCACCGCCACATACCTGGTAGGTGTGAATTGTGTTATGTATCGACTGAATAAAAACGTATCCCTACTGAGGATTGAGGAAGATTGATTGTTCCAATTGGAGATGGAACACCTCTCCAGAATTTCAAAGATACATACAACAACACTATCCTGTTACAAATATGCTCTCCACTACTAATATCTAAGAAAACTAATTACACATCTTCTGACTTATTAGTAACACACTACTCCACCACTACTACTACTAAATAAATACTAATAATACCTTAATAAATAAGCAATAATAAACAATAAACGCAAAGACCAAATCAAATAAACTCGTATCAAAACAAAGACTAACAAATGTTACGAATTGGGAAAGAGACAGACCCCTTGGAACGATAACGATACCTCTCTCCGTCCCTTAGCTTATTATTAAACGTTGATATCGCCAAAGTCGCCACCCGAGCTAGCTACTGCTAGCAATGACACCAATACCGTCCATTGCTTCTCCCTCCATCTGTTTCTCCTCTCTCGCCACTATGCCATCGGCTCCCTTGATTGGTAAATTCTATCAATCTATTCAGTCGACCAACCATCCGTTTCTCGATCATCTCGTATATATCAAGATTAAAATAGGATGGACTAATATTCGTCATTATATTGCCCGTGACGATGGAAACAATGCCTCACATCCTCATCTCCGCATGATCAACAGACTAAACATTGTTTCGCCATAAGAAATCGACGTTTGCCCAGATTGCAACACAACACGCACGCCAAAGGAAAAAGGAAAACTATGATTTTACTAGAACATTATTGGACTCCCCAAGCCTTCTTCCATCCGCGTATCGGTTTAAGGCTCAGCAAGAAAATTGTACTACGCCTACAATGTTAATGTTCTCAAGTGCCCGGTTAAGCAATAATAAAATAAATAGTATTATGTTTCATACATCGAGTCCCTATGAATTGTGGATCGACTTTCAGAATCACTTAAATGCAGAAACAATGAAAGTTGCCACGGATTACTACATTCGTTGTGTTCATGAAGGTTTTCAAATAATGATTTGAATGAAAATAAGGAAGTGAAAAAAAAAATTGAATGAAAATAAGAAAGCAAAATAAAAAAAAAAATTGAATGCAGATTGAATGAGAGTGCATAAAAACAGTTGGATGCAAATGGAAACCAAAAGACAAAATTGCTGAAGATTTGGTTGATTATTTTGGTTATAAAACAAGTGTTTAGAATTCGAGTTTTTTACTTTCAGTAATTCATAGACAAATTACCTATGCTTCCTTGATCTATTGAACTTTCTTTTAATTCTTTTGTGTCTAATGGATCCGTGATCTATAACCGAAGTTATCCTGAATTTACAGTGAATGCTATTTCTGCCAAAAACACGAAACCGGAAATAAATTACTTTTTAGATCTTGTCATCATCACCATCACATAATATAATAAACAAGGGCACTCTACTCTATCTCTATGCATGGTATACATTGTTCAGTTAGTTTTTTTGCAATAATGATACTGTTTACGGACTTGGCTTTTCTAATCGGATATTCTTCATTTTATATATTTCAGTGGTTCTCACGTTGGTGGTAAGTGCATGGACGTGCCTACTTGAAGGTGGGATAATTCTTACATTTATTATTGCATTTTGAAAGTAAAGTTCAATAATATATCTTCAGTGCCTCAATTGGTCCCCTTAATGTAACCAGGTAATAACGCTATGAATTATGACCACCTGGCCTGGATTTGTTAAATTCGTCTACTCTCATCTATTGAGGTGATTCTTATCAAAATACTTTTGTATTTCAGAAATCTGTTTTCTTCATATCAAACTTGCACATATAAATACAGGGAACCTAGATTTATATTAGGCAGAAAGTTAATGCATTGACATGCTTACATTTAATTGCACATTTATACCTCTATCTACCTATATTAATAATACTAATATACTATTTATAACAGTAATAAAATGATACAACTATATCTGACAGAATTTAAATTACTCTAGTGACATTCCCCCTCAAATTGATGCGGCTTTATCCATAAGCATCAATTTGTTTGTTAGAAAGCCGTGTCTCTGCCTCGTTAGAGCTTTAGTGAAAATATCTGCCACTTGAAGTGTGCTTGACACATGGGGAAGAGATATTGTTTGAGCTTCAAAGGCCAATCCACTTCAATATGCTTAGTGCGTTCATGAAATACGGGATTGGCCGAAATGTGAATTGCACTAGTATTATTTGCATAAAGAAAGGTAGGATTTTGTTGAGGAAAACCAATTTCAGCGAGTAATCCTCGAAGCCAATGTATCTCAGCACAAGCTTGGGACATAGCCCTGTACTCCGATTTAGCAGATGACTTAGAAACGCGATCTTGTTTCTTGTTTTTCCAAGAAATTAAAGCTGGACCAAGAAACATACACCACCCTGTAGCAGAACGTCGAGTGTCACTACATCCGGCATAATCAGCATCACTGTATGCAACAAGGTCTAAAGATGTTCCAGCTGAATAAAAAAGACCTCGGGAGGTTGTACCATGAACATAACGTATAATTCTCCGAACATCAGCCATATGAAGGTGTCGGGGTGAAGCCATGAACTGACTAACTTGGTGGACTGCAAAAGATATGTCTGGCCTAGTAATTGTTAGATACACCAGGCTACCAACAAGAGTACAATAGGTCGCAGGATCTGATAATAAGTCCCCCTCTTCCTTTCGCAGCTTGATATTTAACTCCATAGGAGTGTCAAGAGGAGGAGCGTCATGAAGACCAGCAGCCACCACTAAGTCTGTTGCATATTTTCGTTGTAACAGAAAAGTACCTTGTGAAGTGACATTGATTTCTATGCCAAGAAAATAGGTGATCGAACCCAAATCCTTCATGTAGAAAGAGTCCCTAAAATGTCATTTTAAATGGGAGATCATAACAGAATCATTGCCCGTAATGATTATATCATCAACATATACCAAAAGAATTACAATCCCGCTGTCAGTTTTACGAAGAAACAAAGAGGCATCATACTTGCTCTTGAGAAATGAAAATTGGAGTATGTTGGTTGTAAATTTCTCATACCACGCACGAGGTGCTTGTTTTAGACCATATAAAGAGCGACGCAATTTGCATACAACAGATGTAGGAGTAGAAAATAGACTTGCCGGTGGACGCATATAAACATCTTCCTTGAGATCTCCGTGAAGAAACGCGTTCTTCACATCCATTTGGTGCAATTCCCAATTTTGAGAAGCACCAACTGCCAAAATTGTACGAATTGTTGTCATTTTGGCCATTGGAGCAAACGTTTCTTCATAATTCACACCGTATTCTTGATTATTTCCATAAGCAACTAGTCGTGCTTTATATCTATCCAAGCTGCCATCAAACTTAACCTTAATGGAATATACCCATTTACAACCAAGTGGCTTCACCCCTGTAGGACAATTCACAATTGCCCAAGTCTGATTATCTTCCAAAGCAGTTAATTCCTCCTTCATGGCCTGCTGCCAGCATTTCTTTTTCTGTGCCTGTGAGTAACTAGTTGGAATAGCAATAGAAGATATAGTGGTTGAAAGTGCAGAAGTGGTACCTATAATTTGTGGCTGAAATCCATAACGACCAGGAGGTCGATGTACTCTTAATGAGCAGCGCAAAGGATCAGATTTCAAGACATGAGCAGAAGGCGGTGGCGTGGGTTGTCTCCGTTGATATACCATGCCGGGTTTGAATCTTGCAACCTGATTGTTGGGAGCACTAGCACTAACAGGGGAATCGAAAGAAGGTAATTGAGAAAGAGCCTGGTAATGTACACATGGGAAAGAACCATTGATTTTCAAAGAAAATCACATTTCGCGAAACTTGAACTCGATTAGAGTTAGAATCATAACATAAATATCCCTTTTGTGTGACACTATATCCCAAGAAGGCACACCGAACGGACTGGGCAGAAAGCTTATTTCTTTCAGGTGGAGGCAGATGCATAAAACACACGCACCCAAAAGTGTGAAGATCAGTATAGGTAGGATGGCGCGGTGAAGCCTGAAATACGGGGATTCATAACCCAAAACCTGAGAAGGAAGCCTATTTATAAGGAAAGTACTTGTGGTTAGTGCTTCCACCCAAAACGTTAGGGGAACAGAGGACTCGATAAGTAAAGTCCTGACAACATCTAAAAGGTGTCGATTCTTTCGTTCAACTACTCCATTTTGTTGGGGAGTATATGGACATGAACTTTGAGAAATAATACCTTTAGAGTGTAAAAAAGATTGGAATTCATGAGACATATATCCCCCCCCCCCCCAGAATCAGACCGAAGAATTTTAACAACCGCTGAAAATTGAGTGGCAACAAGAGCTAAGAATGATTTGAACATAGGATAAACATCTGATTTGTGCCTCAAAAAATAAACCCATGTGTATCGACTATAGTCATCAATAAACGTTACAAAATACTTGTAATTGGCATGAGAAATGATAGGGCTAACACCCCAAACATCGCTATGAATTATCTCAAATCTATGAGATGCTCTAGTTCTTTCTGAAGGGAAGGGTAGAATCTTACTTTTGCCAAGTTTACAAGTTGCACAATCAGAAAACACAACGGAAGGAGAATTGTTTTGATTGGGCAATAAGCCAGATTTCAGCAAATAAGATAAAATTCTTGAATTAGGATGACCAAGGCGTTTATGCCAGACTTCATTTGAGACTTTAGACTCATTACAAAGGAGAGATAAAACTGACACAGCAGGGAAGCTACGCGGAACAGGTAAATCCAAAGAAAAAAGACGCCCATGCTTAGCCCCCTTCGCTATCAACTGTCTTGAGATCTGGTCCTACACAATACAACCATCATTAGTAAAAAAAAACGTCACAATTCTGGTCAACAAGCTACCCAACTGATACTAAATTAACAGAGAGATCTGGTGAGACAAGGACATTTGTTATAGAGGAAGATGCATCACCCACTGCGACAATGGGTAGATTACTACCATTGGCTGTTTGAATATGTGAAGAACCTTGATATTTTCTGATATTACTTAAACCATGAAGAGGATTAGTCATATGACTAGATGCACCTGAGTCTAAGATCCAAGAAGTTGATGATTTATTTGTACCTTGGAGTCCCAATGCTGAAAAAGCACTCACAATCATTTCCTAGATAGCCTCGCGAGTTAGAACAGATATTGGCGCCTGGAAAGCAACATTTGTAGCAGTTATCGGGAATGTTGATGGAGTGACATTAGTATGATAAGCTTGATTAGGGCGTGGGGGACGGATTAAACATTCCTTAATGATATGTCCTGGCCGCTTACAATAGCTACAAAATTTTTCAGTACAGTTAGTAGCAATGTGGCCATATTTGTTACAGCTATAGCACTTCGTAGTGCTCTTATTTGTACCTTGGAGTCCCAATGCTGAAAAAACACTCACAATCATTTCCTAGATAGCCTCGCGAGTTAGAACAAATGTTGGCGCCTGGAAAGCAACATTTGCAGCAGTTATCGGGAATGTTGATGGAGTGACATTAGTATGATAAGCTTGATTAGGGCGTGGGGGACGGATTAAACATTCCTTAATGATATGTCCTGGCCGCTTACAATAGCTACAAAATTTTTCAGTACAGTAAGTAGCAATGTGGCCATATTTTTTACAGCTATAGCACTTCGTAGTGCTCTTATCCCGGGCTTTGCCTTTGCCATGAGCAGCATGAGTAGCATATGCAACTGAAACTTGGTTGGAAGTAATGTGGGCCTGCTCCATAGCATGCAAAGTGTTGAGACGTTGTTCTTCGCGTAATAGTTCTCCAAAACAGGCCTCCAAGGTCGGAACAGGATCTCTATTTACTAGAGAGGCACGGATAGGTTCAAATTCAGAATGCAATTTCATGAGAAATTGGTCCCTTTGGCTGGTTTTGTGTATATGTTGTACTGCTGCCAGTCCTACCCGAAGCCCTTCTGCAGAAACTTTGGCAATGACAATATTAGAATAATCATTCCACAAAGTTAAGAAACCTGAATAGTAATCTTGAACTGTTAAGTCTCTCTGAGTATAGTTGGCAATCGCCGACTCGAGCTGAAAACGTCTAGCATTGTTATCTTGGTGGTAAACCTGCTTTAGATTGCCCCACATAGCTTTTGCAGACTTATAGGGGCGCAACGACAAAACCAGATGTGATTCAATGGAATTGATAATCCATGGCATGATTTGGTTATCTTTTGCCGTCCATTTTGCCTTTTCAGTGGTTGTGACTTCTGTGGAAAACTCACCATTGCTGCCATCAACAATATGGTCCCACAACTTCTTACCCTTGAGAAATGTCTCCATTTGAAACTCCCAAGCTGCATAATTTTTGCTAGTGAATCTGACACAAAAATTCTCTGATTTCTCCATTGTCGTGAGAAAACTTTGATAGAAAAAAAACAAAATTATACTGAGGCTTCTTAGAGTATGGCTCTTATACCATATCAGAATACTTTTGTATTTCAGAAATTTGTTTTCTTCATATCAAACTTGCACATATAAATACAGGGAACCTAGATCTATATTAGGCAAAAAGTTAATGCATTGCCATGCTTACATTTAATTGCACATTTATACCTCTATCTACCTATATTAATAATACTAATATACTATTTATAACAGTAATAAAATGATACAACTATTTCTGACAGAATTTAAGTTACTCTAGTGACAATTCTGTCTTCAAACCAATTCGTCAGGTCTCTGTCACTCGACTCACTCCCATGCTGCCTTTCTTAACTTTCATTCATATATTTGTTCCATTTCAGCCCATGTTTGTGTCATACAATTATTATCAATAAAATCGGCATCTTTATTAATCAATATAATTACAATTTTCATCTTGACGCGGTTTAGGGTTTAGGCGAGATTACTAATAAACTCGAGCCTTTGGAGGGAATGACTCTACTTCGTCATCAAGTGTATTCATGTGAACTGGTCTGTATTCCAGTTGAACTTTCTCATTTTCCAAGTATCTGCAGATCAGAGAATAAGCTTAATCAGAAAGCGACTTGAGAAAAAAAAACTTAAAAAATTTCCGCTCCCGTTAAAGACCTATGTCACGAATCTATTGGTGGTGGTCACATAATTTTAATCAGGGGCGGAGCTATGATTGTTTTCTACGCCGAGCTGCTATTAACTTAAGCAACTTTTAAAAAAAAGTGTAAATCAAAATGAAAATATTAAATATACAAGTTAGAATGAGAAATATCTATTGTTTCTTAAAAAAATAAATTGCATATCATTATACTACACGAATAAAAGCACTATTGAAGTTGAGATTTACGGTCCTTCAAACTATAAAATTCATCAATTACGGTGTCACAATAAAGCAAAAAATTTCTAGAGTTTCGAGAGTTTCGACAGTACTATAACAAGTAACCAACAAAAATAATTATTAGTTTATTTACACAACATCCATAAAAAATTTAAACTAACAACAAATAATGTGCATAGAAAACTTCCATCGATCACACTTTCAAGCTCCCATTATGAATTTTAGTCAAGAGATTGTCAAAAATAATAACCATAATCCTTAAATCCCTTATATTTTAGTTCATTTTATTATCAAAAGTAAACACAACTACACAAGCTAAAATATAAGATTTTAAAAAGAATAACTCACCAATTCCAATAGTTGATTTGGAGGCTAAGCTATTTTTGCACGCACCAGACCACTTTTATAGACTAAAATGGAGTTTCTTCTTCTTTTTTTTTAGTTTGTGTGTGTATAAAAAAACTTTTGACCCGATGAGTTTACTTTTAAGTAATATGTTAGGCCCAGAAATTTAAATTCGAATTCATTTTTACTGGGTCAATTTAAATATATTTTTGTTGGGCTAATAATAAATATACCTAGTGAATTTTTTTTAAAAATTTTGTACCGGGCTTCAGCCCACCCTCCCCTAATTTTAATCAACATTCCCCTCAAACAAGGCCGCTTAAGACTTGACAATCCAGCTAGAACTACATGATGCATGTTGATACTATAGACTCTACAGAAGAAAAATGGACGGGAGAGAGAGAGTATACCCTAATGTATGTTTCATCCATTTCTCGTCGTCTCTTTTCTGCAAAGCAAACCAATAAGGTATAGTTGAGTATCCAGGAATGACGAAGGATAAAAGAACATACAGAGAAGGATTAGAACTTACTGTAAAATCTTCATGAGCATGTGCTCCTCTACTCTCTTTCCTGGCCTCAGCAGAGCGCATGGTGATGCAAGCATTAATTAAAAGGTTCTCTAATTCAACAGTCTCGATCAAGTCTGAGATCCTGGAAAAGTTAAGACGTAATAGATGAAGAAACGAGAGCATATTAATGCATAAAAAAACTGGAAATTGCCTTTTGTTTGTATATAAAGATACCATATCAAGCTTTTGTCCTTTAACTTCACATCATGAAAACTCTCCCATGCTTTACTATCAACTGACAACCTACAAAAGGCAACAAACCGTGAGAAAGAGTAAGTAATATTTTGTCATCAGCATGTCAGCACATGAGTTGAAACTAGATAAAAGAAACGTAGTTTTCTCATTTACCTTCTTCAAGTGTTTCCTGTGTCCGAAATACGGCAGCATTGTTCTGCATTATCCGTTGCATGTTTAACCGGATATTTGACGTGGGAATTGAACCATTTGAATTCCTAAGCTTGTCCAACCATCCAATTGTCTTCTCCCCAGCATCCTTTTCTAGTGACTTTTGCTTCTCCCCTGCAGTATTGCAAGGGAATGGGTCTTAGATTTGTAAGAAATGAACGGCAACTAATTCAATGGTTACCTGGGCTATGGATCTCTGCCACTCTATTTGCACAAGCCCGGCCAAAGACAACAATGTCGAGAAGTGAATTTGCTCCAAGTCGATTGGCGCCATGCACGGATGCACAAGCTGCTTCACCAGCAGCAAAGAGTCCGGGGACCACAGCATCAGGGTTATCACCTTTAACAGTAACCACCTTCAAAAGAACATAAGAATTCAAGAAAAAATGGTTTTCAAATCATACAATATTCTTCAAAAGCTGCTGTTGACCTACCTCGCCATGGTGATTCGTAGGAATCCCACCCACGTTATAATGTATGGTTGGTAAAACAGGGATTGGCTCCTTTGTAACATCAACACCAGCAAAAATGGCAGCAGTTTCAGAGATACCGGGGGAGTCTTTCTTTAAGGACCTCAGGAGGCAAGTGATTCAACTGAAGGTAAATGTGATCTTTCATCGGTCCTGTTTGAAAGCCAAGAATGACACGTAAAGAATCGTAGCGAACAACTATGATCACCAAGAGTTACAAAGAGTGCTCCCATCAATGCATCTTTCCATTTCCCACAAAACCAGTCAACTACTTTTCAAAACGAAGAAATCAATTTTATCTTAACCAAAAATTGCATGAAAAACCAGTGAACAAAGATAGCCTCCGATCAAATAGATAATTTCTGATTGTAAACTGATCTAGAATACAACTGTCGTTTTAGCAAACCCATTTTTGTCCACCAGTCACTGCATTGACCAGAGTATTTATAGCATTTTCCTACAAATAATCCCAAAATGCTACTTTGAATTGACCATGATCTAAAGGTTACCTCTTCAATTGATAAAACCTGATAATAAACATTTGACAGCTTAACAATATACTGGCCTATTGAGTGTCAAATATGCTCATAAAAAATATAGAACTGAATTATATAATGTTGTTTTGGCATTTAAAAGAACATTTTACTTGCATAAAACCAGTAAGTATCCCCTGGAGAAGAAAACAGAGGGTTTGACAGTCAGAGGAGAGAGCAGGTTGCGAAGACTTCAAAGTTCAAACACTTTGAACCTGGAAAAACCAACATGTAGACACACAAGGATATGAAGAAATCAACAAACATAGATTTTATAACCGGATCTTCCTGCATATCAGAGACTACATAGTACATACCTACACCACGCCCCTCTTGGATCTCCGTGGTCATAGATCTTGATACAACATCTCTTGAGGCCAGATCCTTAGCCGTTGGAGCATATCGCTCAATCAATCTTTCACCTTCACTGCTCCTAAGAATTCCACCTTCACCTCGAGACCATAAAATTAATGCAACAATTAATAACATCAAATGCTGAGACAAATAACGGTAGTTCATGTACAAGTTAAAATGGAAATATACTCAAAACAAAATTCTATAGGCACAGACCTTCAGTGATGAGACATCCAGCACCATATATGCCCGTCGGGTGAAACTGAACAAAGTCAAGATCCTAAACCAGAGGCACACATCATTAGACGTTGGATTAAAGTCATTTACCCGAGAGAAGCTCAGTATGCTCTGTCGAACCAACATAGTAGCAGTATTCAAAATCAGTAAACCTCAAGAGGCAATCCTGCGCGTGCAACCATGGCATTGCCATCTCCACTGCAAGTGTGAGCAGAGGTAGCAGAAAAGTATGCTCTACCATAACCCTGTAAGCAATACCATAAGCAATTCAAGGTGACCGGTGAGTTTAAAAAAACATTCGATACATCACTTGAGAAGGTGGCTGATATTGATAACTAAGTATAAGAAGAATCATTGAATACAATATGTTCGACAAGAGATAATTACCCCTGTAGCAAGAATTGTTGAGGAAGCACGAAAGCGATGTAAGGTACCATCCTCCATATTCAAAGCAATTACACCTTGGCAGCTACCTGATATCATAACAACACGCAAATAGTTAAACATCAAATAACATGTTTGAACTCGATACAACTTTCATCTGTCTAACTTGGAGAGCAAGAGCTTCTTCAACTATAAAATTCTCAAGCAAGTGGTATAAACATTCGCTTTCTGACAATTACTGTCTGAGTCAATAACAATTAAAAGGAAAAGACTAATGCACAAAAATGGGAAAAGTCAAGACGGTAGTTTGGACACATACAGAGGGCCATGAAGAAGGAAGGTCAAGATAAACGACAAAATGAATGGATGGCGTGTTTAAGGGAATCTGAATAAAGTTATCATCACTGTCCATGATCAAATAGAGGGCAAAGTATTCCACAAAAAAAATGTGTATTATGCTTCATAGCCTGCCCATATAGTGTGTGCAGTAAAGCATGCCCAGTTCGATCAGCAGCGCATGCACAACGATATGCTTGACCACCTACAGCATACAGAGAGTTCGTGATACAGAAATATAGTAAAGGTGCTACATCATGTTTCAGCTGCATATTATCAATATACCTTTTTCCAAAATTCAAGCTTTGACCACCAAATGCACGTTGATATATCTTCCCATCCTCGGTCCGGGAGAATGGTAAACCATAATTTTCAAGCTCTATAACGGCTTTTGGTGCTTCCCTACACATATACTGAATTGCATCCTGGTCACCTATAGAAACATTATGAGAGCTGAATTGAGACATTGATGTGATAAAACCTGGGAGCTGTCACTCACCTAGCATGGTGATTATGATTTCATTGAAAATAATCAAGTATATGATAAATGATGTTAAGCCTGGTAATAACATACTGATGGCGCTTGATGGCATCAAAATTCAACAATGTATAAATATCATGAAAACCGTTGTTGCTTGCACATTCTACTACAGTTAAAAATGCTATATGCTACCAACGAGCCAAAAAAGAAAGACCACTTCAGAAACATTAAATCAGACTTCTGGCTGAATTAAGAATCCAATAAGAAAATGGAGATTTACATTGGATAAAAAGACAATGCAGCCAGGCACATCTAAGTCCAAATGAACACTTTTTTGATTCCAAAGTACTTCTAAGGAAATCTCAAAATGACCTTCGCTAATTTACATGATCATTTAAAAAAATATACTTTTTATATGTCATGTAATCGAAATAATGCAAGCTTATGTTGCACTATTAATTAACCCATACATTTCTTTCTATGGAAGATCCCTTTCTTCTAATCTTTATGACCAACTTCCAGGGTCATATACTCATATCCAGGCTAGGCATAGAGGAGCCTGAATATTACTGTTATTGTAAATTACATGGCAACTCTTGCGCATAAAGAGTCAAACTAACTTCTGTTTCAAATTTCAATATTGACATCCAAATGCTTTTCATAAAGCAGTATCCATTTTAATTAAAATACAAAGTACAACAGCACCGCAAGTTTTTTCAGTCTCTTTTCAGGTACCATGAACAATTGAAATACGGAAAATTTATTCAAAATAGTGGCAAAAAAGAAACCTGCAAAGGACTCAAAATCTCCTAGCAATAATATTTCTGTTCTTAATTCTAACCTAATGTGGCAACTTAGTTACAGTTTAATACCCAAGTGAGGTAGCAATTGCTGCTGAAACGAAAAAGAACAGTGTTTTCTGCAAGGAGATTCAATTGTTGTGCCAAAAACAACTCGTCCCAGAAGACAACAACGTAAAATCGAGTATTGGACATAGAGGGTATAAGGTGGTGTTGAGCTGATCAGACTAACTACTTACCCAGCCAGTCACTTCCCTTCACTTTTTCATACACGGCCCACCTCCAATCATCCTCGGACATATTTCGTAGTGCAGCATTTATACCACCCTGTAAGGATTGACCAGAGAAAATATTACAAGCATAACATGTTGTAGCAAAGTTTGCACTACGTACAAAAAAAGGTACAAAAACTTGTGCTGTACAATGAGCTTAATCTCTTTACAGAATACAAGTAACAGAACAGCGCAAATCGATAAGCATGCAACAGATGGACATTGGACACGATTTAAACAAAAGATCAAGTAGAAATTCAATCCCTTGGGCTTTGCAATTTCTAGGTGGAAAAAATACATATAAGTAAGAGAGTATAAACGTAACCACGAGCATTGTCGTTCCGCTAAGGAAACGTAGTAGAAACGTCACTAAACTAATTCCTAGTTCAAAAATACTATAATCGGCGAAATTACTCGAGGTAGGGAAAATGAACATACCGAATGAGTGTTGGTGTAGAACGAGTGTTAGTGTTGAATATACGTTGGACACGAACACGGTTCATGTTTTGAAGTGTCGGTGTATCGACATTAGCAACTATTCATTTTAGTGAAGTATAATAATATCAGTTAACACTTAGTACTTAAGTAAAACCAAAAAGTACGATATTAATTATAAAAAAAATATGTACTATTATACTAGAGACTTCAACCCAATGGTTTAGCCATACTTTCATACTATTATATTGAAAATACACATATTGGTACATTTTAACTTTTGAACAATTGAAATAAACAAGTCTTAAGGGAGGTTGATCAAGTTTAAACTAATAGTAAGATTATGTACCTATATATTATTTAGTATGTCTATTCAACATAACATCTTTGTTGTCAAAAAAACAAAACATATTTATATTCAATCAATTTGTTCTTTTATATTTAATAATTTGTCTTCTTGAGACAGTATGAGGTTAAAAATGCCAAAAACCCATAAATAATAATCTAGTCCTAAATTGTTTATTTTTATATAACGATATGTGCCCATTTACATAACACACAGATAGGGTGGCAACATTCTATTAATTCTAGTATGTATGAAATGGGCTAAAGGCATGAAACCATCCCAAATTCCCAACTCATTGGGCTAAGCCTTATGTACTGTAACGATTTGACCATATAATATGTACAGTACTGTCAACTTTCTCTAATTACAGTTAAAACTTGTTAACTAATTGTTTTATGTGAACTAAACGCATTACTTAATGCAAAAAAAACCAAATCAGCAAACTAAGCTTGTGTACTTTCAGAAGTTGCACAAATATGTGACAAGATAATATTTTGCAACCTATAGAAAAATATAACTTGCAATTTTCCTATTTATTTCTCAAAAATATTATGTGAACATTTTAATGCATATATACGAAAGACAGCAGAAGTAGATACGTGATGATATATGTATGTAATTAACTTATATGTGAAGCCCAACCAGTAGCTTTGCCACTTGTTATTGGGGCCTCAACAAAAAGACTACCTATTTGATTCTTGCTGGTGGACCTGAGATTATTTCTGAAGATAAGAAATAAATAGCTGGTACAGCAAAGCTAATGAACAAACAATCAATGTCGAATTTCTTTAACTTCAATTCACCCTGGAAAGTGTCCACCAATTCACCAGTACGGTTGTTACACACTCGTGGGCGCTATATTTTTTGTATCCATTGACTTTGGTAAGTTCATTGTAGTATAACATCGGGGGGTTCCACTTGGAAAAGTTTACTATGTTTAGTGAGCTTAATGTCATTTAATTTTGATTGCAATCTATTTTATTTTACGAGAAGTTTTAGCTTGACTATTCATATCATCCGTATGAACTCTTACCCCTAGGGTTTTGATGATATTTGAAAACTAACATAAAAGCTTGTATTGACGATTGAAAAAGGGAATTACAAATCGGAGAAGAAGGGCGGCTGACAAGAGCACAAAATCCTAGCTCTCTCTGTATCGTGTTTGTTACTCTAAAAGAATGAATTAATTGAATAAAATAATACAAGTTCCCTATTTATATTGGGCGTAAAAGGAGAAAGGCGAAAATATAAGGACTAAAAATGAAAGCGTGTTTTATTCTAAAACCCGCTAATTATATATATTCTAAGACCCCACCCCCTAAACATGGGCATGGATGTCCACGATGCCCATCTTGGACATCAGTTTGTGGAATTGTTGGACTCCCAACGGTTTGGTGAAAATGTCAGCTATCTGGTGCTCATTTGAGATGTGTTGCACCTTGATCAACCCCTGATGGACCTTCTCTCAGACAAAAAAGCAATCTATTTGGATATGCTTTGTCCTTTCATGGTGAACTGGGTTCACACCGATGCATGCAGCGCTCCTGCTGTCACTAAAGATGATTGTGGTTCTTATTGGTGTGATGTGTAGATCCTTGAGTAGCTGATCCAGCCATAGAACCTCACAGGTAGTGGCATCTATAGCCTTGTATTCTGCTTCACATGAAGACCGGCTGACAGTGGCTTGCTTCTTTGCTTTCCAAGACACCAAGGCATCTCCCAAGTAGACTGCCATGCCAGTTATGCTCCTTCTTGAATCAATGCAGATGGCCCAATCACTGTCACATAAAGACTTTAAGTGAGTTTGTGACTGTGATGGGTAGAAGAGTCCCTTACCTGGACTACTCTTAATATATTTTAATACATGATGAGTAGTTGCAAGATGTGAAGTAGTGGGTTTAGACATAAATTGAGTCAAGCATTGAATACTGTAATTCAAATCAGGCCGAGTTATGGTTAAGTATGGTAATCTACCAATAAGCCTTCTATAAGCAGTAACATCAGTTAAGAAATGAGAAGAATCTTGAGCTTGTAACTTAACATTTGAATTCATAGGCACATAACAAGGTTCATAATATAAATAATCAGAATCAGTAAGGATGTCCAATGCATATTTTCTCTGACAGATAGTAATACCTTTAGTACTTCTAGCTACTTCTATGCCAAGTATGTATTTCAAATTACCCAAGTCTTTTATGGTAAACTGATCATGCAAATGAGACTTGAGACTTGTAATTTCAATTGCATCATTGCCAGCAAGTATAATGTCATCAACATATATGCATAAGACATTAAATGAAGAATTTTGATGCTTTGTAAATAAAGAACAATCAGCAATAGACTGGACATAATCATATGCAGTTAAATAAGATGTACGTTTGTTATACCATTGTCTAGAGGCTTGTTTAAGGGCCATAAAGACTCTTTTTAAGTAAACAAACTTTATTTTTAATTTTAGAGCATAAGCCAGGGGGTGGAATCATATAAATTTCTTCATCCAGATCCCCATGCAAGAATGCAAATGCCAGTTATGTGATGCAGCAAGGGCTAAAACAACCCTAAGAGTAGTAAGCTTGGCCACATGAAAGAAAGTGTCAAAATAATCTAAACCTTCTTCTTGGGTATAACCCTTAGCAACTAGCCTAGCTTTATACCTTTCTACAGTACCATCTGGCCTAAGTTTTACCTTGTAAACCCATTTACAACCCACACAATTGTGACCAGCAGGTAGATCAGTAATAACCCAGGTATTGGTCTTTTCTAAGGCATCAATTTCAGCTTGCATGGCTTTCTGCCATTCAGGGTGTTTGGAAGCTTGGTTATAGGTTTTAGGTTCAACTATATTGCTGACAGAAGTTGTAAAGGCCTTATGAGAATTACCAAGTCTATTAGTGATTATGCATGCTTCAATGGGATACATAACATGTTTATGAGATGTAATGACATTGCTCTTGTGTATTGATGCAGGCAGTTGATAATCATATGCATTTAAGTAAGCAGGAGGAACAACTTGTCTAGTAGATCTCCTAACACCAGTATCTTGTATTGCTTCAACAGTATCAGATAAAAGAGAGGGATCAAGGTTACTAGAAGAGGCATTAGGCCCTAAAGTGGAGTCATTTGTGAGTTGAGTGTTGAAGTTCATTTCCATATGATAGTCTGGAGTGGCTACTTGGGATCCAGTATCTTCTAGTGATGGAGCTTGCATTTGCACAAGAGGGGGTTCAGCTACATGATGAATAGTGGGTGTTGCAGCTAAGTCAAAGGTAGGCACAACTTCATCCTGCATATTTATGAAAGGGTTGGTGCAGACATTGTCTTGCCCATGTTGGTTAGTAAAAACAGAATTATTTTTATAAGGAAACACAGTTTCATAAAAAAGAACATTTCTTGATATGAAGATTTTGGAAGTTTGTAAGTTCAGTAAAAGATAACCTTTGGTACCTAAAGGATGCCCCAAAATTACACACTTAACAGCCCTAGAGTCAAATTTCTATCTATGAGAGCAGTGATGGTGGATGCAAAACACATGCAACCAAAGGATTTGAGCATATTATAATCTGGGGGTTTCTTGAATAACAATTCAAAGGGAGATTTATTTTGAGTGGCTTTAGAAGGAAGCATGTTAGTCAAGAAGGCAGCAGTGGCAACACAATGAGTCCAATAGACAAGAGGAAGATTGGATTGAAACCTCAAAGATCTTGCTACTTCGAGCAAATGCTTGTGTTTCCTCTCAACTAGGCCATTTCGTTGAGGGGTCTCAACACAACTAGTTTGGTGTATAACATCAAAAGATTCGTAAAAAGACTTCATTAAGAACTTAGTCCCATTATCAGACCTAAGAATTTTAATTCTGGTGTTAAACTGATTTTGAACCATAGTGAAAAAAATTCTTATTTTAGTTTCAACCTCAGAAAAAATCCAAGTACATCTGGTATAGTCATCAACCACAGTAAGAAAAAATTTGAAACCTTCATGAGAAGTAACAAAGAATGGGCCCTATACATCACAATGTATTATTTCAAAAGCATTTTGAGTTACAAAAGAACTTATAGGGAAAGGTAATCTTTTCTGTTTGGAAAAGAGACAAGTTTCACAAACATCATTATTACAAGTAGGTATGGGGAATTTTTGAAACCTTTTCAGAAAATGGATGGCCCAATCTGTTATGCCAAAGTGTTGTTGACTAGTAGAAAGAGGGATAGAGTTGCAAACAGAAGCTTTGAAAACAGTGTTGGCAGATTGTTCAGGAACTTAAATATCAATAATGTATAGCCTATTCTTCAATTTAGCAAAACCAATCATTTTCCTCTTGAAAATGTCCTGCATAAAGCACATGGATGCAATAAAGAGAAGTCAGACTTGAGGTGTTGCACTCATTTTGAGACAGACACTAAGTTAAAATTGAAATCAGGTACATAGAGGACCAATTTTAAAGTGAGGTGAGGAGAGATATAGATATCTCCAAGTAATGTAGCAATTGTACTATTGTTATTAGGTAATTGAACATGAATGTTGACATGTTCAGGAGTAGAAGTAAAGAACTTAGGAGAACAGACCATATGGCCAGTAGTTCCTGTGTCTAAAATCCATGTGTGGATGTTTTTAAAACCTTTCATGACAGAAGTGTTAGCACAAAAAATAGTTTTCATACCAGTTAGGGTAGTAGCAGTTGAGTGTTGAGCAGAGGAGATAGGAGCAGATTGAGTAGTGGTGTTGTGAGACTTAGCAAACAACATAAATTGCTCAAACAGATTCTGCATTTTGTGTCACGATTCTCAGAGGACTCAGAAATCTGTTGATCCTCAGTTGCCACAGAGTTGGCATTAGAATTGGAGGGTGCTGCTCTTTTACCCTTGGGACCATCCCAGCCAGGTGGATACCCATGAATTTGAAAACATTTGTCAATAGTGTGTCCACTAAAACTATAGTGGGTACACACTTGAGTTTCTTTTTATCTTTGAAAATAGGAGGTTTGCCAGACTTGTTAGAATTGTTACTTGTACTGTTAGAGGCTTGATTGTCTTGATAAGACTTGTCCCTAGTGAACATAGCTAATGGATCCATAGTAGGAGCAGAGTATAAGGCCATTTGGTTTTCCTCTTGTAAAAGCAGAGAATAAACTTTGGACAGAGAGGGTAGGGGAGACATGATGATAATTTGACTATGAACAGCAGTGAAAGATTCATTTAATCCTATCATAAACCCCAACACACAGTCATTCTGTTGTTGATCAAGGAGGTGTTGATTCACATGACAGGCACACAAACCATAAGAACATAGAATGAGAGACCCTTGAGACACATATTCATCCCATACAGAACGAAACACATTGTAATAATGGGTAATGGATTGATTACCCTGAGAGATCGTATAAAGGGATTTTTGCAACTGGAAAACCCTAGAACCATCAGTTCGATCATACCTCATTTGGAGTTCAGTCCCGAGTTCAATAGCAGTGGATTGGAATAAGAGACTACGACGCAACTTTTTTGTTATCGAGTTCATCAGTCAAGTGAACACCAAGTTATCAGCCCGAGTCCAGCAAGTATGCAGATCCGCATCACCATAGGGAATTAGAAGGGAACCGTCAATGAACCGCCCTTTATTCGATGCGTTAATTATATATATTCTAAGACCCTCCCTAATATGGGCATGGATGTCCACGATGCCCATCTTGGACATCAGTTTGTGGAATTGTTGGACTCCCAGCGGTTTGGTGAAAATGTCAGCTATCTGGTGCTCATTTGAGATGTGTTGCACCTTGATCAACCCATGATGGACCTTCTCTCGGACAAAAAAAGCAATCCATTTGGATATGCTTTGTCCTTTCATAGTGAACTGGGTTCACAACGATGCATGCATCGCTCCTGCTATCAGTGAAGATGGTTGCGGTTCTTGTTGGTGTGATGTGTAGATCCTTGAGCAAAAGATATAGCAGCATGAGTGAATTCTCTTTCTAGTTGGGCCACCCCACCCAGGAGGTTAACTAATTAGCTAGAAGTAGTTCTCAATAGTGTGACCCTAGAATCCACTGTGTTCTTGTCTTGTTTAGACAAGGGAAGCTTGTAAGGCTTAGCACAAGTGGGAATAGTTGGATTCTGAGGATAATTAGGCCTTGGTTGGTATGGATGAGAGGGTCTTTGTCTTGTCAACATAGCGAGAGTCCATAGCTGGTAATGAGGTAGACTATAAAACTTTATTGTTTTCTTCTTGCAATATCATTGGGTACACTTTTGATAAACTAGGCAGAGGAGATACAAGGAGTATTTGACTCTAATAGCAGAATAAGACTCATTGAGTCCAACCATAATTTTCAGAACACGGTCTGATTGTTGAAGACCCGTCATGGTTTTGTTTACATTACAAACACACTAGCCACATGAGCAGGCCACTACATGTATTTGGCTCACAAATTCATCCCATAAGGCCTTGAATTGATTGTAATACTCAGTGATAGAACCAAACCCTTGTGATATGATTGAGAGTGATTTTTGCACATGGTAGACTCTTGAGCCACCTGTTCTATCAAACCTAGTTTTAAGATCATTCCACAAGTCATTGGCATATGTGAAATACAACAAACACCTTTGTAAATCATGGTTTATAGAGTTGATCAACCATGACAACACCAACTCATTGTCTCTAATCCAACAAGAAAACAAATTTGGATCACTAGAATCAGACTAAGATAGAGTTCCATCACTGAATGGCAACTTGTTCTTGATAGTTAATGCCATGATATGCCTTTACTCCTTGACAGGTAATTTATACCATACAATTTGTCACTCAGAATGGATGTACCATAGTCGTGTCCCTAAGAAGTACACAAATGAAGAATCTTCACATGGTTTCTTGGATGAAATAACAGGTGTAGTAGTAGTTGATGGTGCATGATAATTCATTGTGTCAATTAATCACAAAATTAGGGTTACGAACAAGGGAAAACCATAGATTATGATCAAATCAACTTCGAAATAACAAATTCGGATGAATCAACACGATTTCAACAAAGAGTGATCATGATCGAGACACACAAACATAAAGATTCTCAAAGAACTGTGAAATCTGGATAAAATTACAACAAAAAAGAGTACGATCATTCGCGTGCGACTGCAGAAGAATCTTTGCAATGGAATTCATATGACCAAGGGAGAATTATACTATATTGAAATGCATGATCAGATAATGAATAACAACATTGAATCACAATCTAATTTGAAACAAAATTTTACTTAATTGAATTGAACAATCGAAAGTACTTGTTGACGATTGCAAATTCTTCTCTCGTGTTCATGAGAAGTGAAAGTAGCAAAGTGAATTGTAAATACCCTTAAATCCTATTTATAAGGCGAACCATAAAATAAAATTAGGAAAAATTATTATTTGTGCCCGGGATATTTCAATTTTTGATGAAAATACCCGATATCTTTTGAATTAATGAAAATGTCCTGGATCTATGCCATTTTTTGACGAAAATGCCCTTTGTGTGCCAATACATACTTAAAGGGCATTTTTAACTCAATCCAAAACATATAGGGCAAAAAAACATATTTTTTAAACATAGAGGGTATCTTTTGCATTTTAAACGTAGCAATCCAAGGGGCGCGCCATACGAAAGGTCGCGTCTGAATTTCAATCTTAGGGTTCCAGAGTATATGCGAACCCATTATACAAACTCAAAGCATCATGTAATCATCACGTCAGTCTAAATTTGCAGAAAAAATGGTGGTGATCACGAAATCACAACGACTCCAGATGCTCTATATCGACCCCAACTTCTCTCCATATGCAGAAACCGTGTTTTTGACCAGTATGGAGGATATTTGACCACTATAGTATAACACGGTCTCTGCATATTTAGATTGACGTGATGATTACATGAAAATGGTGGTGATCACGAAATCTCAATGACTTCAGATGCTCTATATCGACCCCAACTTCTCTCCACATGCAGAGACCGTGTTTTTGACCAGTATGGAGGATATTTGACCAGTATAGTATAACATGGTCTCTGCAAATTTAGACTGACGTGATGATTACATGATGCTTTGAGTTTGTGAAATGGGTTCGTATATACTCTAGAACCCTAAGATTGAAATTCAGACGCGACCTTTCGTATGGCGCACCCATTGGATTGCTACGTTTAAAATGCAAAAGATACCATCTATGTTTAAAAAATGTGTTTTTTGCCCTATATGTTTTGGATTGAGTTAAAAATGCCCTTTAAGTATGTATTGGCACACAAAGGGCATTTTCGTCAAAAAATGACATAGATGCAGGATATTTTCATTAATTCAAAAGATATCGGGCATTTTCATCAAAAATTGAAACATCCCGGGCACAAATAATAATTTGTCCATAAAATTACCGTTGATAGGTGAACTTACTAAAAGCGGAAAGAAATTCTAACTAACTATGTTGAAGTTTAAATAATAGTTATATTTGGAAACTTGGTACTTAAATCAATTTATATGATCTAAGATATTATTATAGCTAATTTTTTAGTAGCTAACACCTTTCATCTCTGAAGCAAACTCAGAACAATTTTGTGAGACGATTATGTGTAGCCAACTCATAACGTTTTTTTTTTTTTTACGTTATATGTGTCTCATTTTGAATTTAAGCTATGCTATCATATGAAAAATGCAAGTGCACTAATAAAAATTATATATTTATAGAACTTATACATGACTTCTATTAGTGCAAGTGTGCAACTTGGACTTCTCCAATAGTAGCATAAATGAAATTCTCATTTTAAATGTACCACATCACCAATTTTTTTGTTAACACACTCACATTGAGTGTGCATCAACTATCAACCTACAAACATAAAGATCAAAAGAAGAATATCAAAAAGTACAAATAAAATTTACATAGAAGAATAATGATCATATATATGATATATATATAAATAATTATATTGTGGTCCTATTATACAACATGCACCTAACAAACATCACTACATCACCCATCCTAATTCCTCCTACTCATCATGTGATCCCAAAAGTGAAGCCAAAAGAATCCGTTGGCAAATCCAAGAGGAAACTCTTCACTTTCGGCGAACAAATCTCACGCCCATAATAATTGTAACAACATTTTATTCTCTTTCTTTCTCCATCACACATTATCATGAGTAGATCAGAAATAGGCCCCCAATTAAAGTGAGTAAGGTTGTTCTTTTTTACGCTGCTTGTGGTCCATTGCGGTGGATCGAAATTGGAAGTCCTTTAGGAAAATCAACGAATGGGAATGCAAAAGCTTGGTCCGAATCGGCTAAGGACCACCGGAAATTAAGCACTAAATGATGAATAAATACGGCCATTTGAAGCTTTGCGAGCTCGGATCCGGCGCAAAGGCGTGGTCCTCCACCAAATGGCATGAAGCAGTTATTGCTGCTGCTTGGAGGGATTGTACCTCCCCGGTTACTGACAGTACTCTGCAAAACAAAACAAAAAACAGCGACCTAACGTGAGATTTTTGTGGTTTACGTGTTCCCGTTATTCCATGCCGATGTTTCTTTCTTGCCTTGGTTATTTAAGGAAGTAATAATAAAACAAGAAGAAGAAGAAGAAGAAGAAGAAGAAGAAGAAGTAGAAGCATGCAGAAGCAGAAAAAAAGATGGTAAAAGAATTCAGTAGGGTATGTCACTTTATGAAACATGTAGTGGTAAATTTAAAGATACGTGCCTTTTTATCGATTTTCACCATGCATGTGAAATGGTGAATGTCACCTAACAATTAACTTGCACAATTTTGATTAAGGGGTGTGATTTTGGTTGTTGTGCAATGCCAACGTGTCAGATGACTATCATAAATATATATTGGTCGTTTTTTCTTTGAGAATCAATATATATTGGTCATTAATTAAGGTTCAGACTTCACACTGAGTCACTGACGTAATTTAGTCAGTCAATAATCGATATAGTATAGTATGTAATAATTATAATCTTTAACTTCTAATCAAAACGTGCCTTATATAATACCAAAATAACAACAAGAGAGTGTGTAACAAATATTTTCCCCGAGAGAAGAGGTCAATGTAGAGTTTAATGAGCGACTTCGTAATACAATTTAGGACGTTTAAAAGTATAAATGTGCTTTATTACTAAGTTTATATGGAGAAAAAGGTCAAAATCAAAGGAAATCTATTTCACTATCTATGATAATGTGGTGCATCGAATTAATTAATATATAATAGGTATCCTAAATAATTGAGGTTTGCACAATATTATTCTATAACAATGCCACGAAAGAATTCGTCCAAGTGAATATGAAATATGATTGTAACGTTTTATATTATGATAGGAGTAAATACAAATGAATACATATCATATGAGTTGCTAGATAATACGACGTTTTATGTGAAGTGAAGAATGTTATCTGCTTTATATAGATTTCTAGAAGGCACAAGTGCTAGTATCTTTTAAAAGAATTGCATATGTAAAAAGGAAGCTTTTCATGTCAACTATTAAAAGTCTTTAAAAAGAAAAGAGAATATCCGTTTTTGAAATAAAACCCCCCTTTGTCCCTCATAAGTTGAAATAGAAGAAAGCCATGGCAATGGCATTATTTGGAAAGAGGAAAAAGAATATATCTCGTCTCATAAAAGAGAAGTGTTGGACCAGCAATAAAGGGTGACCCCATGAGGAAAGGCACTCGTGCACGTGCACGTGCAACCCCACAATCCACATGGGAACTTTAATCATCAAGTCGCACCCCCCTCCCACCACCCCCCCCACCCCCCCCCCCCCCCTCGCCACACGCACACGCACGGGTTGCGGGGAGGGGAGGGGAGGGGATTTCCAACTTTCTGTCCTACAGTCTTTCTGTGGGCCTGCCAATCCGTACTAGTTTTGCAACATCCCTTGAATGATCATGACAGTTCATCATGTGGCCTCTCCCTCGTTTAACGGATTATGATTGCATGCTAAAATTCTTTTATTTTTCATTGCTTTTGAAATTTTTGCCCCTTATCGTAATTGAAAGGTCCTTAACCAACGGCCGTGATGGAATATTTTGAAACCCTTTTTTCCCATTACTGAATTCTTCTTTATCCATTCTATAAAAAAATGAAATTATTTGAAAAGCAACATATACTTCACTATCTTTATCAAAGGTTTTTTTTTTTTTGTCATGTTTCTCTATTTTTTTGAAAATACGTAGCCTCTATTTTCATTATATAAACTATATGAAAACAAATAGCAACTTCCTAGAAGACCAACAAACAAAAATTTGCATTACATTGTTGTCACAATTTTGTATTTTAGAACTTTATATTAATATATTTGGAGTGATTGTCCTTTTAGCATTGAAGAATCCAGGCTGGTACGAAATGCATAGGCCACTTAGCCACGTGGTCCATGGATCGACCAAGTTCCCAAATCGAATTCAATACTACTTTGAGCTCCACCCACATTATTAATTCTTGAAAAACAAGTGCATGGGGACAAAGTTTTCCACACATGTGTGTGTACGCACACATAATGCTAAATTTTGTAAAATCCGGTTAATTGTACTTATCAAGGACAAAGAATACGATCGATAATGACTACATAAGTTTGTCTTTACTTGAATTTACGACAGTTTGCGAACTTAATTCATGCCTTCGAGTACTACTAGAATCACATCACGTTTTAAATCTGAAATTATAGATTTTATCATAAAGTCTTGTAAGTCTATGACATTCTACAAAGATTTTTATTTTTGTACAATTTCGTTAGTGTCAATCATTCATATTCATTTTTATCACTGATATCTCTCAAACTATAACTTAAAATCATTACAATGGGGTACACGTTTATACTCCCAATTATATCATTGAACAAGTTTTAGTTGATTAGCGAGAATTTCATAAAATAGTAATTTGGTTTCAATGCTGACATCTTAAAGGCGCTTGGTTACACAATCATACACTTCGATTTAATTTAAATTTTACACACAAGAGACAATTTTTTGTAACAGGATGAAACTGATATTTTATCTTGCCACGTATAAGCTTCTTTGAAATAATTGTTACATAACATAATCTTGTTTGACTATGCGATAACATATAATTAACCAGATTTCATTAGATTTAGATCTCACTCACTGCCAGAGTTCCAAAGAAAATCGTAAAAATTACCAACCAGATGCGTAGTAATGATTTCTAAAAATAATTTAGACGACAACAAATTGTGCAGGTGACACGCCCCTGAAGATAAAGTTAAATATAAACTACAGCACACTTCAGATTATGGAACTAATACTAAATTCAAAATCTTAAGCATATAGTAAAAATGATGTTCATATAGTAAAAAAATCCCTAAAATGTAACAGACTTTATATCTAAAGTTCTGATTTATCATTTATTGAGCAGATTCATCAACAGAAAAAAGGTTAGAAAAAGTGGCAGTTTTTATGAATAAAACTGACTAACCTGCTGCCATCTCCATGGATTGAAGTGCCAAGGTTGGTCAAAAAGTGACGCATCTAAATGCACCGCTGCTATCACCGGCAATACTTTCCAACCACATGGAATGTCATAACCTTTTCCACAAATATTAAATAACATTAGAACAAAAAAATAAAAAAATACTTCAAAATTAAAAAAATACTATATCTATTCAAATAAAAAATAAACATTAATCAATTGTAAAAGTAACCATACCTTTGTACCTAACATCTTTAACCGCCTTTCTGTGGAGAAATCTAACCACGTTCCCCAGCCTTAAAGTCTCACTTATAACCTGATACGCAACATACACTTCTCCACATTATTACATATATATATATATATATATATACAAAAAAAAAAAGTTCTCCATTTAATTTTTTTTTTTTGATAATTTGATAATTTTCTTACACTCTGAGTGAACTCCATTTTCTTGTAATCATCCCACTTCAAATCCAGCTCTCCTGTCTCCTCCTTCACTCTAACAATTTCCATATGTTCCTCCTAATGAATTCATCATACTAAATATTTAAAATCATAACAAAGATAAATGAAGGGGACTCCAAAAATTGAAAATATCAAGAATCATTACTCTTAATTGCTGAACTGCTGTGGGACAACCCTGTAAGAAATAAATTGCTAGTGATATTGCAACTGACGACGTTTCATGTCCTGCAAATAGTAAGCTCAAAACCAGGTCCAAAATTTGTTCTTTAGACAAATTAGAATTTTTCAGGACCCAGCCCAATAAATCATTTTCATCTTCATTTTCTTCCTTGATCCGGTCCTCCATTTTTTGCTCGATGAATTTAAGAATTGTCGATCGTGACTGTACAATTATTACAAAATAAACCTTAAATTAGACCAAAACAAGACCATAATTAAGAAATTGGGTGTGACAAAATTATGTACAAGTGTAACCTTTAGAGCTTTGCTATAAGCAGTCCCTGGAAAATTTAATGGAGCTGATACAACTCCTTTCATAAACGTTATGTACTCTTTTCTCAAGAGTTCAGTCTCTGGTTTTCCAGGTTGAAGGCTCATAATATGCTCCGCCATCAAATTAAATGTTAACTGCATAAAATAAAATAAATTAATCAGAAGATTGGTACTATGGTATGAAACTTAAGTAAGAAAATAAAATAAATTACCTGAGTGACGCTAAAATTTTAATTTAAGCCCTTTAATTATTGAAAATGTGACTAAAATGCTGACACGTCTCCAAATCAATAGATCAAAATTTGATACAATTGAACTAGATGAAACGGTCCAAACGATGGGACGTTTGATGCTCTTATCCAAAAAAAAGATATATATATATATATATATATATATATATTGGCTATAGATATTTTGTACCTTTTTTGCCTCATCTTGTGCACAAATAACAGAGTTATGATTCCAAGAAGACAGAACAAGGAGAGTGTGTTTTTCCACTTCACGCAAGAGATGAGTTTTCAACCTTGCATTGCTCAAAAAATTAAGAGAAATAATTCTCATGTCTTTATGCATTTCACCAACTAAAACTAACATGGACCATTTCCCTAAAATCCCACCAATGCTTGTTGGGTAGCTGCACTCGAATAATTTCCCTTCGTTTTGTAGAATAAATTTGTTCAACTCTGCATCAGCCGAGACTATTGTGGGTGCTCCAAATAAATGGGACTTGTATATTTTCCCATACCTGCATAAAATATATCATTTTCATAAAAACAACTAGAAATCACTTAGGTAATTTTATTTATTATAAAGATTAAAAAAATACCTGGAAATGTGTTCTTCCATGAATTTCCCTATAGTGGTGGCTGCATATGGCTTTAAGTAACCAATTGTTTCACCAAGAAAAGGCCAGCCCATGTTTCCTGGTGGAAGATTAAGGTTTGTTTGTTTTTTTCTAAAGAAATTCAAGAAAATCAGAGAAAGACATACTAGAAAGAGAGTAAACTCTAAGCTCAAATCAAACATGGTCTATCTCTCTCAAGAAAACTGGAATCTGTACTAATCAGATGTCAGCTTAATGAAGTTTTGTTTGTTTGTTTAGAATGAAAGGAGAAGTTTCTTTTTTTCTTCTCTTCCTCTCCTGAAGTTCTTCCTACATTAAGTTGGAGAGGAAAGCAGAAGTCAGTGAGAAGCTTTTTTGGGGTGTAAGCTGCTTTTTATAGGCTTTAGTTTTCTTTCCTTTTTGCATTATTTTTTTACGGAAAAAGGAATCATAATAATGTAGTAAGATTTATTTCATTCACCAATAGTTTTGAGTTTGTACGGGTATCTCTTGTACCACGTGAAAAACCAACTCCGTCCATCCTTAACGAAGGTTCTTAATGATCACTAGAATAAGCTAATCAAGGAAGGTTATTAATCAGCTTAAAGCTTCTCGCTTTCGGCATCTTAAAATTCTATATTGTTATGTGCTAAGTGTCAGTTTATGACGTATCATCGCGAAACTTATTTCATGTGCGATGATTGTATTTCATATAATTATTTTTTTAGCTTTTAGATCACACTTTTGTAAGATACAGCCCTTTATAAATAGTTAATTTGGGGTTCGTCGTGGAGTTTATTAGCGAAAATGCGTTTTTTCTGTTACATCTTCTTAAATTACATTTAGATCGCGTTTCTATTTATAGTAAGATTTTATATTTACAGTTTTTCTCTTTCAGAAATTTATGACCGTTGACTCAAATTGCTGGTGTATAAAATAATAATGCTCTCCTAGATTTTAGACTCAGATTTTAGAGTTCACACAAGTCCTCTGTTATACACTCTCAAAGTTCATTACGATTGTAATCGTTAATTCACAACTCGTTCATCGATATGCACATAATTTCGATTGTTTTTCTTTTATTATATTTGATCTCGACTTCTCGTTATGGTATCATCTATAAGAAAAATAAGAGAAATAATATTTGAGTGAATGAATAATTTCATTAACCAAAAGAGTACTTATACTAGAGTACAAGGGTAATAAAGTACAACACTAAATAATTACAATAAATACAATAATTGACTAAAGACTAATACAACAATATAATATCATCTAATACACCCCCTTAAAATAGACGTTCCGTCACTAACGGAGATTTTGCCACGAAGAAGCTCAAACTGAGAACGAGGAAGGGGCTTAGTGAGTACGTCAGTCAACTGATCAAGAGTGTTCACATACGTGACACTAAGAAGACCCTTGGCCACAAGATCACGAATGAAGTGAAGATCAAGGGAGATACGCTTCATGCGAGAGTGCTGAACCGGATGAAGAGAGGAACGTAAAGCACCCAAGTTGTCACAACGCACCATAGGAACCGAGCGTAGAGACAACCCAATCTCCCCAAAGAGGTGCTGAAGCCAACGCACCTCAGACGCAGTGGAAGCAAGAGCGCGATATTCCACTTCAGTAGAGGAACGAGATACCGCCTTTTGTTTCCGAGAGGACCATGAGATAGGATTCGACCCCAACATGATAAGATATGCAGAAGTAGACGTGCCATGAAGAGTATCACCACCCCAATCCGAGTCCCAGTAAGCAGAAAGAGAAAGATTGGTATCACGACGCAGCGTGATACTGTGAGTGAGAGTACCTTTAAGGTACCGAAGCACGCGCTTCAGTCCCAACCAATGAGCCGCATCCGGACTCGCCATACGTTACGCAAGCCTATTGACCGAGAAGGCAATATCCGGACGTGTAAGAGTGAGATACTGCAAGCCACCAATAACTTGACGATTCAACGTGACATCAACAAGGTCAGCCGAACCCGGAGCCGTGGGGTTGCGAGACATGGGTGTTGATAGTGGTTTGGCACCATCCATCTTGTGACGAGCCAATAGATCGTGAATGTACTTGCGCTGCGAGAGGAAAAGCCCATCACCCGTGCGGTAAACCTCAACACCCAAGAAGTAATTGAGGACACCTAAGTCCTTAATAGCAAAGTCCGTGCCAAGGTGCGTAACAAGCATGGAGATAGTCTTGTAGCACGAACCCGTGACCACAATATCATCAACATAAACATGGACATAGACGCGAACCGAACCACACATGAGGATAAACAAGGACGTATCCGACTTCGGCTGTAGAAAGTCGAACGTCACAAGAGCAGCACTAAGAGCAAGATACCAAGCACGAGGGGCTTGTTTGAGGCCATAGATGGATTTATGAAGAAGGCATACATGATCCGGACGAGCCTTGTCAACAAACCCCGGTGGTTGCCTCATGAAGACTGTCTCGAGAGCGTGCCATGAAGGAACGTGTTGCTAACATCCAATTGGCGTAGCGGCCATGAGTGCATTACGGCCAAGGCTAGGATAGTGCGAATGGTGACCGGGTTAACCACCGGACTGAATGTTTCTTTAAAGTCAACCCCCGGCCGCTGATGAAACCCCTTTTCAACCAAACGAGCCTTATAACGGTCAACGGACCCATCCGGAAGGCATTTGATATGAAACACCCACTTTGATCCCACTACAGTACGGTTGAGAGGAGGTGGAACCAAGGACCAAATGCCATGAATGGAGAGAGCTGCGAGTTCCTCAGACATGGCGTCATGCCACAATGGATTAGAGAGGGCCATTTTAACCGAAGTAGGTTCCAAGTCATGAAGAACCGGATGCTTGGTGGCAGTAAAGATCTTAGGCTTGAAGATGTTGTTGAGAGACCGCGTGATCATGTGGTGTGGACGAGCAGAGGAGGGTTGAACATCAGTTGTGGGCGCACTAGGGTTCGCAATCAAGACTGGCGGTGGAGCCCTAGGGCTGCTACGGTGCACGAGCGGCGCGGACCGGGTCATGGGCGATGGAGGCCCATTAGTGGACCGGGTTTGGGCCAGAGGTGACCGCTCATGGGTCAGGATGGACCGGTCTACCTGATGGGCTGGTGAGCTCGGCCCAACGGTCGGATCCAAGCGGGCTAAGGGCGACCCGCTAGGGTTGGTGGCCTGTAGTGCCCTGACGGGCCGAGGCGCGGCTGGTGCTGGGCCTAGGTCAACAAGAGGCGACGGCTAAACGTGTTGCAGTGGTGATGTGGGCAAGAAGTCCAAAAACTTATCCTCAACAAACCGCACATGTCGAGAGATGTAAACACGGCCTGTGAGAATATCAAGACACTTGTAGGCCGACTACGAGGTGGAGTAACCAACAAAGACACAAGCCCGAGACGGGGGCGTGAGCTTTCCGGGAAAGTATGGACGTAAGTGAGGGTAACAAAGACACCAAACACCCGTAGACCCAAATAGTTCGGTTGACGACCAAAAAGAGCCTCAAAGGGGGACCGAGAGCCAAGAACAGTGGTAGGTAACCTGTTATAGAGATAAGTGCTCGTGCTAAAGGCAAAGTCCCAAAAAGTCGAGGGGAGAGAAGCACGAGAGAGGAGTGTACGTCCCATCGTTACAATGACACGAAGACGACGCTCACTGGTGTCGTTTTGCTGGGGCGTGTGCGGGGCGGTCGTGAGCCAAGAGATGCCATTGGAAGATAGATACGTCCGCATTGCCAAGAACTCACCACCATTGTCGGAATAAAAATTCTTAATCGACCTACCAAATTATTTTTCCACTATACCTCGAAACTGAATAAAAATACGCAATACATCGAACTTGGCCTTCATAGGGAAAAACCATCAAAACTTGGTAAAGTGGTCAACCAAAAGTAAGTAAAAACGACATCCCATAGTAGAAGTAACTGGTGTTGGACCCCAAACATCACCATAAACATAATGAAGCACATCGTTTGACACAAGAGATGAATCTCTAAAAACAAGATTCTGACTTTTATTCGACAAACACGAATTTCAAAAACTAGAGTCCAACGCAGCGAACGACACAGTAGGTAAACTAAATTTGCTAACAATAAACGACCCAACTTTGCCGAGAGGATGACCGAGCCTATCGTGCCAACAACCAACACTAGTACGTTCACCAACAAGCGCCATAACCGAAGAGCATCCAAGAGAAGGCAGTCGAACACGATACACACCATCCACACACGTCCCGCGAAACAAACTACTCCTCGTGCGAGAGTCCTTCACAACAAAATAAGACGAGAAAAACTCAATAGAGACATCATTAGCAGTAGTAAACCGATGCACAGATAAGAGATTTTGCCTTGAAGAGGGAACACACAGAATATTATCAAGTGTAAAAGAACGATCATGGAGAGTAATTTTAGAGGAACCCGTGTATGAGATAGGTAAACCTTTACCACCAACCGTTGTGACCTCCTCCGGGCCTTCATACTCAGAGTGGAGAGCAAGATTCCCAAGATCAGATGTGAGGTGATGAGAGGCTCCCGAATCAGCCAACCATTCATCACGCAGAGCAGAGGGTGGCAACGGCGATGCAAGTTTGCGCTAGGGTTAGGGTAGCAACGACAAGTCCTATCCCCATGGCCCGTTATGCCACACAACTGACATACGATAGGCCCACGAGTGTGAGGGGGCTGATACAGGCCAGTGTCGTGACTAGGGTTAGGGTTTGAGGGCCCATTAGAGCCCCTACTGTGGCCGCCACGCTGTGATTGGCCTGACGAGGGTCGATTTTGGCCGCGGATGTTGCGAGGGTTGGACCGCGGTTGGGACACGGCCTGATTCGCAGAAGCAATCGTGGTGGACTGTTCAAGTTCAAGACGATGTAGATATCCTTCTTGACTAACAAGGAGGTCATGCAACTCAGCAAACTGAATCGGGTGCTCTCGAGCACGAATTGGGCCAGCGGTGTTACGATAAAGAGACCCAAGGCCAGTGAGAACATGTAGCGTGATGTCGTCATCCTTCACGGGGCCATCAATGACAGCCAGTTCATCAGCCTTTGACTTGATAGATTGAAGGAACTCCGAAACAGAACGATCACCCAACTTCATGTTGTTCAGTTCATCCTTCAACTGCATGGCACGGGAGCGTGGGCGACTAGCATAGTGTCGTTGCAAGTCGTCCTACACGCCCGCAGAGGTTTCAGTGGAAGAAACAAGTGAAGAGATCTCCACAGAGACAGAGCCAACCAAAGTCGTGACTAAAAGAGAGTCCTGACGCGTCTAGAGAGAGTAGGCCGCCAGCGACTCTGGTGTAGTACCCATCAGTGAACATGGATGGGAGCGGTCAACAAAGCCAAACAATCCATAGCCATATAGGAGGTGACAGATTTGACAACGCCACGCATGATAGTTCGTTCCGGTGAAACGGATCAGAATTTGGTTGGAGTTGATCGGAATCAACGCCACACCGCCATAGGACGGCCCGTGAAAGGGCGGTGATAGCAGTGATGGAAGGCCAGCCGTGGCGGTGGCATATCCGGAGGTGTCACCGGTGGCGCCCTCAACGAAGGAGCGGGTAGGAGGGCCCGAAGCAGACATATTAGGTCAAGGATCGAAGAGAGTCTCGTTAGAGAAAAAGGTCTCTTGATACCATATAAGAGAAATAAGAGAAATAATATTTGAGTGAATGAATAATTCCATTAACCACAAGAGTACTTATACTAGAGTACAAGGGTAATAAAGTACAACACTAAATAATTACAATAAATACTATAATTGACTAAAGACTAATACAAAAATATAATATCATCTAATATCATCCACCTGGTTTCGATCGTCTTCTTATGCTGATTTTCATGTTCTCGCGATTAATTTGTTCAAAATTCTTGATTCTGCAAAATTAGGGTTCCTATTTTCCAGTTTCGATTTTGCTCATTTTCTAATAATTTTCTCTATTAATTCATCATGTCTGGAACCGATCCTGCTTCCTCTTCAACTAATTTACCTACATTGTCCAAATATTCGATTGAGGATTCCAATTCGTTTTCTTTTTGGGTGCACTTGATTTTACCAATTCCACCGTTGTTGGTGAATTACTGAATGGAATGAACTACATCTCATGGACTAAAAAAATTGAAATGACGCTCACAATTAAGAACAAAATCAACTTCATTGATGAATCGTTGCCAAAGCCTGATGATCTAGTGCTTCGCACTTGCTGGCTTAGAGCAAATAACTTGGTGATGTCATGGTTGCATAGATCTATTGCACACGACCTTCGAAAAACACTTACATACTTAAAGAATGCATTTAATATATGGAAATAATTGAAAACTCGTTATGAAAGATCTAACGTATCTCGAGTTTTTCATCTTAAGAAGAGTTTGACAACTAATTCAAAAGAATCCATGATTGTTACTGTGTTCTATAATCCCGTTAGGGGATTGTGGGATGATATGTTAATCACAAGCCTATAATTGCATGTTCTTGTGGTTTGTACCCTTTGCAATATGAACACACAAATGATGGAGTTGCAACAATTAGACTGCATCATGTCTTTTCTAGTGGGCTTAAATTATTCCTTCTCAGTTATCATGACTTAAATTCTCTTGTACTCCCTTTTGCCATCTTGGTTAAGAGTATAATCTCTTCTGCGGCAAGAAGAGAATTAAATAAATTTGCACATTTGAAATATGCATGATGATCCATTGGCCATGTTTTCCAAAGCAAGAGGACCTCAGGATACAAACTCTACCAACAATTCAATCTAAATTTACTAAGGGTAAGGATAAAAAGAAACTGAAGTGCAATCACTGTGATTCTGGAGGTCATACTGCTGACAGGTTCTTTCTGTTGATTGGCTATCCACCTGGTTGGGATGGGCCAACTAGTAGAAGGGAACAAGGTCATCAGAATCAATCCTCCGCACAATTAGCAACAATTGAGGAGGGCCCTACTTAGCCTTTTGTTGCCCTACCTGATCGGCTGATCCTAACGAACTCACGTTTGAACAATTCTTGGCCTTCACCGGGTCTCAGTGTGCCTCCTCCTCTGCTAGTCAAACCCCTAGTACTACTTTTGTAGCAACTGCAACCACCTCCCTGTCAGGTATTACTCATTTTAGCTAGTCATCCGTAAGTCTGTCTGATTCGACTAATGGCAAATCATGGATATTCGACACTTGTGCAACATATCATATGATATGTGAGCCTCAATTCTTTACTTTGATGCTAAGACTACCATGATACTTATCTTTCTACCTATTGATCATACTACAACTGCTAAACTTCTAAAGATATATACTTAGGCCTTGATATTGTGATCAAATATGCACTATTTGTTCCAAATTGCTCATATAACTTGATATATGTTTCTAAACTATTTGTCTTTTATTCTTGGTGTTTGTCTTGTACAAGACCCTATCATGAAGAGGGCGATTAGTTCTACTAAAATGAGAAATGGATTTTATGTTTTGGACTTACATGAGTTTACTAATAAAAGTGCTAGGTATGTTATTCCTTTGTCAACTTTGCAGTGGTGTAATTTTGTCTCTTTAAACAAAACTATGTGGAACTCAAGACTTGGAAATCCTTTTAGTCAAAATTTATCATGTATTCCTGATTTTGCTTCAACAAAACATGTATCTACTGATCATTGTGATATTAGTCACAAATAGAAAAGAAGCTCTTTTCCAGTTAGCATCACATCAACTAGTACACCTTTTGAACTCATACATTTTGATTGTGTTGGGGCCCTTTTATACTATATCTCATGATGGTTGCAAATTATTTCTTGCAATTGTAGATGATTCCACTAGATGCGCCTGAATTTACTTTTTAAAACAAAATTCAGAGGTCCAATTCCATGTAACTCACTTCAACAGTAATTGCTGATCAAGTTGATCTCAAAATCAAAATCATGAGGAGTGATAGTGGAACTGGATTTCTGATGAAAGAGTTTTATACTAAACATGGCATTATACGTCAGACCAGTTGTGTAGAGATTTCATAGCAAAATGACATGGTTGAGAGAAAGCACCAACACTTACTCAAGGTTGCAAGATCGTTAAGATTCCAATTTAATATCCTTTTTGAAATACTTGACTTATTAGGTTGCTCTTTCTGCATTCCTCATCAATAGACTACATTATGGTGTAATGAATAATAAAACTACATTTGAAATCCTTTTAAGAAGTCGTCTTTATTATTCCATCTTGAGGAGTTTTGGTTGCTTATGTTTTGCATCAACACTTGGTGTTCACAGAAAAATTTTGTTGAAAGACCACAGAAGTGTTTTTGTTGGATATCCAAGGGGCACCAAAGAATATCTACTACTTAATATTCATACTAAAAATATTCTTATCTCAAGAAATGTTATTTTCAATGAGCAAAAATCTCATTGACTAATTTGACTACTCTAAAAGATGTCAATGAAGACGAAGTCCCACAAGGATCTCTCTGCACATATCCTTTTATTTCATGACAGGAAACTCAAACACTTGTGCTCCTTGCTCATGACATTCCACCTCACCCTGTCCTACCTACTTGAGGTGTCCAGTTACATGTGCATACTCATGAGTTGCCACCACATGACACCATGGCATAACATAACAACAACATTGATGACACACACCAATGTCACCACCTTACTAAGTAATTATGCATCAAAATCTCCTATTACTGTTCCAAGCTCTATTCCCGTTGTACCTACTACTAGAAAATCTAACAGAATGTCCAAGTTACCTGCTTATTTACATTCTTATGATGTTTTTTCCACTAGCTTCTTTGCATAAAAACACTGGTAATACTTATGTTATGCTGACCACCACTGTTAAAATATCATGTACACCATCATATGTCTTCTGATAGACTCAACCCAAACCATTTAGCGTTCGCTGCATTTGTAACAAATATCTGTTCGACTTACTTAACTATTTCATATCTACACCGAATTAGAGCTATAACCTATTTATAGTATTGCCCCACAACGGGAATCAACTAACTTAGACATTATAGTGTGTAAGCCGAGTTAGCCACGACCTAGTTCATGTGCCGTGTTTTTTAGTGCAAGTTTCTCAAACTAAAAACTAGCTCAAGGTCAATAAGGAGATTGGATTAGTCTGACGTGGAGTGATTAGTTAGCAGACAAAATAATCTCGCATCACATATTTGATAGTGATTTAAAGATTTAACATATTACTTGACACATGAGTTCTGGATAGGGGTGTACATAAAACCGCCACCCGCCCGCCACCCGTAAACCCGCGGTTTGAATATTTTTTGCAAAGGTAGCAGCTCACTTTGATGGTAACCCGCCTCTTGGTAGGTGGGTCGCGGGTTTACCAGTCCACCCACCCGCCCCTAAATATAAAAGCCTAAAAAAAACCCCACCCATTCATTTATAGTTTTTTTTTCACCTCACCCTAACTCTCACTCTTACCTACGGCTCACCTCTCTCACTCTCAAGTCTCAACTCAGCCGCCACCACCACTATCTCTTCGCCGTGCAACTCAGCTGACAGTCGTGAACCCACGACTCCACCGCGCAACCACCTCGTCGCCGCGACTCCACGACTCCACTGCTGCACCACCTCTCTGCCGCGCAACCACGACTCCACCGCTCCACCACGTCTGCTCACGATTCATGACGCCACCACAATTCACGATTCACGACGCCACCATTGTAAGTGTAAGTACTTCAACTTTCTCAAATGTTCGTTTTTCTTTTTCGATTTAGATATGAGATTGTTAATTTAGCTATGAGATTCTGAAAATTGGTGGTGAATGATGGTGATTGGTGAATGATGATTCTGGAAATTGGTGGTGAATGATGGTGAATGGTGATTCTGAAATTGGTCTCTTCCCCCCACACACGGCAAAAGCAACTCTACAGATCGCCGGAAATGCCGTTCAAGAGGTACATGAAGATTAGAAGAGTTACCCTAATCAACTACGGAAAGGACTATGTCAAGCTTGTCCTCATCGTTGACGTCATCGACCAGAATAGGGCTCTTGTGGATTCCCCTGATATGGTACGAAGCCAGATAAACTTCAAGAGACTCTCCCTTACAAACATCAAGATTGATATCAAAAGGGTCCCAAGGAAGAAGACCCTTGTTGCTGCAATGGAGGCCGTTGGTAGGTGTTAACATTTTATAATTTTTTTTTCTGAAATGATGGTGAAAATATAACACTTGATAGATGTTAACGGCAAATGGGAGAAGAGCTCATGGGGAAGGAAGCTTATTGTTCATAAGAGGAGAGTTGCTCTAAATGATTTTGACAAGTTCAAGCTTATGCTCGCAAAAATCAAGGTATGTACTTTTATTTGGTGAAACATTTTAGTATTATTTATTTATGCTATCATTGAAGATTAGTATAGTGAAACGATTATGATAAATGATGCTATATTATAATTATTTTGTATTCCAAGATATCAACGTAACAATAATCTGAAACAAAGGGATTAGTTTGATAGAATATGCTAGAAATGACACTATTGTTTCTGGCTCTATGTGGATTTTGTTTGTAATCTGAAACCAAACTATAGCTTATGATCAACCATTTGAACCTCCACTCACTTTGTTCTCTACTTTAGAATTGTCCAAACTTTGTTGAAACGTCAATTAAATCTACATTTTTTTGTTTTTGTTTTGCAGAGGGCTGGTGTTGGTAGACAAGAGCTTGCAAAGCTTAAGAAACAAACTGCAACCTAAGAGTATAAGTTAATTTCTGGTTATTGCGATTTTGACTTAGGAACTTCAAAGCTGTATTTGAATATCATGCAGATGCTCGAATCTTTCCAAATGTCTATGGTGATTCTGAGATTGTTGGTGAATGGTGATTTGAAAATGGTTGTGAAAGATGCTGATTTGTTCATTTGTTCATTGTGATGTTGATTTTGTTCACTGTTCAGCCTTCAATTTGTTTGTGATGTTCAATTGAGATATATTTAATGTAACCCGTCTGCCACCCGTCCAACCCGCGCCAACCCGCAACATGCATAGTTTGTAAATTGTTACCACCCGCATGGGTGAAAGAATTGGTAAACCGCCAAGATTGAGTATGGTGTCTTTTTTCGTTGTCACTCGCTATAACACACCCGCGTACACCCCTAGTTATGAATATATTATTGAAGATGTGGTAGCTCATCAATACCTTTACTAATGCTTTATTATGTTCATTTTGTTGTCTCTTATTGGAATAAATAGCTAAAAGACATGCATCCCTCGCTATCGGAAGTCGGCATACATTATTACAGATAATACAAAGAATGGAACAAATTAATGCATCCAATTTTGTAAGTTCCATTTTGCACTTGTTAGTTCATAATTGTTTAAGTAGTAATTGTGTATCAGTAAGTAATTTGTCCTTTATATTTTGATCGGATTTTAAGCAAATATCAACTCGAGCATGTTATTTCCGTTAAAAGAAAATTATATAAAAATCAGTAAAACTAAAAGACTAGAACATTCTCATTTTGATCAAAGGGAAAATGGAAGTAAAATTATTGGAATGATTAATAAAAGTTGTTCAAGATAACCACTTCCCAATTATATGAGCAACAAAATTTAGTGTACTCATGATCACTTCATTTAATTTTGGTTATATCTGGACATATACAAATATAATAATATATATCATATTCATATATATTTGATCAGAAGCTTTTAATTAAGTTTCGATAGCCCGTGAGATGTTTTCTAAAACATTGAGAAATTAAAGAAGTTGGGTGACGAATAAACTCAAAAAGCATAATTTGAGTTACAATTCAAAAATGGAAGCATTATTTCTTTAATTGGTATTCATCGTGGTTTTGCTTACAATTTTTGGCATTGTATACGTTACATATATGAATTTTAGCATAATCATAAAAAAAATAAAAAAAAAATTAAGTGATACTCGTCATCATGACTAAACCACAACGCATGACTAAACGTAAAAAAAAAAAAAAAAAAATCATCATTGATACTAGAAATGAGCCTTAAACAAATACTAGCTAAACAATGGTCAGCCCTTTGAACACCTAGCTCGATGTTTTTTTATTTTGGCATAAAACTATAATGATTGCTAATTGTGCCTTTACTCAATTTTGATTTTGACAATTTATTATTAAAAAATATCTATCAGTTGATGAAATTAGCCAGCTGTTTATTTCAAACCTCACTTAGACACATTCTTTAATTCATATATATGTTCTGTGTTTCTAAGGTGTAACAAAAAGAAGTATTCAGAAAAAAGACGAAAAATTTCTCACTAAAGTTTTGAATAATATCGGTATGAGTGGTGAAATTACTTCATTTTGGATGAAAGACGTGTCACCCTGACAGACGAGTAGCATCAGTATCCGAAGTTTTGAATAAGACCGGTATGAGTGGTGAAATTACTTCATTTTGGATAGTAGCATTAGTATTCGAAGTTTTGAATAAGACTGGTATGAGTGGTAAAATCACTTTATTTTGGATGAAAGACGTTTCATCCTGACGGACGAGTAGCATCAGTGTCCGAAGTCTGAGCGTACCTCTACTTCTCGATCACGGAATCCTGAACCTGAGCAATCCTAGTGTCGTTCACTACAAGAGAAAAGCCATTTTCCGACGGCACGAAAACCGTCGGAAAAGACCGACGGAAAAAGTCTCGTCGGAAAAGAGCTTTTCCGACGGCCAAGTGTCGTCGGAATTATCAAGGGTCTTTTCCTTGCCGTCGAAAAATGGGTCTTTTTTGTATTTTAAAATTTTTTTATTTTTAAACTTTCCGACGGGCTTAAGCCGTCGGAAAAGATCTTCACCCATTTCCGACGGTCGATTCGGTCGGAGGCCGTCGAAAATGGCGGTTTTTCTTGTATTACTTTTATAATCTGAAAGTCTATGCAATTCCAAAATTAAATAACATAAGCAGAGATACTTCTCACATTCATCATACACCACGATGAAACCAAGCATAAAGCTTCGGATGAAATGAAACACATCGAAGCCTCAGAGTCAAAAGGGGGGAAACAAGGGAAATCGGTTAAACAAAAAAGAAAAAATGTTACATTCGCCGCCGCCGTAGAGAAGCAAATGAAACAACTGATAGGTTTTTTTTTTTATGAATACAAATGATAGGGTTTACAAGGAACAAATGCCTTTTCTTTCTTGTTTTTGGCGGGTTCTTTTCCCCTCTTCTCGCGGGCATTTTTCTCCCACTTTGGCTAGTTTATTTTTGGTCTCAATTGGGCCCCATAATTTAATTAATCCGGCTCCAATGGTCCATCAGGCAATACACACCCACCCATCCGTGTGTTAACATTAAAATATTGATAAAAATTATACAAAATTTTACAAACCTCATTTTCTGTCCCTAAAAGTCAAAATGTGTTGCCCACTCCTCAATTGGTCTCTAATAAGTAAAATTAGAGAGTGATTGAAATCCCTCTCTAATTTTTGGTTCCCAATATCCTGTTTTTTTGTAGTGGTGGTTTACCAGGAAAGTGCAGGACGGTCTTTCCTTTCAAACGTTCAGGTCAATATATTTTCTACGAGCACTCGTGTATGGAATATTTTGTCATGTATGTAAAAGCTATGCAAAGTAGAGCAGGAGACAAAATGCCGAATCACTATGTCGTTGTAGAATGTAACAAAATATAATCCATGCATTAATTAATATATGGCATTTCCTAATTTAACTTTTACGCAGAACGTGACGTATAGAGTTATATATAGACTGTAATACAGCACGACTGATTATATTAATTAATATATGGCACTTTCTTAATACGATATTGTGTTAACATCACCTCCATTATAAACTCAGGACTCTAATCACATTTAGAGAGGGTACTAGCCCTCACTTGGATGGCATGAAAGACCAATTAACTACGTCATTATAGCCCTGATACCTTACCTGAGTACTAAGCTTTCATAGGAGGTATCTGATGTGTGTGTTTGTTGCCTATTTTCTGTAATTAATTATTGAGTTTAACATGGCATGGTGAATGAGGTTTTCGAATATTATATAATCTAAAATAGAATCTTTAAAGCACTAACCGAATAAAGAAACGAGACTGCGATCTCAATTAAAACAAACAAACAAATAGACTTGTGATATTCACGTCTCTTGATAGTACATTCAAAAAAATTCCAATAGTTCTTCTGCCTGTGAAAATGTTCATACATATCCAAGATCCTTCGAAAAAACGGGTTCTTAATTATGTCAATATACGTCTAGTCAAAATTAGACATATATATATATATATATATATATATATATATATATATATTATTAGCAATAGTTTAGCAATATTATGTTATTCCCTTAATTTCACGACTTTCCTTAATGTAATATTTACTTAGTATAAAGGCTACCAACTCACACACAATTGTGGTGAGATTTATCTAATCTTACATGGTATCAGTTTCCGGGTCCCTAACCCTAGCCACCACCTTCCCCTAAGCCGCCACCTCTCTTCTTCTCAATGGCCGACGACGGTACTTCCCCGTCTTTGCCGTTTGCCACCATGATCCACATGATCACGGTGCGTCTCTCCTCTACAAATTTTCTCCTATGGAAAAAGCAGATCGAATCTCTTCTTCGATCATAGAATCTTTTCCACTTTGTTGACGGATCCATTGATCCCTCACCGCCGCTTATACCTCACAGCGCCCCGGCCTCTGCCAGCCCGTTACGTCATCAAGAGCCTGTTCCTAATCCCAAATATGCTGCATGGAAGTCTCTTGAACTTAACGTTCTCAGTCTTCTCCTCTCCACATTGACTGATGAAGCCCTCTCCGAGACATTAAACGAAGAGACGGTGCAAGGAGTCTGGCAGGCTTTGCATGGCGCCTTTAGTTCACGCAACAAGGCACGTGAACTTCGTCTTCGTGATGAATTACAATTAATGCGGCGGCGCTCTCAATCCGTTACTGAATATGGCAAGCATTTTCGCAATATTAGTGATCAACTGGCTGCTATCGCTGCTCATGTTGCCAATGATGACAAAGTTCACTGGTTCCTTCGCGGTCTGGGCTCTTCTTATGCGAACTTCTCCACGGGACAACTTGATCTTGATCTTCTTCCGCTGTTTCGTGATATTCATGCCAACGTCGAAGGTCACGCAATTTTTCAGGCCTCTCTTTATGATGTTTCTGCTTCTCCAACGGCAGCCTTTGTTGCGCATCACTCACACCGTGCCTCTGCTGGAAATCAACAATCTAACGGTGGTGGTTCCCGTGGTCAGCATGGTCGTAGTGGCTCGGCTTCTGGATCCTCTCGTGGTCGTCGTTCATGGGGTAATCAAGGACGTCGTAACTATGTCCCTCGTTGCCAAATTTGTCGTGAACAAGGACATTATGCCGACAAGTGTCCTGTTCGCTGGGATCGAACCTCTGACTCATCTGCAAATTTGGCTCAGACTTTCTCTGCGAACTGCTCGCTCAAGTCTCTTGACCAGTCTGATTGGTATCTTGACACTGGCGCAAATTCTCATATTACCTCATCTCCGTCTCAGCTGACTGATTCTCAGCCTTCTAACGGTAACGAACGTATTTTTGTGGGTAATGGTGTTGGATTAAATGTTACTCATATTGGTTCTCTTTCCCTTGATGATAATGTTAAGTTATTAGATGTTCTCGTGGCTCCTTACATTACCAAGAACCTTGTGTCTATTAGCAAGTTAACCAAGGATCTAAATGCTAAAGCTATTTTTGTGCATGATTCGTTTCTTCTTCAGAATCGCAAGACAGGAAAAATTCTAGCAAAGGGTCGATGTGAGTATGGTCTATATGTCTTGGAGCGTGGAACTCAACCTTTTGTTGCTGCTCTTCTTACTCATCGGGCTCAGGGATCATTTGAGTTGTGGCATTCGCGTCTGGGACATGTTAATTTTGATGTTATTTCTCAATTAAATAAAAAGGGTCATTTGTCTGTCTCTTCTGTTTTTCCTTCACCGACTACTTGTACTGCTTGACAGCTAGCAAAGAATCGACGTTTAGCTTTTATGGATAATAATAAACGTGCTTCGGCCGTTCTTGAATTTGTTCATTGTGATTTGTGGGGGCCTGCTCCTGTTGACTCTATTAATGGTTAAAAGTATTTTGTTATATTTGTGGATGATTTTTCCCAGTTTACGTGGTTTTATCATTTGCGCCGCAAGTCTGATTTCTTTGATGTGTTGGTTCTTTTTAAAACCTTTGTTGAGAATCAATTTACTTGTCGTATCAAGGTTTTTCAATGTGACAATGGCACAGAATTTACAAACCACAAAGTAACTCACTTGTTTGCCAATTCTAGGGTTCATCAACGTTTTTCTTGTCCTTATACACCGGCGCGGAATGGTTGTGTTGAACGTAAGCATCGCCACATCATTGAGTTTGGTCTTTCCATGCTCTATCATTCATCTGTTCCACATGGTTATTGGGTTGAGGAGTTTAGTACAGTTGTTTACATTATCAATAGGGTTCCGGCCAAACCTCTCTTGGGTATGTCGCCTTTTCAGTTATTATTCCACGAGGCGCCTATCTATGCAAATTTTCATCCTTTTGGGTGTCGAGTTTTTTCGTATCTTCGCCCTTATATGGATAATAAATTCATCCCCCGCAGTTTACCTTGTATTTTTCTGGGCTACAGCAGTCAGCATAAGGGTTTTAAGTGCCTCGATCCCTCCACTTCTCGGGTTTACATTACACCGCATGCTCAATTTGATGAATTCCACTTCCCTTTTGCAGGACTTGCTTCGACGTTACACCATAATCTCTTGATGTGTCCTCTTTCTATGAACCTGTCGTGCACATTCCTCCTTCGGATCCTGTCGTTCCTGTTCGGCCTCATGTGCCCGCTTCTTCCTCTTTGCCTTGTCCCTCGTGTGCTGCCCCGTTACCTGTTGTTGCACCGGAGCCGCAACCACCAGACCTCCATGTTGATCCGGTGGCACCTCCCTCGCCTCCACCCGCGGTTGTGGCTGCTCCTCAAGCTATCTCGGCCCCTCCTCGCATGCGCACACGGGCGCAGAATGGCATTATCCGTCCTAATCTGCGGCATGCTCTAATTTCTTCTCCTTCATCTGCGCTTATTACTGCATTGCATACTGTTGTTGAGCCGAAGGGGTTTAAGTCTGCTTTAAAGCAGCCACAATGGCTTCCCGCCATGGAAGAAGAATTGTCTACTTTACATTCAAATCAGACATGGTCCTTGGTTCCTCGTCCTTCTGATGCGAATGTGGTTGGTAGTAAATGGGTTTTTCGTACCAAATTTCGCAGTGATGGTACTGTTGAACGACTCAAAGCACGGCTTGTGGCACAAGGTTTTACGCAAGTTCCTGGCTTTGATTTCTCTCTCACTTTCAGTCATGTTGTGAAAGCTACTACTGTTCGTGTTATTTTATCTCTTGCGGTTATTCAAGGTTGGACGCTACATCAGTTAGACATTAAGAATGTGTTTCTTCATGGCCATCTTAGTGAGACAGTCTACATGGAACAACCGCCTGGTTTTTCTGATCCGCGTTTTTCTTCGCATGTATGTCGCTTGAATAAGGCCATTTATGGATTGAAGCAAGCGCCTCGTGCTTGGTTTCAACGACTTAGTTCTTTTTTGCTGAAGTTGGGTTTTACTTGTAGCCGTGCGGATCCTTCATTGTTCGTGTTTTATCGGGGTCGTGTTGTTCTCTATTTACTCGTCTATGTTGACGATATTATTCTCACTGGTAATGATTCTACCATTATTTCTCAGTTCATTGCTCGTTTGGATTCTGAGTTTGCCACAAAGTACTTGGGAAAATTGGGATATTTTCTTGGCTTGGAGGTTACTTATACTTCTGATGGGCTTTTCTTGGGTCAATCCAAGTATGCGCATGATTTGCTTTATCGTGCACAAATGTTGGACACCAATTCTGTGGCTACACCGTTGGCTGCCGGTTCTACCTTTGTAAGTGCTGGTTCTCTTTTTGATGATCCCACGCTTTATCGTTCTTTGGTTGGTAGCCTTCAGTACCTTATGATCACGCGTCCAGATTTGTCCTATGCTGTCAATACCGTGAGTCAGTATCTTCATCAGCCCACGATCGATCACTTTCAAGCCGTTAAGCGTATCCTTCGGTATGTTCAAGGCACCCAAGCCTTTGGTCTTACGTTTGATGTGGCCTCTTCTTCGGCATTACTTGGTTATAGTGATGCCGATTGGGCTTGTTGCCCGGATACTCGTCGCTCCACCTACGGTTATGCTTTTTCACTCGGAAATAATCTTCTATCTTGGAGCGCCAAGAAGCAACCTACAGTTGCTCGTTCTAGCTGTGAATATGAGTACCGTGCGCTTGCAACCTCAGCTTCGGAGTTGGTTTGGCTCATCAATCTTCTTCAAGAATTTCATATTTGGTTATCCTCCATGCCAATTCTTTTTTGTGATAATGCGAGTGCTTTGTTCATGGCTCAGAATCCTGCTCACAAGCGTGCTAAGCACATTGATTTGGATTATCATTTTGTACGTGAGTTGGTCTCCTCGGGTCGTCTTGTTGTTCGTCACATTCCGACGACTCTTCAAATTGCTGATATTTTTACAAAGGCGTTGCCTCGTCATTTATTTGAACTTTTTCGTTCCAAGCTTCAAGTTGGTCTTCCCCCACGTCGAGCTTGATGGGGGGTATTAGCAATAGTTTAGCAATATTATGTTATTTCCTTAATTTCACGACTTTCCTTAATGTAATATTTACTTAGTATAAATAAAGGCTACCAACTCACACACAATTGTGGTGAGATTTATCTAATCTTACATATATATATATATATATATATATATATATATATCACTACAAGAAATAGGGGTCAATAGGGACCGCCACTGAAGATCAATAGGGACCGCATTTTGGTCTCTATTGACCGCTCCCTACTCACCTCGGTCACTTTTCATCAGTAACCGATATTAGGTCGCTGATGAGGGTCAGTTGGGACCGAAAATCACTGACCGCATTGCAGTCACTAATTTCAATAGGGACCGTGAATCGGTCCCTATTACCTTAACAGCAATAGGAACGGCATGGCGGTCCCTATTGATTTAATAGCAACAGGGACCATAGCAACAGGGACCGCCGGGCAGTCCCTATTATCTTTTAGACAATATGGACCTCTATGCAGTCCCTATTGACTCAACAACAATAGGGACTGCATGTGCGGTCCCTAGTAGTTTGCGGGAAAAAAACAATAATATTCCAGAGGTTTTTTTGTAGAAATATTATAATAAGAAGATCAAAACAATAAAAGAATGAAGAAAAAGTTAATATAATGACATGAAGGTGTTAATAAATGTAAAAATATGAAGAAAAATGACTAATAATAGAAAAGAAAATGTGTAGATCCAAATTTGAAGGAAAAGAAAAATGACTAACAATAGATGAACAAAAATTTAAGTAAAACGAAAAATACATGAACAAAAAAAACAAGTGAAAGAATAAAAGTAGAATGTGTAGATCCAAAATAATAAAAAAGAAAGATTGTGTGTAAAAAAGAAAGTTTGTGTTGGTGATCTTTGTTTTGAATTTGGAAAAAGAGAAGAAGGTAAGTGTTTTTGTTGGAGAAGAAGATAAGTGTTTTTGTGTTTGGTGTCTTTTTGGAGATTAATGAAATTATATGTAAGAGTGGTGAGTATATATATAGAGGGGGGGGGGGGAGGGTGAAATTTTCAAATGTTCGCAAAATTCAAATTTCCCCCTCAATCGCGCTAAAACGCCAAATTTTCAATTTTTTGCATTTCTGTGACTGTTATGCGGACACAAAAAGAAAATAGTGACCGGAGTGCGGTCACTAATATTAAATAATGACCGCATTGCAGTCACTATTATGTTAGTAGGGACCGCCAATATCCATCCTTCAAATTTGATTTTTTTTTATTCATGTTGATGTGTTTGTGATTCTTAGCAACCAACCTCATTATAACATGTGAATTGAAGTAATACATTATTACAAAAATAGTAGTTTAGTTGTGACATAATAGATTGAATGAGATTGAGTTATTAACGTTCAACATATATTTCATGTTCTACAACTAATCATCACTAGTTAGTTGTAGTTGTTATTCGTTTTTATGGTTTATTTCACTAATGTTAGCATAGATATGATTATTAGGTTCAATCATTAGATCAACTAATCATTATGCTTATGTGTATATATAAGTTGTAAGCATTATGATATTCGTCGTACAAAATAGTAAAAGAGTCTTCAAAGCGGAACGTTTCCTCTACTAATGTTTGGATTTACAATGCGTCGTTGTAATTATTGTTATTTTAACTATTACAGTGGTATTTATGAACTATGCAAACAACGCGGCACCTCAAATCATCATAAATCACGATTTTAAAGTATGACCATTAGTAGGTACCGCCCGATTGTCACTGTTGAGCCAATAAGGACCGTCGGGCCATCCCTACTAATATTCATACTTTAAAATCGTGATTTTATGAATTGATTTCGATATGTTAGTGTTTTTTAGCAACAACCTCAATACTAAATGTGAAATCAAGTAATTAATTGTTGCAAAACAAGTGATTGAGTTATTTAATATTAGATATTGAATGTGATGGAGTGAGTTATTAATTTTGAACATATTTTATTATCGACGCCTAATCATCACCTACACCCTAGTTGTTATTGGTTATTATGCTTTAACTTTACAAATTAAAGTATATACATCATTACGATGTTCAATTAAAGTATAAATATATGTACTTATATATTCTATACATAAATATATATATATATATGATCGTTGTCGTTGTATAAATTAAGAATTTTAAAAACGGGTCGTCCCCTATATAATGCTTGGATTTGTAATTAAATATGCGTAAATATGGTTGGTTTAACAATGAATGGGATAATTATGAACTACACAAACAACGCAGAACCTCAAATCATCGGGAAAACCTAATTTTTAAGTATGAATATTAGTAGGGACCGCCGAGCAGTCACAAATATTCCAGCTCGACACATCATCGACATGTTGTCACTCACCGTTCGTGATTCTACTCCTATTGACCTGGAGAAGGAGGAGCATGTGTTTCAAGAGAACGAATCAGTGGGTCTTAATATGTTTGTAGACCTGAGGTCGTTCAATGTGGATATTCAGTTGAGTGTAGGTGAGTTCGAGATCGTCAATGAGCTAGGTGGTAACGAGGACGATGATGGTGAAGAAGAAGGCATAGACAGTGATGCAAATGAGGATGAGTATGACTTTGAATATTCAAATGAAGAATTAGTTCTTCTCTTTTTTCTTTCTTCAGTATCACTTGTACTTTAGTATATATGTGTTAGTCACCTTTTTTTTTGGGTAAAATATTTTGTATGTTAGTATATATGAATTAGTCCCCCCCCCCCCTTGTATTTGTAAAATATTTTGTATGTTAGTATACTAAAAATCGACAAAAAAAAACTAATAGTTGGACAAAACAAATACTAATAATAGTCCGACAAAACTAATATCTCACATTAATAATATTTTAAAAAGCTCAACATTAATAAAAAAAAGTCCAACATTAATAAACTAGTCTTACATTAATAAAAAAAAGGTCCAACATTAATATTTAAAAGTTCAGCATTAATAAAAACAACTACCCGCCACATGATCACTGCCCTCCCTCATCATCACTAGGCGGATACACGACCCCCTCATCACCAGAACTCTCAGCCAAGTCATACATACCATCTAAGGTCGCCAATGGATCATCATCATCAACACCATCACCACCATCAACAACAACATCATCATCATCGCCATTTAGGTCCTCGACATCATCACCCATCATATCGACATCATAATTACTCCCCTCATCATCACTATCAATAGGGACATCATCAACATACTCGGTGGCGGTGGAAGTACTAGGAGCAAAATGATCTGGTCTTGGACATTGTCGGCCTCGGAATCCTAAATGTGCCTCCGCTCCTAATAGCACTCCCCATGAACAAGTCTGACGAAAGCTCTTGCACTGGTCAACCTGTCTCTGTCTGCATGTCCTCTCTAAAATCCCGCAGCCAGGTCGCCATAGAGTCGACTTTCGGGTCATGTGTCGTCCTCAAATCTTTGTTCTCCTCCTGGACTTGCCTGAGCAACTCATGCATGTAGTCTGGCTCCCTCCCGCACTCAATGTCGAAGTCCCGTGGATTAGCATAGCTCGGTAAACGCTGCGCCTTCCTCTTCTTGACCCTCTCTATGGCATTTTTCCACGAATCGGCGTTCAATTCAGGCAAATCCTTGTCTTCTACTGCGTCTGAATTTCTTCTTCAATTCATTCCTATAAGTATTATGTTGATTTTTCAAAGATAATTAAAAGATAAAATTAGAATCAATAATTAGATTATAATAAGAAAGTGCAATGAATACATCAGTGGTAAACGAGTACAAAATTTAAAACACTTAGGTAAATAAGTCTGGTCGCCTCAGACTTCCATTCCCGCCTCAAGGGTATGCATGTACGTCTGCCAGTCCCCGGCACCCTCTTCGTATGGCGTGCCTTATAAATCTCGTTGTGTTTGATAGGGTGCGTGCGGTTGGGCTGATTCCTCTCCTTCCGATTTAAGGTAATAGTTGGTTAAAATTCTTTTTTAAAATTGTGATCAATCTAACCATCTAACAATAATCGATACCAAAATCCTTATTCAATTAAGACAATATTTTTTCACTTTAAACTAATCAATCATTTTTTTAATAAAAAAATAAATAATAATCTTACAAATTTGCATTTTAACTACAAATGAAATATTTAATCGATTTAAAAAAAATATACCACTCACCACCTATTCTCCTCGTAATCAATAGAACCACCGTAAAAAGTGGCGGGTGCCTCGCCGTCCTCCGCACCGCCTTGCCTAGCTTTCTTTCCCTTCGTGGACTTCTTCTTGTGCTCGGTGTCCCAGTGTGCTACCGCCTCTTTTTCCAAAGTTTCGTTCATCCACGACGTCTTTCTCTTGCCCCGATACTTCTCCTTGTCTTTGTTCCTAAAGTTATTCACCTTGTTCATCATACGCTTGTAAATCCCCCTCACCTTCGTCTGGTATGCCCTATGTACTTGATCCCTCTCTGACAAACGAATCCCATAAATTTACTACTAAAAAGATTAAAATAATATTGTAATTCATTAAAAGTCACTAAATGAATACCCTAAGTTAAACAATATTTGGAAAACACTACATTTAATACACTAAATTAATAAATATTGATAATTCATTAAAAACTCACCATAAATCTCTCGTACATCTCCTGGCGTACCTCATCAGGTATCCGCAACTAGGAGGGCCAAAAAGTCGTCATAAATGTCGAAGGAGTGAAGTGATCGACTCACGACTGGGGGGGTTAGAAAAACCCACGCTTCAATTCTATAAGCTTCTTCTTTTCCCCTTTCTTCACTGCAATAACCCCTACATTTGGTTCCCTACTCGGTCGAGTCTGGCTCAGTCCTGGAGTCCCGGTCGACCTCTGGCTCGGTCCAACTCTGGTGTCGGCTATAGGTGATGGAGTCTGGACTCTGCTAGACTTGCTGGTGGGGGCACGTGAATCCCAACGAAATCTAAAGTATGTGGTCATGGCAACTGAGATGCGGTGGACTCTGCTGATCGTGGTCTAACACCAACTCCGCGGACGGGCTACTCATCGCCTACAAACAGCTAGCACTGAAATGTAGGTGTCCTCGATGTAGATTCGTCATCTGGCCCGAGTGGTGGGAGGGATGGCTCGACTGGATCGCTAGGCTCTGTACCACGACCCGAGCGGACAATCCGTATAAGTCGGCAACTACCTCGACCCTCACTACCAGTAACATCACCATGACCTACACCTCCACTACCACCACTACGACCAACACCTCCACTACCACCACTGTGACGACCGCGCCCCACGAGCCATGCTCCGATCCGAGTTGGTTCAGTGGTGGCCAGCCACTTTACCCAATCCAGAGTAAAGCACAACTCACATGAAGGGGTCTCACTTGTTCATGATCAAAACCATACACGTTTTAGAATTTATATATACATCGGAAGTCTTGGTATTACAAATGTGACTATTTTAATGGTTATGCACTAGTGACAAAACACGAATATTCTAAAATGCATGCTTGAACAATTATTCACTTGGTCCATGTTGTCATGTTGATTTTATCCTGGGGAATGGACAGAAGAAACGAGCAATAAGTCTTTAATGACTTAGTGAGATTCATATAAAAGAACTGGTAGTGCAAGAATTAATGTGGCCTACTGGATACATTCGGGAGTGATCTTACCGGTAGAAACAGTTCCACTAGACAATTTGATGTAGCAATGGTACTGGAGTTTTTATAGAATAGTTAATGAACTTGTGCTTAACAATAAACAAAGCTCGCCTTATGACTTCTACTATTCTATCTTATACCTCTCGACGAAGAGCGACCTCGCAAAGAATTAAGAGACATGCTCGAGTACATGTCGATCCAGCACACAAGTTACAGCCAACTTCTGACTACAAGAGGCGCCTAGATAGATGGATATCAAACGAAATTACTTAAACCGGCGGTCCTTACTACCCGGCTGTAACTCAACTCAATCCATGGGGCCAACTTCCCAAAGACGTCCCAATGGGTATAACAGATAAACAAATAAGCTAGTAAACTGGATCATATATGTTGCTCTTTGAGCTACATGTACCGAACACAGTTCGTTGCTCTTTGTATAGTTCAAGAACCAACATATGAGATTATATATGAGAATTACCATGATTATGAATCAATATGATTAATAAATGATTGGATATGATTTAAGGGCGAGTAAGAAAATAATGTTATGAGATGAGATGCAAAAATAGAAATATGATGAAATATAAGTTGTTCGAGGTTTGGTAATAGAGTAGTGTCTTTTATATCCAAGTCCTCAGGGTCGGATGCCAAACGGGGCTTGAACAAATCACAAATGGAACCTCACTTTAACTCGTACGGAGAACCTTGATGGCGTTGATTTGTTCGTTAAACCTTTAACAACTTTAAACAATATTAATCAACTGAATTTATAATTCACCACAACAAATATTAGTACTTTTTCTTCAATTCTCATGTTGGTGAAACTGAGAACGTCCTTGTTAAGAATGCTAGTTACAATGTATATCTTAGTAAATAAAACATAAGTTTAATTTATGTCATTACACAACACATGAAAATCTTAGATGATGAATTTAAAGAAATACATATTACTGAACTAACTCTAGGAAAACTCATCTTTTTAGTCTTTAATCAATTCCAGACTTTTAATAACCACACACCAAATAAGTATCATACGAAGTAACACCTTAAAAGGTATAACTTAGTCATTTATTACTTTATTTTACATAGTAAGTTTAAAAATGCATATACTTGTTTTATAACTTAAATATAAAGATATAAACATGAGAGGTTTATCAAAACATGTGATGAGGAATGATAAATAATCTTATTTGATGGTTAAGTCATGAAGTGGCAAGAATAATTTTGTAAGACTTATGAAAATAGTATAATAAACATGATAAATATACCATTTAAATGTTATAAATAAAATCGCAAAATGTCAATTCATGATTATAAATCATAATAATCTATTTATAACTAATACTATATCATAAATTTATGTGTGTGATAAATACTTGAATTACGATGACGATTAAACTTATAAATTAAGAAAACAAAGGTTGTGCCAAATAAACTGAAAAATCATCGCAGTTTTGGTTTTACCTTTGATAGGACATCCAAATGAACTTGGTTTTCAAATCTTTTTATGGTTTATGGTTTCTAGCATCATAAGAGATGTGGAAATCCAAGATTTTGTGAAACACAAAAGTTTGCTATGCTAAATAATTCTTGCAACATAAGAGTTGCTATCGGATTTCCTGACAGCAGTTTACGATTTATGGATTATGCCCTCCTAGATCATATTATTTGAGAAAGATGTCTTCATACAAAAGATAGAAGACACCAAGGAGAGTATGCAGCCGAAAATTGGTAGTAAAATAATGTTTCTACTATATGATATGATTTTTCTAAGGTGCATAATCGGCATTTCCTGTGCAGTAAAAGTTTTGGCGTCTTTTTGGATAGAAAATGACAAGATAAAAATCTAGAAAAAATATTTTCCAAGCAAAAACACAAAAAGGAACAACTTTTATATTTACTTAATTTTGCAGAATCGAATTAATTTTGGGCTGTAAAAAATGGTGTTGAAGGGTGAGTATTTGTAGACGAAAATAGTAGTTTAATCATACTTATTTATGTCCCACCTTGATTATTTTATAATAAATCACAAAAAAATCTAAATTTAATCATGCTCTTAAGGATGCCATGGCTTACCTCATCAAAAAGATTTCATGGCAGACTTTATCAATTGGTTAATTGCATATCAAGTCCCTCAATTATTTATAATTAAAATTCAAATAGGTATAATTAGATTTCTTCGTTACATACATATTTATTTATGTAATTTTTCTAGATAATTCGATCATCTTGGTTAAAATTTGAAATTAAAATATATGTTTTAGGATTAGAGACCTATAAAAATAATGAAAGACTAACCTTTAAGTTTAAGGACTAAAATGCAAATTTTTCTTAATATTTAAAGTCAAAAATAGAAATTTTCAAAAGTCCAATGACTAAATTATAAACTTGTTTTCTTCCTAATTTTTGGGGCGTTACAACCATCACGCCCAACACCTCCACTACCACTAACACCACCACGCCCAACACCTCCACTATCACGGTCAACACCACCACGGCCAACACTACCAGTACCCGACACCCCACCACGACCAATGCTACCAGTACCACTAACCCCACCACGACCAACGCCTCCATGACCTCGACCTCCACTACCACTGTTGGTCTTACGCGACGACATGCCGAATATATGTATTGTGAAAATAATAAATATAACATTTAAATATCAACTTAACATTTAAATAACAATATTACATTTAATCTAACACATGTAAACTTTAATTTAAACTAACAATTGTGTAATAATTTAACACATGTAAAATTAAACTTAAACTAAAAATTATAATTTAAACTAACACATGAAAATTCTTATTCACTTTTAACTAATCAATCTTTTCTTCTTCTTTAAACTAACAATCTAATCAATCTTTAACCTAACAATCTATATAATCTAACAATCTTACTAATTCAAATTTAACAATCTTATTTTCACAATCTAATCTAATTTAAACTAATTCAAATTTAACAATCTAATTTCACAATCTAATTATAAACTAATCTAATCTAATTTAACGATCAAATTTTTACTTTAAATTAACAATCTAACACATGTAAAATTAAACTTAAACTAAAAATTATAATTTAAACTAACACATGAAAACTCTTATTCACTTTTAACTAATCAATCTTTTTTTCTTTAAACTTAAAATATAATCAATCTTTAAATTAACAATCTAACAAACTAATAATCTTACAAATTCAAATCTAAACTACTAATTATAAACTAATTTAATCTAATTAAACTAATAGTATGATCAATCTTTAAATTAAAAATCTAATAATCTTACAAATTCAAATTTAAACTACTAATTATAAACTAATCTAATATAATCTTCACTTTAAACTACTAATTAATCTTTAAAATAATAATCTAACAAACTAATAATCTTACAAATTAACATTTAACCTACTAGTTTTACACTAATTAATCTAATCTAACAATCTAAAAATCTTCACTAATTTAATCTTTTTTTTTTGAATCATTCACTAATCTAATCTAACAATCTTCACTAATCTAATCCTTTCTTTAATCATTCACTAATCTAATTTAATAATCTAGAAATCTTCACTAATCTATTTTTTAATCATTCACTAATCTAATCTAACAATCTAACAATCTTCACTAATATTACAATCTAACAATATTAACTAATCTAACAATCTAACATTTTAACACGCAATTCGGATTTAATCAAAAATTGAGAAAATAAACAAAAAAATATAAAATTCGAAGCTACCTTTGCGCCGCCAGCGAAGAGGCGGCGAGGACGCGGCGAAAATAGGGCAAAAAACGAAGGGAACGGCGGAGAAGAGCGAAAAATTGCGGAGAAACGGAGGGGATCGCCAGAAATGATGAAGATCGACGGTGGTGACTCAATTTCGGTTGCTCCTTGTCCTTCGTGGTCGCTGAAACTCTGGGTCGGGTCGTGAAGGTGAAAATCGGGTTGAGATGGTAAAGAATCGGTGAAAATAAGAAAATAATTTTTTTTTATTTATACTAAGTTATCAGCGACCTAAGTTAGGTCGTTGATTTTGTCCGCCCAAAATTAGGGCTACATGCCATAATTTTGGGCGCATTTTGGCCAAATTTCGGCCAAAATGTGTGGCCCATTTGCGGAAATGTCTGTCAATGGGCCAAGTGACCGAAGTAAGGTCACTGAAAGTCAGTGACTTTCAGCGACCTAAGTTAGGTCGTTGTTGCCTTCAGCGGTCACTGAAGGCCAGCAACCTAACTTCGGTCACTAAAGACCGCCTAGTCTTGTAGTATATATATATATATATATATATATATATATATATATATTGTCTTATTCATTTAATAATGAATGTTACATTAACTTCTTATTTTGAATTTTGTGTTCAATCACGCTGGCCAAACAAAAAATTCCTCTCAAGAAATAAATTTATTTCATGGCAACTTGCTCAATAGTCAAAAAATGTTACCTCAACATATCTCAATAAGTTGATTACAGTTATTGCCTATGACTAAAGGCAGGTCGATTGTGGAAATAAAATTAAACAAGACGGGGACACGCCAAGTATATATATGACTAATGTGATACAGGTTGACTTGGTCACGAAAATAAATACATGGTCACGTTACTGATTAAAGGGCATGTTCAAAGTTTTAATTCCGGTCTGTGTTTTTATTCATTAAATATTAAAACATTTTAACATATTTTGAAAACTTTTGTAAAAATTGCTATCAAACTGGACATTGAAAATATTTATGTTAAGATTTCCATGCATGGACCGGAGTAAAAATTAAAATCTGAGATATTCAGAAAACCCGATTTCTTATCTTAAGAACCTGACTCAAAAGAGAAAAGAAGACCTGACAAATTTCAGAAAATCTGATTCGACGATTGAATTTGACAAGATTGGAACTGGACTTAAACGTCTTTGGATCCTGCTTAGGGCCGGCTTTCACTCCACTTTCACTTTCATATATATTTGGTGGTGTTTGCAAACACTTGACATAATTTTAATTTAAGTTTCAAAAGCACTTAAATTTAAAAGTTGAGAACGTTTGCAAGATAATTTTAAATTTAAAATAATCTAATTATTTTATTTAAAAATATCCACAATAAGTCAAAAGTAACCCCACACCAGCTTTGAGATTGGATGAGGGGGTGGGGGGGGGGAGAGAGGTGCTAACTTAAAATTTAAAATTATGTTATGTAATAGATAAGCTGATTATACTTTTTTTTGAAAGTATGCAAACACCACCTTATTACTTGTACATCAAAAAAAGTGTACATGTAGAAACGTAATTAAAATAATAATGAAAAAACAATCACGGCATTATTATATTTATGAAAGGTAAGTATATTTCTGCATATTCGTAATGTTATAGATAATATAATAATGGGACGTGCTAAATGGTGCTTTGATCGTTTTTTTCTTTTTTATGATGAGAGGTGCTTTGATCGTTAAAGTCCTTCATTTCTAACCCCATAAATGAAATACGGCACAACTCATTTCCTCTTACGCCCTAAAATCACAACTAACACACATAAAATAGATGTATAAGTTTAACTATTCTCTCAAATCTCAATAATCTACTTCTGTTTAGGAAAATTATAGTTAGCTACACCTCCAAAATTTTATTAAATAATAGTAATAATAACAATGGAATTTCTCAATTCGAATAGTTAATATGAGCTCCCCTCTTTGAAAATATATACGCATATTGGGTCCTTGGATGCTTAAATATTTGTAAAATCATCTTATAAAATTTTGAAAACGGTACAATAACATAAAAAAAGATACATGTCAGTGTCTCTATAACTACTGAAAAAGTAATGATTGATTTTTAGTTAGACCAAATCTGGGAACGTACTGTGTTTGTATTAGTGTAATTATTCTTTTTCTTTTTCTTAATTATCCGACACAATAATTTGTTAGTTTCAATCTGTACAACGCTATCATGAACGATAATTACTTAGAACCACCAGCTAAGCTAAGGCCTCTTAATTATTTTTCTCGAATCCACGAATCCAATGGGCCAATTGACAGCCAATGAGAAGCAACTACAAAAAATATATATTCTAACACAACCACTCGTGCGGCTGGCCCACTTCAAAACCAAACATGACGTTTGATGCCCTACCCAATCATTGCCCACCAGTAAAAACGTAATATAGGTTTTAATTATTATATTCGTACTTAAAAAGATAAGGTAAAAATCATTATAAGTAATATAATTATCTGCAATATTCTGCTTTCTCCTTGTTCCACGTGCCACCACACGTGTGACATGACTACAATTAAAGACGTGCCAACTCGTGTAGGCCCATCAATCAATGGACTGAAAGCCCCTTTACAACCCATCTTTGATTAGACAAGTCAATTTCTGATTTTGTTTGATTTTTAATTTAAGTGTCCAAATACAAAGTCAAGCCCAATATCTTCAATGTGACAAATATCCTTGAATTTTTTATTTTTTTTTGAAACAACAATATCCTTAATTCATCTACCTTTTTATTTCTTTGTATCCTACTTCTCAAGTTGTCAATAAAGATGTAAAAATCTTATCCCCATCAGTGCATGAAAAAATAATAGTTTCTCAAGTAATGAATTGGGTATGTTATTTAAAAAGAAAAAGAAATAAGTTCAAAATTGTGGTTCTAAAATTAGAAATATTTGTGGATCGTGATTCTAAAATTAGATATATTTGTGGATCTAAACTAATTTAAGTAATATTTTTCATAAAAATGAAAAAGTATCAATTGAAAGTGGTGTTTACTACACATTAAAAATCGAGAATGAATCCAACCATACATAAGTATTACCTAAAACTTTAGTCTAAGAATATTTGTAAAGCCATTCTCTTGTCATTTACTGCGTGAAATTATGCACATGCTGTTGTACCATAATTTGTATTGATACGTGGCACCAATAAAACACGACACTTCATCGAAGAAGACACGCAAGAAAACACAATAAAAAGGACTAAGCAAGGTTCACTCGAAATTTATATGGAAATATGTCCCTAAATCTCACTTTCGGGACAATATTTCGGGTTAGAGGTACTTTCGGGATAATGTTTCGGGTTAAGATGTACTTTCGGGACAATGTTTCGGGATAAGTTAATTTCGAGACAGTGTAATTTTGACATAAGAAGTTTCGGGTTAGGCGTGATTGGTGGAATCATGGGCGGACAATTCAGACTTGCAAATTATGGCATCTCGACTGTATAAGTTTGCAAGGCGTCCATAAGTTACGACCACCTTACAAACTGGGGGACTTATGTTGTACCATAATTTGTATTGCTACGTGGCACCAATAAAACACGACACTTCATCGAAGAAGACACGCAAGAAAACACAATAAAAAGGACTAAGCAAGGTTCACTCGAAATTTATATGGAAATATGTCCCTAAATCTCACTTTCGGGACAATATTTCGGGTTAGAGGTACTTTCGGGATACTGTTTCGGGTTAGAGGTGCTTTCGGGACAATGTTTCAGGATAACTTAATTTCGAGACAGTGTAATTTCGGCATAAGAAAATTCGGGTTAGGCGTGATTGGTGGAATCATGGGCGGATTTGGTGGCTTAATTTATGGGCCTCATCTACTATATAAACCCCACACCTCTACTCATAAGGGGGATCCACTTTTTCACTTGTGCTAGACCAGAGCTCCATCTATCACCCGAATTTCGACAGATAGAGCTATTTCGAGACAACTTTGTTTCGAGATAGATAAGCTTCGGGTTAAGCACTTTCGACATACTACCTATCACCCTAAATTCGTGCTAGACCAGAGCTCCACCTATCACCCGAATTTCGAGAGATAGAGCTATTTCGAGACAACTTTGTTTCGAGATAGATAAGCTTCAGGTTAAGCACTTTTGACATACTACATATCACCCGAAATTCGAGACACTTCGAGGTTACCCAAAATTCGAGACACTCTGAGATCAACCGAAATTCGAGACACTGTAAGGTCACCCGAATTTCGAGATACACTGAGATAACCCGAAATTCGAGATACTCTTAGGTCACCCGAATTTCGAGATACTCTACAACAAACTATATTTGAAATCAAGTTCTACAACTTGCATACTACATACAACTCTCGTATACTGACTTGAGCGTCGGAGTGCCTTCGCGAGGTCAACCCCCGCCTAGTTCACGTGCCGTGTTTCCAGTGCAGGTTTCTCGAACTCAAAGCTAGCTTGGGACCAATAAGGAGCTCGGGCTAGTCTGACGTGGAGTGACTAGTCAGCAGACGAAATTACCCCGCATCACATGCTTTAAAATTTGCTAATTCGAATGATGTCGCAAGATAATTGCCTTTTCAACCACCTCATGCATGCACCGAGGGTTTCAAGACGGGTCAACCAATGTTCATCATCTTGGGACTAATAAAAAGATGAGCATGCAGGACTAGAAGGACTTATTAGATGGGATGAGAATAGACGGGATATTTGAAGGCACGATATCACTTATGTGTAGGCAATGCATATGGATAAGTGATTATTTTCTATCAATTTAAAACCAGCTTGAAAAGTATCCATAGATCAGCTTATTGAACTTGTATATTTTGTTGCTTTTTTTGAGACAATAAAAAATAAAAATCTGTGTCGCAAACTAGGTCCCATGATTCTTCACAACATTAAAACAATTGGCGCATCATTCTTGCACTCGCAACTTCAGTACTCGTGCTTCACCTTAGGACGCTTTACAATTTCTTAGTTCCTGCACTAAGATTTCCTAGTTCTTACATTCAAATATAATGAATGGCCGTAGAAAATATGTCACGAACGAAACAAATAAGTGGTATTAAAGAAGAGTCGAAGCAAGTGGAGAACATAACTAGGTTGAAAATATAAAATTGCTGAAAATTGGAAATAATTAACGACTTATACATTTGTCTTTCCACTATAATAATTTAGAAAATATTATACAAGATGAATAACTATGATAATATATTTAACAATGCTCAAGTATATACAAAATCATATATCAATAATTAAAGTTTTATTGTTTTTAATAAACGCATTAAAGCGATTTGAAATTTCTGTTTTTCAATTTTACGAATCGACGCACCCGCACCCGCACCCGCACCCCTCATCCGCCTTATATGACTTAGGTCACAAACACGTAATAATTATGAGTCACTTAGTGAAATCGCTCAATTAAAACGCAAAATTTACCCAATTCAATCACAATTGAACCGCACAAATCGAACTAACAAATATGAATAACAAACACAACAAACAAAGTAAACAATCACGAAGAACACAAGTAATTGGTTCGACGTTCTCTCATCGATGTGATGAAGAACCCTAATCCAAGGGAGAAATCGAGGTCCAATTTTATTGATTTTGCAAAGTACAAAGTTGTATCAAAAACCGTTATGAAAATCGGCTGCATAACAGAGTATATATAATGTTGGTTGTTATAACAAACCCGCATGAAGCCCACGGCCCATGTGATTTAACGTCCAGATCTAAGTAACTCTCGTCGCCCAGTTGTAACAGCTATACAAGTTTTCACAGCTACACAAGCTACCACAATTGCAACTATGTCCAAGCTAGTAGATTTATGAAAATACTACTGAGCCAAAGTCCCTAACTCCCTCAAAATCTATTAAGACGAGGACATAAGAGTAAAATTATCTCTATTTTTGGCAATGGATGTGGATTCTAATATTAGAAAATTACGTGGATCTTAACTAATTTAAGCAAGAATTTTCATAAAAGCCAAAAATGTAGTCAACTAACTAAGTCTTCTAACCTCGACCTAATCTGCGTGTCAATATATTGTCCCTAATCGTTTTCTGTCTCTAAATCGTCCACAAATTAATTGTACAAAGGAAAAATTGTTGTTTGGAAGGAAATATTATCTTCGTAAGTGATTTAAAGAAACAAAAAGTTAAAAACTAGACATGATTATCGCACAACATGTTGTCAATTGTATTCTTGTAATAGTCCATTGATTAGATTGATGGGAGGACACAAAATATCTTAATCCCTATTATGTAAAGTGAAAGCGACCATATAATTGGTGGTAAGACGTAAAAACATCTCTCCAATAATTCAAAAAATCTCTATGAGAATTTTTAATTTTTATCGAAAAATTGATGGAATGGTCTTGAGTGAACATTGTTAACACAAAACAAAAACTTATCTCGATTTTTTTTTTTATTTGCAGCTACAACCTTTTTGGCTAGGGTAAAGCAATATATAAATTAACTTGACCATCTGCAAATTCGCATAAACATTAATGATTCAACCATTTCAAACGATTCCTCAAATTTCACAACAAAATCATGCAATATTTTTTTCACCTTCCCATTACCGCATGTAAGTAAGGAAAATTTATTTAGTAAGATAATGTGAACAAGTCAATTTAGTTACAATGAATAAATTCACGGTTTGTTTTGTAAAGTTAACGTACCAATTTTATTTACAGTGAAATCTAGAATCTTAATCTTCACTTAAGCCACATCATGCTGCATCAATTACGTAAATAGTTTTTTGTAGAACAGATCACATGACATGTGGCAATATTTTGTGAAAAAATGTATTAACAAAGGCGATACACCCTCTCCATTCAAACATGCCTACTGACAAATAATACGCATACATCTAAAGAATAGCCTTCCAGGGAACTAGTACCAGATGGGACAACCATTCAACGAAAAGGGAAATTTATCAAAAAAAAAAAACGAAAAGGGTAAGAAGTATGGGACTTACTGGACAATATATAGAAAAAAACAATATATATATGAACAATATATAGCGAAAAGGGAAAGAAGTATGAACAATATATAGCGAAAACAGTGCACCTAAATTAATAAACCATTGTCATACGAACGTTAGAATCATTTCACACGTCTCTAACTCTCTATCCATGTATATGACAAAGAAGTTTGGATTTTATTGAAGTATTTGAAGCAATATTTGTGTCACATATGTATCATATGTATTACAACGTAACTAGTTCATATATATATATATATATATATATATATATATATATATATTTCATAAAACAAGAGGTGGAGAATATATCTTAATCTGCTTATATTCGAAAGTACTGACAATCTTTACATATGGAAAGATAATTGAAGAGAGAACTATATTTTACACATACGAATAACATGGGTCAACTTGTTTGAGCTTATATCTACTTAACCTGACTTATTTCTTAAGTTTATTCTCAATGAATTTAGTATAGTCACGGAATAGATAAACACATGCAATAGTAGAAATTCTTCTATAATTGTTTTGTCTTAATAAACATAGTAATGCACATAATTAGACGTGATTGTATGTACCAATATATGTCGAACATAATAAAAAATTAAAAACTTCCAAGAGGGAAAAAAAGTTGGAACTCGCGATATTAGTTTTGCTCCCATTTCCCGACAGTTTCCCATACCACCCTCAAAATGTTGCCAATGAAATTGTCAATTTGTATCACCAATCAAAGTGTACCAAACTATTACATGAGAAGTCAACGTCGAGCTAGGTGTCCAAAGTGAAAGCAATATAATCCAATCAGGCAAAAAGAAAAGATGGATTTTTAAAGAAGCATGATTTTGTCGGTCTCCGATCTCACTCCCATCTACTTATTTATACTACCTACATCACTATTTCCATCAATACATGAATTGAGGGGCCTCACAATCATTGTGCACGCGTTGTTTTACCAAAACGTGGCCTTATGGCTTTCCAAAAAAATGTGACTATTTGAAGAGTTCAACCAAGAAAATTATTGTCAGACTTTTTTTTTCTTCACAAAAACCATATTAGTTGTTATGTACGTAATCACTGTTGACAATGTATTATAGAGAAAGCGTATAGGAGAAATGAACAACTCATGTAATCAAATGAAACTCTTGCATATTTTTTTTATATTTTTTTTTATATCGAATCGTTTTCAAGACTAACACGAAAATATGAGATAAGTAATAAAACGCGAAGTCATAATTGCTACTCCACTCTTCAAAAAATAACCAGTGACTTATTGTCCCTCGATGGCTTTGATTTTCCTTGAAATTAGGCTCAAATTCTTATAAAAAGAAAAAGAAAAAAGAGGTTCGATCTAAAATCAGCACTTAGTCCTACAATACAATTTAACATCAAAGCCAGTTATTCATTTCCAGGGGCGGAGGCAGGATTTTTGAAATAGGGGAGCCAGATTAAAGTAAGAAATTTATAATTTTAACATTACGAAGGGTTGGTCTTTCCCCAGTTTAAAGATTCAGAATTATGAATCAAATATAAAGGAGAATAGTTTAAGAGTTTATTTCATGAGTAATAGTACGGGGGGACCGAAGTCCTTGTTTTACAAAGAAGAGTGGGGGCTTGGGAGGCTATATATATATATATATATATATATATATATATATATATATATATAGGTTTTTTCGGTGTAGGCTCGTAGATAAATGTCATCGAATGGCGGTGAGAGCTAGCTCTAATCGGATTTTGACATGTATATTGTGTTCTGATGAGAAGATAAGAATTTCGAGGAGTTCCTGAGTCAGCTTCGTCTTTAATGTGTACTAATCTTGAAATAAAATAAGGTTTCGAGGGTTCCTTGTCAGCTCTGTCTTTAATGCGAACTAATCTTGAAATAGAATAGGACCTCAAGGGGCTCCTTGTCAGCTCCGTCTTTAATGCGTACTAATCTTGAAATATGATAAGACTTTGAGGGGCTCCTTGTCAGTTTCGTCTTTAATGCGTACTAATCTTGAAATATGATAAGACTTCGTGGGGCTCCTTGTCAGATCCGTCTTCAATGCATTAAACACCACTTCGTAAGAGGATTCGTATTTTCTTGTATTATCAGGAGTTCCCCAATTCTTCTCGTATTCGTAGAATATGAGAGGAATTTAAAGCGTTGCTTCGGGAAACTCAAAAGCCAGTCTTTAATAAAATGCGACTCTATGTTTTACGATGGCTGGATTGGACGCATTGATTAGGGGTGTAATTATGACGAGCTAGTGGCTTCTGAGGTGGCGCGACTTTTGACGTTTGGTTCGACACTTGCCCTACCAAACTATTTATTTTTGGGCTGGAATTAAATGACAATGTTTCTCCGATTATAAGAAGGGGTACTTCATCATTTTTCATACTCATTATGCAAACGACAAATTCTCTCCTCCTTTACGATAAAAAGCTTTGTTCTTCCGATATCTTCTTCTATAAATTTCATCTTAGTGTTCTATTTATCTCTTTAATGGTTGTCAATACTCCTACTGCGATGGCTTCTTCTGGTAGAAATCCAGGTGTGGTGCCACTGGGGACTGGAAGGGAAATTTCTGTGCAAGGTAGTCGTCGCGTTGGGTCAACTTCTCGGCGACGGAGGGGAGTGAAGGCGGAGGCCAGGCATGTTCTGGTTGGGGACATTCATTCCGTCGTTACTGAGACATTTGTGACATATAAGCCTAAGGAGGTGGATGTTTTAAAGGTTGAAGTTAGGGTTTCTCTTCCCTCCGAGAGGGCCAATGGGCCTTCTACTGGGTTTGTAACAGTGTACAAGGCCCAACTTAAGGCGGGGTTACGGGCATTGATTCCCCCTGATTTTGTGAAGTCTTTTGGGCGCGTGGGCTATCTCCTAGTTAGGTGGGGCCTAACGGTTATTCGATTTTGTCCTGTTTCATCTTTGTGTGCTTGATAGGGGTGGTTAATTACACGGTGGAGCATTTCCTGATAGTATATCGGGTGAGCTTATCAACTTCTGGGGATCTCTTTTTTTTATTTTACTCACCGAAAGGGCCACTCTCAATTTTTGTCCAATACTTTGTCGTCTTTTGGGGTCTAAAAGCCTCGCTTCTTTTTCGTCTAATCCTTAGAGGCGTCGTGGTCGATTCCTTATACCTGGAAGGAAGGGCCTTTGGTTCAGGACTCTACCCGTTTGGATGCAGTGATGCATACTATGCGTGACGATGGGTTCTTCAGTACTATATACGATGCTACCAAACTCCTTGATCCCTAGGTGATGGACTTCTTTTACTAGAGCATCAATCCTTCGTTAACGGGCCCTGGTCCTTGGATGCTTTCACATGTGGATCCGTGAATCGTCTATAAGTATTTTATGGGGGTTTGGTGTGCGTATTATATTATGTTTTTTTGTATGTTTTTTTATACAGTTGGTATATCTAGGCGCTCGTATAGACATAGAGTTGTTGAAGCAAGGAGTGGCGAAGGTTCGACCTTCAAAAAAGATAATGTGAGGGAAGGAACGGCCTCGGGAGATGGATCGGGTCGATTAGGGGGTCTAGGAGGTGCATCAGGGGGCTTATAGTGGAGGGGAAGGAGGCTCGCCAAGGAGGTGCCTCTTTGGAGCGGTGGAATGTGGAAAAATGGGGAGAGGAAGCGGTTAAGGCTGCTGAGGTTCGTGGATGTGAGTTGGAGAAAATGTAGATAACTCTGGAGGTTGCAGGGACGGAGAGAGAGAAGGCCTTGGTAGAGGGTCGGCAGGCACGGCGGGCCAATGACCAGTTAACCTTGGCAGCGAAAGAGCAAACTGCAGAGGTGCTTTGTCTACAAAAGGCCTTAACCAAAGCTCATTTTGATGCAGTGGCCGCAGCGGAGAAGGCGGTTCAGGATATGGCATAAATTCACAGGAATATGTTGACCGCGAGAAAATAATGGCTCGTATAAACGACAAGTATACAAACAAGATGGTGAAGGAAGTTGTCTGGGGGCGGTGGATCAGTATAAGGGTTCCAAGAAGCGCGACGATGTCCTCAAGCGCTACTATGTCGGCCACGTTTTGTTCGGCTACTGGGTTGTCGGAAGAAATGGATAGAGCTCGACCTATACAAGGATAACTGATAAGGGGATAATATTAGTGATTTATATATCTGGTTTCTTATGCTTTTGTGAACTACTAGTGGCAATTTTACTTGTTTTAGTGTTATTTTTGTAGTTTTTGTAGTTAGGGTCGTGTCGGAGCAAAATGATGCTTAATTGAAGGACTTCAACACTTTTTGGTAACAAGGATAAAAGGGGCTATAGCGCTACCAATTCCAGAATGCCGAGTAAATGAAGTCGGTCGCGGAAAAGAGACAGAGACCAGCACGATGAGAAGATCGCTGGAAAAGTGAGATTGCACAACAGTTGCGCAATGTCAATCGTGCATCCCTAATCACGCAACTAATGGAATTTAGGCCTAAACGACAGAAACCCTAGAAGAAGCCCAGAACGTGAAGAACTACTATAAGTAAGAGGGTTTGTTCGGAAATTAAAGGAGACGCCTACAGAAGTTTACAAAGACGTACAGAGACACAAAGTCTTATAGTAGCATGCAAAAAAGATCCTAGGGTTAGAAAAGAGAAGAAGTCCACCGCTCGTAGCCACACAATCATAGTTGAAAGGAGAATGTGAACACAAGGAGGCAGCAATCAAAGTAGAGGAGAGCAGCAAGAGGATCGGGAGTTTAATCTTTTCTTTTCCTTATTGAATTAATCTACTTATGAATTGTTGTGTTTTCGCTATGACTATGAGTAGCTAATCCTCTCAATATTTGAGGGAGGATGTAGTTAATCTCATATGGATACACCTTGGACCTATGTTTTTATTATATTTATTGATGACTCTGGTTTGTTGGATATTATTTGTTGCTTATGCTACTTGGTTCGTTTAATGCATGCATTTCTATGAGGCACAATAGTGATGTTAAACTACCTAGTATTACGTTGAATTATGTTTAGGAGTTTGTTAACGCAACACTGGTATTGTAAATAAATCTTTAGACCTTCGACATTAGTGTGTTCATAGAATCTACATTATAGTTGGTAACTCTAATTCACTTCTAAAACATTGTATGGATCCAATGACATGGTGAACTTCTGGTGAGAGAAAAATGCATAACCGTATGACATCATTAAGGATTAGAGGGCTCTTTAGTGCATCAAAAGGTGGCTAACTTGCTAAGTCAATTTGGAGACAATACAACCAGCAATAGATAGAGGCAAACATATGAGACATTGGTACTTTGTCTATGAAGTACACGTATCTGATATTAATGAAATTTGATCCTTAGATACCTTTTATTCATTTGTTTTACAGCCTTATCTAGCATTCAATCAATCAATTAAATTATGTTCTAGTTAGTTAGTTAGTTAGTGAATCTTTAGTTAATCCTTTTAAATGCATTCTCTACTTACATCTTTTCAGTATATTAATTTGCATCTCTACTTTAGCATTAATTTAGTTGTAGTTTAGTTCCACACTCTTTTAATAACCGTGACACTATTAAAAGATTTCAGCAATAATATTTACTATTCGGTAAAGACCTACTCTCGGATGATTCGATACTTGGGAAAGTTATATTTACTTACCATTTTATTATTACTTGACTCGTATACTTGCGATTTTGTATGCATTGAGATAATTGAGAATAAAAAAGCAACATACGCGCGCATTAAGTTTTAGGCGTCATTGCCGAAAAGTAACGGATATATTTGTTAGTGATTTTTTTTTATGGAACACTTTGCATTCTTATTTTAGGTACTAGTGGTGCATGATAAGAAGGGACGGCGTTACACCATTGTCATTTGATCTAGAAATAAAAAGAACTTGCAGACGTAACCGAAAACAAGGAAGAATCACGTCGAACACTGGAGATGATGATGCCCAACATCAAGGAGCACCAATTGAAGAAAATATTGGACACAATTTGGGGTAGGCTATTTTATTCAACCGATAAAACAAGCAGTCTTGCCAACGCTTGAAGAGACGGAATCATGTATTGTTACAACTGAAGATCGCGAACCAATTGAATCAGCCATATTCTCTATGATTGGCCAAAACCAAGTTGGAGGAGGAGCGAAAGAAGAACAGATGACACACCTTAAAGACTTTATTGGGGCGTGTAAAGTATTTCAACTCAGTTCTAATTCAGCAATTCTAAAACTATTTTCATTTTCTCTGAATGGAATAGCTAAGCGATGGTTGAACTAGCTTCCAAACAATAGTATTACGACATGGGAGCAGATGGCACAATTGTTCTTACAACACTTTTGTCCACTGGCAAAGATTGCAAAGAGGAGGAGTGAGATAGTTAATGTTTGCCAACTGGATACTGAAACATTATCAAAAACATGGGAACGATTCAAAGGCATGATGAAGCGTCCACAACATAGCTTCACTAATGAGGTACTACTTCAACAATTCTATTATGGTCTGAACACTGGATGCAAGAATACGATGTTAGTTCAGGAGAGGGATTTATGCGAAGGACATATGAAGATGTGTTTGCTTTACTAAAGATGATTGCATCAAGTATATCAAAATGGGGTCTTGATAGAGGTCCTAGCAAGAGAATGATGGGGGTTCACGAGATTGACACTATTACTCAATTAACAGCTCAAGTGGATGCCATCAACGCAAAATTGAAAGCTGAAAGTGCAAGTATTTTGTCAATGTTAGATAAACAGTGTATTTGCAATGTTAGGATAACATTGAACACAGAATAACATTGAACTCAGAAAAACTGCACATTCGGGATTTATTGCTATAATTGTGTTTTGCCTTTATTCACTTATTAACTTAGTTCCACGAGTTGTAGTTGGTATTTGTATGTGCTCCAGGTCAAGAGACTTCAAGGAAGGATCTATTTCCTTAAAGAGAAGTTGCCATTCAAAGAGAAGTTTCCAAAGAAGAACTTTCCATAATTAAATAAGGAAAGATGTGTGCGGTGCAATGGAAAGATCATGGCGTGTGAATTGCAAGAAGGAATGAAGATTACTTGCAGTAGGATTCTTTCTATAGAAGACTACAAGATGGAGAAGGATACTTTCCTGAGAAGACTTCAAGTTAAAGAAGAAAACCTTTCAATTGAAGACTTCTAGTCAAAGAAGGAAACCTTTCCATTGAAGACTTAAAGTTGGGCAAGGAAACCTTTTCCTATTGAAGGAGACTTGCCATGAACGAAATTAGAGTCATACAAGGAGATCTAATAGCAATCAAAAACGTGCACAACATGTCTTGGCCATCAAGGAAGACTACACTATAAATAGGCAGGTTGGGCATCAAGAAAAAGACACGAAGACAAGAGCGAAAATATCCCGTGAGGAAATCTTTATAGTCGAGTGTCTTTGTCTTGCTTTAGAAAAGTTTGTGAGTTGTTAGAATAGATCTAAGAGTGAGGAGCTTTTAGAGATAGTCGAAGCAATTCTTGTGTGCTTTGCTTAGTTCGATTAATTTGAGAGTGAGGAGCTTGAAAATTGAGAGAACTACTTTTGTTAAACCCTTGTGGTATTTCGCCTACGGCTCGGAAGATCATTTTAATATATTATCTTCTTAAAATTACATCTACTTGTGTTCTTTATTTATCCGCTGCGTAAAATTCTCTGTCAAGTAGATTTGTGCTAACGTTAACTGCTGTCAGCTGATTAACGGATGTTAAGATAACATCGAGAGTCCAACATCAGCTTAACATTGAAAGAGCTGATCAGTGATAGACCAACATCACGGTTAACACTGCGTGAGAAGTATCAAGTCCCGATCCAACTATTTCAATTGGTATCAGAGCCAAGCACCGACTTCACTGGTGTTTGGATTTGATATTAAAGGATGGACAACCGGAATCCGAACAACAACAAATTGCTTGTCTTGGATGGATATTAGAGATTGTCTTAGAATTCGTGCACTCATTAAATCATTTGGTTGGCGAGCTTGGAAGACGGTGATCGAAGGGTATGCAGTCCCTATGTGTGCTCCAGATGAAGATCTTTCATTATTTGCCTCAAATTCTCAAAATAACGAAAGTGAGGATTTCAATTATGGATCACGTACTGTGGCCGAAGGACAATCAGATGAGATTCATATAGCTGCGCTACTCGCTCATACTTACTGGACAAAAGAAGACTCCCAGAACTGCCACGAATCTCAATGTTACTCTAACATCCAGGATCCAACACCAGAACAGGAGTTTTTCTTTAGAATTTGGAATAAATATAATTCTTGTATTAATTCTGATTCCCTGTCTATTATTGATGAATCTAACTTTGATTACTTTTATGGCACTGTAGATCCAGATGAAGATCATGACGTTGTTCCTAAGCCAAAATCAGAGTGGACTCAAACTGAGCTAAGTAACGCTTTCTTCAATGAAAAAGCCCTAAGTACCATATTTAGTTTGGTTGATTGTCACATGTTTAAGTTAATTAAAAATTATTCAACTGCAAAGCATGCTTGGGATATTTTAGAAAATTATTGTGAAGGTGATGTGTACACTAAAAAGACTAAGCTACGCATGTTTTTGAACAAATTTGATAATTTAACAATGGGGGAAGAAGAAAGTATTACTGCTTATTTTGAGAAACTAATGGATCTTGCTAATGAAATTCAAAACTTAGGTGATTCCCTGTCTAATAAGCAACTGGCGTATAAAGCTGTGAGAACTCTTTCTAAGAAATTTGAGGTGATTACTATGCAAGAAGCTAGGAATATGGGCACGTTAGACTTTCATACTCTATTTTGCACTCTGAAAAAATTTGAGAGGAACCTTGAAAAAATAGATGATGAAGAAGAAATTCAAGCTTATACTGAAACTGTAATTGAAAAGTTGAATAAGCTTAGTCTATGTGATAAAAATATTCTTGTTGATTTAAAGAAAGATTTCTCTAAAAGAGATGACCAAATATTCTTGTAAACCTACTCCTCATAATGATACACATCTCAAAAAGATTCAATGTTATGAATGTAAAGGTTGGGGCCATTTTTCGTATGAATGTGGTAACAACCTTAGAACAAAAGGGAAATCTAACTTGGTTTGTGTAGATGATAATGATAAGACAGGTTTTGAAGAATATGGTGATGGACAGGTGCCAACGATTGAAGAAAATCAAACAACAGTGTGTGCAAAGGGGGACATACCTACTGGTGTCAAGGCTTGGTGTTCTGCCAACATCCAGGCAACTCGATGTTATGTTAACATCCAGAAGACAACACCAGTCCGAGAGATTTTTCTTGACAATTGGGATGAAACCATTTGTTTAGAAAACTCTGAATGTTTGATTTCTGATTATGATGAGTTTGATGATGATTCTCACTTTGAGTATTTGCATGATTCTATAGGTTTGGAAGATGATAGTGTCCTTGAAGGTAAATTGATTCAAGAAGAGTTTCTTGATGAACTGAAGATCATCTACCAAGACCTTCTCAAGGAGAAGGACAAGTTGAGTAGAATTGAGAAGGCTATGGAAGATAATGAAAGCTTGAAGGCTACAATCGCTCAACTTGAGGTTAGTTTGGACAGAAAAGATGATGAAATAGAAAAGGTAACTTCTAAGCTAGAAATTGCTGAACATACCATTGCCAAGAGGAAAACAGGTACTTATAAACTTGATGAAGTCTTATGTTTAGGCAATGATGGTAATTCTGGTTTAGGATATCAAAGTCAAGTTACTCACTCAACTACTTCTGTTAAACCCACTATTCCTGGTTTTGAAAAGGCAAAGGTACTTTCTAGAGAATATAAGAAAATGGCTTATATTTGTCAATATTGTTTTCAATTTGGACATCTTAAACCATATTGCTATAAATACAAAATGTCTCTTAAAAAGAAAATAGTTGAAAGGAATAGGGATTTATGCAATGTTGATGCTGGTGTTAAGCCAACACTGGAATTTGAACATTCCAATGTTAATACTAGTTATTCCAGTGTTACCTTAACATTCGGTTCCAACATTGCTGAACAGAATAGTGGGATGAGAAACATTAGACTTTGGGTGCCTGGAACTTATATTGTTTGCAATATTATCTTTCCTACTATGCATACTAACCTTGCAGGTAAGTGGTACTCTGATAGTGGATGTTTGAGGCATATGACTGGATACAAATCTGGTTTGATACGGTTATACACGATGTTAAGACAACACTGGATATCCAATGTTACCTTAACATTGAGAACAGATTGTATTGCCTTAACACTGGTTAAGACACATGATTGGAAAGAAAGCAAATCCAATTTGAAGAAGTGTGCACCACTAACCACTGGAACCTTCACCTACGAAGATGGAAGTAAAGGAAGAATCATTGGCAAAGAAGTATTGAATGTTGATGGATCCCCACCCTTGAAGGATGAGATATTGTTGGATGGATTCTATGAAAACCATATAAGCATCAGTCAATTGTGTGATGATGACTTATTGGTAAGGTATGTTAAAGATTCTTGTGATGTATATGATTGTGCAAATGTGTGTGCTTTGACAGGTAAGAGGTTTGAAGACAACTACTTGGTGCGGGATCAAGTGACTTGCTTTCAAACAAAGGTGGACTATTCGGTTGCCAAGAACAAGAGACTTGGACACATGCACAACAAGAATCTGGGCAAAGTGTTGAAACTTGAAACCGTGAGAGGCATTCCCAATCTCGTGAGTTCTGGTAAGATGGTATGTTATGATTGCTCGAAAGGTAAGGTGACCAAAGCTTCTCATATCCAATCCAAGTGGATGAACAGGTTACAAGTACCTCTAATTGTTTTCATCTACTTCATATGGATCTCTTAGGTCTTATTGAAGTAAATAGAGTTGGGGGTAAACAGTATGATTGTGTGGTTATGAATGATTTTTCTGGATATACTTTGATTAAATCTTTCAAAGAAAAATCAAAAGCTCTTAATACCTTTAGAACATTGCATGCTAGTATTGATAATTTACATGATGCTTCTTTTGGTAATATTTGGTCAAATCATGATAGAGAATCTGAAGATAGGCCATTCTCTGACTTATGTGTGTTTAATGAAAATATTCATAAATTCTCTATTCCCATGACTCCTTATAAGATGATGAAAAAGAAGAAATATGATCTTGCTCATTTTCATGAATTTGGATATGTTTGCTATACTTTAAATGACAAAGATTTTGTGAGCAAATATGATCCAAAAAGTGAAGAACATATCTTTGATGGCTATTCTTTGAACAATACTAGAATGTTTGATCCAAGATTAATTATTGTTCAAGAATCGGTTAATGTGGTTATTGATGATTTGTTGAGTGTTGCAGGTGAGTTAGAGGCTAGTGTGCCAACTCTACTGGATTCTGATGTTACTCTAACATTGACTCCAGACAATGTTATTTCAACATCACCTGCAGATCCAGAACCTGAACTGGAACATGAACCAGAAGTTGATTTTATGCCAACATCGACCAGTCCTGATGTTGACACAACATTCGAGCAGTCAAACTTACATGAAAAGGTCCAAGTTCAAGATGTTTGGAGGGATACAACTGATAGGATTCAGAGATATCATCCTTCATCTCAGGTTATGGTTCAAATCATTAATGGCATCAAAACACACAACAAGAAAAGGGTAAATTATAGAGATATGATAATGTTGAGTGCTTGTATGTCTGCCACATATTCGGATAATTGCTTAGATCAAAGATTTGCTGATGACATTGTCGTTGTTTATACTAACAAGTCTACTCTAGACAAGTTTGTTGAGGCTTTGACAGGTACATTAGTAATGAGCATGATTGGTGAACTGGATTTCTTCTTGGGTTTGAAAGTTAAGCAAAAGGAGGATGGAATGAGCATGATTGGGTTGAAGGAGTCAAAATCGAGCAAGACTCAAATATCTTCTACGTTGGTGATTGGAAAAGGTGACACAAGCTTGCTATATCTATCCATCACTAGCCCATATATTATGAACTCGGTTTGTGTCTGCGTTGGTGCCAGGTATTACGCTGAACCTAAAGCTTTTCACTTAATTGTTGTGAAGCGAACACTGAAATATATATCTGGTACTGTAGACTTAGGCATATGGTATACACATATGCAAATACAAACCTTGTCGATTTTGATTCTGACTGGGCTGGAGATTTAGCTGATAGAATATCTGCATGTGGGGGTTGTTTTTCTTTGGGAAATAATCCACTCTCATGTTATAGCAAGAAACATAACTGTGTGTCATTGTCAACTGTTGAACTTGCAGCTTGCAGCTGTGTTACCCGTTTTATATGGCTTAAATACATGTTGCATGATTATGGGATAAAGAGTGACACATTGTTAATAGTTTGGGATAATCTTAGCGCTATTAGCATATCAAGAAATCTGGTGCATCATTCTAGAACAAAGCATATATTTTCTATGCATTATTTCTTGAGAAAACTGGTAGATGACAAGGTTATAAACATTGATCACTTGGAGACCAACAATCAGTTAGCTGATATATTTAAGATGTCATTAGATAGCGAGAGGTTCTTCAATTTGAGGAAGTCTCTTGGCTTGAATGTTCTGTGATTCAGTGTTGCATTCTGGTGTTGCCATAACACCACTGGCTAGCACCGTAGTCTGTTTGTGGTGTGTAGGATTGCATTAGATTTTTCTATTTGATTTATATTTTGTTCTTGTTTGTCTTCATGAATGTTAGTTATTATTAGTTTGTGTGGTTGACCAGGTTTGTTAGCTAAGTTTACTGGTGGACAGGTTCATATCAAAAGTTTTGTAAAGTAAAAACTCTGCTGTTAGTCTGAGAATGTTAACCTAACATCAGGAGAAGCTGGGATGCACAGAGTTCACTGCTTTGGTGTTATTCAGTTGTGACTTATCCATGTTAGGTTAGACAAAGCATGAAGAGAAGTTGGGGTACATGATGTTGAGAGCTTCATTGTTATTCAGTTGTGCTTATTTTTTTGTTTTGTCTATGGCCAAGGTTATGCATGATAGTGATCCTTACTACTGGGGTGCTTTGAAGTTTCGACTGCTTGCATTCAGTAGCATTGTTCACTTCTCTTGTAAACAGGTTGGTAAACAAGTATGCATGAGGAGTTGGGGTGAAGAAGTATATGATAAATGTACTGTCTTCATTCAATTCCTTTGTACTTGCCTAATCTGTAGCTGATGGTTAAGTTGTTGGGGTGTGTGGAGTCTTGTGCTGCCTACATTCGGTGATGAAACTATCCTTTAACATTCACTAGTTTTTGTTCAAAAGAGTTCATGATAATTGATAAAGATTTGAATTGATATGATCTGTTCCTAGTCTATAAAGTTGATACTCCATGGTTACCATCTACTAATGTTAACTTAACATTTTGTATTCTGCATTTCACTTCGGCTTGCATTCATTCATTCTTTCCTTGATGTGTATGTGTTGTTTTGAGCTTAAGGGGGAGAAATAGTTATGTTATCATGTGAAGGCATATATTTTGGGTGATTCAGCTGCGATGACACACTACGTTGTCTCTCGTTATGACTTGAAAGTAGATTAACTCCTTTAATTTACTTCATACCCAAAATGTTGGATTTTCTGTTAACTAACTCTCTTTTCCATGTACAGGTCTGATATATCTGTGGTACTAATTTGCTAATATGTCTTAAGTTTCAGATATGTGTTTTCAGATCTAGCTCATGCTTTTAATTGAAAATATCTTGAGGGTAAGCTCAATACCTCCACATTCACAATAACCAATGTTGATTCAGAACAGGTGTCAATGTTGTGCCAACATCAGTCTGTAAGCATGTTGTCTCAACATCCAGGTTTAACATTATGACTTATAAGTTTTTCATGAACTGCTCTGGTCATGTGTGAAGTAACTCGGTGTCATTTGTTGTCTCAGCATGCGGTAATTATGCATGATTTATTTTAAGAAACCGCCCATTACTTCTTTTCACTTGTGATTCTGAACTCTAATCCCTTTGTGCCCAATTCTCTGAAATACTATGATTTTTCACTTGCAATTGTTTTTGAAATCCTTGGCATGCATCTCTGATCTTGATTGTGGCCCGTGGTATGGTGAATCAAGGATATAACCCCACCCCTACTCATGTAGTTCTTTCTCGTAGGTACAACACTCATTCCTGACATTGTTGCTGAGATAAAACAAGTTAGAACTGAGGAACAAGGTGTTGTTTTTGTTGGTACTTCAAACACAGTTGAGGAGACAGTGCTTGAGGAACATTTTGCAGAGAAAGCTGATTTGATTGGGGGGGAACATGTTAGTTGCTGGAGAGACTAATGTGGATGATAATTGTGGTTTTATTGCTGGTTTTTGTAAACTTTTGTGCAGGTACATTCTGGTTCAATGTTAAGACAACAGCGATAAATGTCAATGTTAGAACAACTTTCTGGATTCAATGTTAAGTTAACATTGTGAAAGTCTGATGTTATGACAACATTGATAGATGTCAATGTTATGCCAACATTGAGTTTGATAGCTTGCATTAAGGGGGAGCAGTGTTATACCGCTGGTACTTGTAAAGAAAAAGAGATGTTGATGCTGCTAGGTGATTGCAAGGTGATAAGGAGAATGAGAAAGAGAAGGAGGATAGAGAGGTAGAGAATGAAGATGAAGTGGTAAAGAAGAAAAAGATGGTTCTGAGGAAAAGGATTAGGAAACTGAGAATGGTGATGATGAAATCGTTGAGATCAAGAGGATAAGGAAGAAGGTTCTGAAAAGTCTGATGATATTGAGTCTGAACTAGTTGTTATGACATCGCTGGAGAACAATGTTGACTCAACATCAGAGGTAACACTTGAGGTAATATCTACAATTGAAGCTAACTTTAATTTCCTGTTGGGAGATAAGACTGTGGCTATGGAGGATTTTAAGAAAAAGTGAATGGTAAAGTTCTCATAGAGAGAAATGGAAATAGCTGCTAAAGAAAGAGCTATAGAACTTTATCTTATGAAGTGATTCGTCAAGATTTTGCTTTCCTCACAAAAAGGGGGAGAAGTAAGTCATTTGATCTTCATGTTTATTCTACTGGTTCTGCAATTCTTATATAGCTAATGTTTTCTTAGTTATGCTTATAATTGTGATGTTTAACTCATTGTTTATTCTTATCAGTATCTTAATGCTACTTGGTCAATAATGTCATATTAAGGGGGAGTAGCTTAAGATATTAATGATGTTGTGTTGCTGGAGCACTGTGCATAATATGAATTGTGAACATGTTTGGTTTTGTGAAGAAAGGCAAAAAGGGGGAGATTGAAAGTGCAAGTATTTTGTCAATGTTAGATAAACAGTGTATTTGCAATGTTAGGATAACATTGAACACATAATAACATTGAACTCAGAAAAACTGCACATTCGGGATTTATTGATATAATTGTGTTTTGCCTTTATTCACTTATTAACTTAGTTCCACGAGTTGTAGTTGGTATTTGTATGTGCTCCAGGTCAAGAGACTTCAAGGAAGGATCTATTTCCTTAAAGAGAAGTTGCCATTCAAAGAGAAGTTTCCAAAGAAGAACTTTCCATAATTAAATAAGGAAAGATGTGTGCGGTGCAATGGAAAGATCATGGCGTGTGAATTGCAAGAAGGAATGAAGATTACTTGCAGTAGGATTCTTTCTATAGAAGACTACAAGATGGAGAAGGATACTTTCCTTAGAAGACTTCAAGTTAAAGAAGAAAACCTTTCAATTGAAGACTTCTAGTCAAAGAAGGAAACCTTTCCATTGAAGACTTAAAGTTGGGCAAGGAAACCTTTTCCTATTGAAGGAGACTTGCCATGAACGAAATTAGAGTCATACAAGGAGATCTAATAGCAATCAAAAACGTGCACAACATGTCTTGGCCATCAAGGAAGACTACACTATAAATAGGCATGTTGGGCATCAAGAAAAAGACACGAAGACAAGAGCGAAAATATCCCGTGAGGAAATCTTTATAGTCGAGTGTCTTTGTCTTGCTTTAGCAAAGTTTGTGAGTTGTTAGAATAGATCTAAGAGTGATGAGCTTTTAGAGATAGTCGAAGCAATTCTTGTGTGCTTTGCTTAGTTCGATTAATTTGAGAGTGAGGAGCTTGAAAATTGAGAGAACGACTTTTGTTAAACCCTTGTGGTATTTTGCCTACGGCTCGGAATATCATATTAATATATTATCTTCTTAAAATTACATCTACTTGTGTTCTTTATTTATCCGCTGCGTAAAATTCTCTGTCAAGTAGATTTGTGCTAACGTTAACTGCTGTCAGCTGATTAACGGATGTTAAGATAACATCGAGAGTCCAACATCAGCTTAACATTGAAAGAGCTGATCAGTGTTAGACCAAAATCACGGTTAACACTGCGTGAGAAGTATCAAGTCCCGATCCAACTATTTCAAAATCATATGAATGGAAATACACCACTAATCGTGTGCAACAATTGTGGAGGAAGTCATCCGATCAATGAATGCAAAGGAGTAAATACCGTGATGCATGAAGAAGTTAACTATGCTGGAAACTACTCGAGGCAAAATAATCCTTATTTGAGCACTTACAATCCATGATGGAGAAATCTTTTTCTTGGGGAGGTTAACAAACCCAACAACAACAAGGGGGCGTTCAGAAGCCAACAGGATTTCAGCCAATCGAGAAGAAGTCGAATCTTGAAGAAATGTTGTATAAATATATATAACAAAAAATTATGTAAGAATGGGGAAAATAGAGGCGAGATGTCAAAACACCGACAACTCACTAAGTAACATCGAGAAACAACTTAACCTGATTGCAACTCAGTGAAGCACTCGACTGAATGAAGTATTGCCGAGTAACATTGAAGCTAATCTGAGGGAGCAAGTGAACATGGTCTCGACTGAAGAAGACATAGTATGTAAAGTCTCAGAGCTAGTGTTGAAGGAGAGTTATCCACCTATACCACATCCATCAAGAATTCATCATGTGGAGCAATTTGCTATGGTTTTCAAAAAGTCTATCGGGAACAATGACACGGAATGAAGCAGTAACGCAAGTACCAGAGTATCCTAAATATCTTGGAGACACAAATATGTTAAGGAGAAGAATGGATGAGATCGAAGTTCGAAGATTTTTTACACTTCCAGCACCGGAAGGACTACCAAAAAAAACTTAAGGATTCAAGGAGTTTTACTATACCTTGCACCATTACTGATCCTTTGCTTTAACATTCTCCATGTGATTTAGGTGCTAGTATTAATCTCATGCCATACACTATATATGACCGTCTGCAATTTTCTAGGCTGAAAGCAACTGATTAACAATTCGACTTGTTGAAAGGAGTTTTAGTTATCCTAAAGGGGTAATAGAAGATGTTATGGTTAAGATTGGTAAATTTACTTTTCCAACTGATTTTGTGGTTATTGACATGAGAAAAAAGTAAAAGTTTCCATTAATTCTTGGAAGACCATTCTTAGCAACTGCTGATGCCTTGATTGAAGTAGGAGAAGGAACGATTACTTTAAAAGTTATAATGATCATGTAAGTTTTAAGGTTGAAAAAAAGGTTTACCCAAAAGAACCGCCAATCAAGAAGATAGTTAAGGAGGAAGAACTTGCGCATTCATTTAACCATGATGGAGCGACTCATACACCTTAGACTAAAGTAGTGTCGGGCTAGATGACGTGAAAACTAAGCATTGTTTGGGAAGCAACCCAAAACATTTATTGTTTTTTAGTCCAATTTTATTTTTTTTTCTTTTCTGTTAGTTTCTTTTTGTATTATTTGATTTGTATCAATTTTGATTGTGTTTGTAGGAGGCCGTAAGAGAATGATAACATGAAGAATCTTTAAGATATAATGAAAATGAGTCTAATTTTCGCAAAAAAAAAAAAATTAGACAACGACTGTTTTGGAGCAGGGAGGAGTAACGCGATGCAACACATCGTGCAACATCATCGCACAAATCTTTGTCAGTCTTGAGCGATGAGTAATCTTCGCACTATGGTCGCTCAACTCACGGGGCAAAAACCGCGAGCAAGTTTGATGAAAGTCTAATCGCGCTTCAGACGCACGATATAAAGTCGCGATTACAGTTCTCGCAACTCAATCAACACATTTTTGGGGCACTGCTGATTCTGGAATAAGTTTCCTTACTTATTTACCTTTCTTTTATGAATATTACAGGATTTCATGTATTAGCGTGTTACCTAATACTAGTAAAATTGTGTGGGAAAGTTATTTTGGTCTCAAAATTGCCTATATAGTGGAATCCTAGTCCACTTATACCTTTATGTATTATTATGTTATTTATATGGGTCAATTAAGATTTTAGGTCATCATTTCCCAACACAAAGTAAATTCCAAAGCTACTCTTCTTTATTATTATTTTTTTTTCTCTTCTTACACTTGTTCTACTTGTCCAAAACACCATGACAGTGCAGAAAAACACAAACAAATGCCTTAGGGACGTTTCAAGCTCAGACAAGGATGAATCATCATCATCTCTACGCCAACAACCATGCAAGAAGAAGACTATGAATGACACACTAGCAAAGAAAGAAAAACTCATGACGAAGTCATTCATTGTTGAGAAAGGTCTTGATCTTTTTCATGACCAAATTGAAGATATGAGTTGGAGGACGTTTGCACAACAATCAGGAGAGGTTAACAAGACTATGGTGATTGAATTCTACACAAAAGGTACTTCACCAATCAAAGATGCAATTTTATTAAGGGGGAGAAAAGTAAGATTATCAATGAGCATTACAAGTTAGATCTAGAGAAGTTTGAGGAGGGTGAGTTTGCAACTACAGAGACGACAATGACATACGAAGCTTTGAGGAACGTGGTAACTTCAAATACTTCGATTCATGGTCAGAAATCAACTACCTTTCATCCTTCATAACAAACGTGTACTAGAATATAAGGCTTTCTATAATTTCACTGTTTCAAGAATTGCACCTACTAACCACATGGCAGATGCTCACTAGGGTAGAGTGAAATATTTGACGAGGATTCGTGACGGAGTCCACATAAATGTAGGGCAAGAAATTATGAATTCTATTAATACTTTTGCAGCAGGGCAAAGATTTTGTAGAGCAGTTGGAGTTCCTGCGAAACCATCCGACAAGAAGGAGAATATTAAAGAAACAATTTCGGGGAAGCCACTTGACGAATATGGGAAGATCAAAGCAAAAGGAGCGGACAAAGCGAAACCAAAGAAGTCAACGATGTTGGAAGAAGTGGTAAAGAAAGCATTAGAAGTGCAAACTAATCACTTAAAAAATTCATCTGAATTGAGATCAAGAAAGTTCGGAATGATATTGCACTTAAGTGGGAAGTCGTGATGGACAAATTGGATATATTAAACGCGGAAGTTTACAACACGGTACAGAATGCTATGCAAGAAGGATAGATTTTCCTGGGGAGTCCTCTGTTTTAATCATTTTTCCTTTTTTCCGTTTTATTAAAGGCGTAGTTCAATGAGGACATAGAACAAGTTGGGTATGTGTGTGTGTTGGGGGGGGTGTAGCTTCACTAGTTAAGTAGTTTTGTTCCAGTTTTCTCATTTTTAGAGTCGATTTTAGTTATTTTAGAGTCTGTTTGTTAGAATAAAAGTTCGAAGTAATAAAAGCAAGCATAAGAAATGATCAATGATGATATATGCCTAATATAGGAGAGCTTTGAAAGAAAGGAACTATACATGAACGATAGGAGTACGCCTTGGTTAATCTTGTTAGAAGCATGATTATTTCATATACAACATTCATGATGGCGTAAGTAGAAAATATTGAGATAATTGTATGTGATTGTTGAGAAAATGGGGCGTTACATAGAAATTATGTATTTCACGTGATTTACTCTATTACTGTTGGAAGTAAATGTGAATTTGAATTGCTGAGGACATGACTTAGGCCATCTTTTCTATATTTTAGCCATTAAGCAATACTACATCCTTTTCTATGAAGCCTTTGTTTCCCATTTCTAGAGATGGACATAGTGGATTGAAGGAGGAATAAGGTAGGATCTCAAAGCAAAGCAAGAGCGAAAAATGATATATTAATTAAAAGGAGGATGAATTAATTAGAGAGCACAAATAACCCTTTGCAAAAACATAAGTTTGGGGGTGCTTCTCGAAATCCATGAAGTACAGGATGGTTTGAATACTTGCGAAAATGAAAATGCAAATGAAAAGGATGCCAAAATTGAGACCAAAATGTACGACCATAAGAAGAATGCACAAACAAGGGAGGAAAATGAGTAGATTCACTATAAACATCTCTAGAACTCATGAATATCTTTTCCAATTATAGCCCTTACACAAGCCTATCATTGTAAGCAACCAAAGTCCTAAGGATCCTCAACATGAAAAATTTGCATGCACGAAAGACGGTGAGAAAAGTAGAAAGCAAATAAGAAGTAACTAACTTGAGCATGGTGGTATTATGATAATTGGAATTCTTTTATTTTACGGTCTTGCTCGGGACAAGCAAAGGTTTAAGTTTGGGGTATTTTATAAGAGGATAATAGGAGTTATTTATAAACCTGGTTTCTTATGCTTTTTTGAACTCATAGTGGAAAGTTTAATTGTTTTAGTATTGTTTTATTATTTTTGCAGTTTGAGTCAAGTCAAAGCAAAACAATGCTTAATTGGAGGGTTTCAGCACATTTCGGTAACAAAGAGCAAATGGGCTATAGCGCTACCAATTCTAGAATACAGAGTGAATGAAGCAGATCGCAAAAAATAACGCGATGACAAGAGCGCTGGTAAAGTGAGATCGCGCAATAGCTGCGCCATGTCAATCGTG